>CAJGYO010000002.1:123225562-123734694 GCA_904845875.1 Miscanthus lutarioriparius
AAGTAAAGATGCAAGCAATAATAACATAAAGAGATAAGAACGTGCAAGTAGGAAGATTGAAACCGTAGAAAATTATAGGACTATCAAATTAAGGTGGACTAGGTGTAGCATTACATAACCTTGGGTGACTATAGAACCTGTAATATGTTTTGATCACGAGAGAGAAGATGATGTGAGCTAAGACAAATAAACACCGACCTTAGCGTGTTTAGAAAACACAACATATTCATGAGAGAGAGGAGAACATAAGTAAAAAACATAGAAAATGTAGCTAGCAAGTGAGGATGGACAAAGGTAACTGAAAAGTCATGATATTATAGAATGGTTGGACTCACTCATGACTCGAATGGGATATGTTTGGTCTATGTGTACATCCGCATCGATTAGAGGAAAATACAAAACAATGAAAGTGGGAGTTGACTGCATCTATGGCGTTTTCAAAGTTGGAGTGATCAAAAAGGACTATCAGGGGCATATTTTGTAGAGCTTCACTTGTCATAATTCTCCAAAAAGAATTATTTTCTCTCTTTAGGTTAAATTTCATATAGAAAGTAATTCTTTATGTAAAATATAAAATAGAATAAGCTACCTTTCGACTTCACATCCCCTAGTTCAATTTAAGATAATCACTTTACAAAATCCACATATGGTCACTATGTAAAATACTATTTGCAAAGTTCCTCATGGATTTCTCCTAGAAGTTGTTCTGAAGGTACGCTTAAAAAGCCTGGTACTAGATGCTTAGAGAGACAGAGGGAGAGTGAAGACAACATAGATAAAACATATATATAGCGACCAGTAAGTGGAGATGTATATAAGGCGATGGGCCAAGCTAAGCCGCAATGCTATTGGGAGCTTAGATCCGTCCCTAAATTGAGTAGGTCATGAATCCATATACACAGTATTTCTTTTTGCGTTGATTTATGACTATAGGAAAATGCATATACCACTAATGGGACTTAAGGTTTCCATAAGATCGTGTGGCGAAGAACTTGTAAGATATTTATAGAGAGAGAGGAGAGTGTGAGGGGAGATAGCATGGAAAAACTTAGCGAATAAAAGGCTGAGGTTGAACAAGGTGATGAACAAGCGAGCCATGGCGATGTCAAGTGGTTAGATCCACCTTAGATTGAGTGGGTCACCCTTAGTCTCTCTGTGTATGAGCATTTCTCTGTGGTTGATGACTAGATGGCATGATGTGTGACAAAGCGAGATGGATCAATGGAGACACAAAAAGAAGGTACAATGTAACAAAGCGGAGATAATTATACTCAATAGCAGGTATAAGCGAAATAGACAACTAATGAATCAAGTTGTGATACCATCATGCGGGTGAATATATGCCTCTTAGGTCGAGATAGTCAATACTTTCTTCTACATATCAAACGCGTACTAAGGCCTATATAACACACAAAAGCGCAAATTCATGAACACCGGTTTTTAAAAACTAAAGAGTTTGTTGCACATAAACATTCCTCAACACTTTTCATGTACATTTTTGGGAAAATGGAGAAGTGCTCGGCGAGCGAGAAGGGAGCAAAAAAATATGAAACGCCTGCCGGTTGAGTCCAACCTCACTTGTCATTTCTAGATTTCCAATGTTGTCACCTTCTTCATTCATGTATCTCACACTGTTTCATGTCTTCATATCATGTAGATACCAAGTGAATGGATTCACTGAACCTCATGACACCAACTCGTCCGGATTTCTCTTCTACGGGCTCCCCTGCGCCACACACACACTTGATGGATGCGGATGGGTATCATGAAATACATTGCCGGGAGAAGTGCAGCAAGAAGTCTCACAACAGCACGAAGGCCCCGGCGAGCATTCAATCGATGGAGATTAGGTTCGATCAAGCGAGAGAATTCGAACAAGAGGGATCGAACAATTATGTGCCATGTTACGCTTGGCCGATAAGCCATGGTTGAAAATCTTGTTGGGTGATTTGTTGTGAGAGAAAAATAATGTTAGATTAATGAAAAAGTACCTACTTATAAACCAGCGAACATGGCAACCGATTACGAATGTCGTTAAATAGTTGATCCGGTTATCAATCATTGAACATTACTATATGTACTATACTCCTTTTTATGAGGGAATGCTACAAGAAGGTGCATGGTACTCCTTCCATACGCTAAGGATGTTGCATCTATTGTTTGTGGATGTGGATGCAAAGAGCACTCCGCAATTCACACTTCAGGAACATCTTTCGCCAGCCTACGGTGCTTGCGTGATCTTCCAATGATATGCTAAACAATCACGATTTATCGCCCTTGTGCGCTACTCAAAATCTCGAATCTCGACCAGGAGAGGTCGCTACATGTCGTCACGAAGTGGCGATAGAATCTGCCTCGATCAATTAGGACCCGGATCCCGATAGCCCGTAACATGTGGAAATGGGCCCTCATTTTGGAGCCATGGGGTAGGCTTGCTTGCGGAAATGGCGAGGCTTGCTTGTTGAACGGCGGAATGACCAAAGTTTTTCCCTCTTTCTTTCTTTATTAATGCTCTCTCCTCCGTTGCGTTCGTCAGATTCAGGGGCCGTGCTTCTCCTAGGCTTGCTGGGTCCAACAACGCCAACAACCGCTCTCTCTCTCTAAAAATATCTCCCACTTCCCACCCAGAGAGTCATCCCCTCCACTCCACTCGCTCCTTTCGAAGCAGATAAGACATGTTGCCGTTCGCGTCTGCCCACCACCGCCGGGCCATGGTAGTCATCGGGCAAGAAGCCGCCCTCATGTTGGCAAAGTGTCCTCACGTGTCTTTGGACTCGGCGTGCCTTCCATGCCTGAGCCCTCCTCGCAGCGTGATTTTTCGGACGGGACATGGCGCAGGGCGATCACCGGTGAGGCTCGTGGTGGTCGCTAGATACTTTCGACCTCGTCGAGTGAGGAAAAGGAGGGAAGAGGATGAGGAGGGGGCTTTGGGGGCGTGGAGGCTTGGGGAGCGAGGACTGCTGAGCTTGTTGGCTACCAGATTCCCTCATCCGGTATAGGGGTGTTTCAAGTGTTTGAGACATTTTCAGGACTCATATTTAAGGTGTTTCATCTAGATGTTGCAAAAATAGATGATGTGATGTTGCATATGTTTATGTGACAATGTACACATGTTGCAAGCTTTCAAGTGTTTTGTTATTTTCGATGTTTTCCTAAGCAGTAAACGCCGTTCTTACACGGTAAATCGTTCGTTTTTAGTGTTTAGGTACATTAAAGGGACCCTGACGCCTAAGAAGGGGGGGGCGAATTAGACAACAAAATCTACTTCTAAATTATGGCATCTTTTTCACCCTTAGCAAAACCTATGCAAAAGATAAACTATCTAAATGTGCAACCACTGGTTTTTCAGTGTGTTGCTATCTCTACATGAAAAGAGTAATACAATCAATGTAAATGCGGAAGCTAAAAAGAGTAAGTAGAGATATGCAAACCATCATCTGTCACGACTCAAAGTATTTTACCGAGGTATCGGTAGCGCCTTAGCTTCTCTCTAGTCCTCGTTGGAGCCCCTCGCAGGAATCTCTAAGGGCCAAGCTTCCGGTCAGGGTAACTCCATGGATAGCCTCGGGCTTTTTCACGATGCAAGTGGGTCTCCGACGTGCCTTCCGGCGAGGCCTCCTCCCGGATGCTCCCCGCCGTCTTCTATCAAGCTTCTGGTACCAAACGTCGTGGGCCTTGTTTCCTCCGATTACGGTGGCGGCCACACCACAAACACAGTTGGTGTGATTTCGCAAGACTACAAGCCCCTCAGATGTACAACAATGGTGCGCAAGACACCGAGTGGTGGTAAGAAGGCATGTAAACCTCACTAAACACTAGGCCTAAACCTAGAGCAAGCGCGATAAGGGGTGGTCTAATCAACCTAAGCATTTCGCGAAAGCACCCACGCTAATCGCCTAATGAAACACTAAGCACTATACAAGTAGAGATCACTAAAATGGTGTATCAACACCCTTGATATATTTTCTTAGCTTCACACTAATTATTTGGTCGATTAGGTTTGTATTTAAAAGCCTTTGACGAAAGTAGTAGCCGCTGATGATGAAATCTCGCTTTTACGCTCTTGGACCGGTTCGTCGCAGATTTCCGCTCACGGAACCTCTCAGATCGATCGGATACTTTTATCTCGCATCCGGTCGATACTCGCCAGCGATCGGTCGCGTCTCCATTGCGAAGCTTTTGATCGGGAGCGTCCGGTCACTTTCTTCCGATAAGGGTCTAGCGTTGATACTTCGTGAGCTCGTTTCTTAGCGATCTTGCGTCACGGCTTGGTTCTTATCTTCATGCTTGGATTTGCTTGATATCTTGGGTCTTCTCTTGTGCTCATAAGGTTTTGCTTATGGTGTTGATCATCGGATCATAGCGTACGCCTTCATCGAAGTCACGTCTTGTATCCTATTGAACTATAAAACAATAACTTGCAAGTTCATTAGTCAATTTGATTGTCTAGGTCATCAAACACCAAAATCCAAAGTAAATGGGCCAAGGGTCTATTTTCCTTATAAATTGTTTACGGTGTTTAAGCACGAAGTTAAAGCGGTCTAAAGCGGTTTTGTACTTTAAAAAATACATATATTTATATATGTGCATGTAAAAATCAAGTATTCTAGCATTTATACATATTTATCCGAGTAAAAATCAATTATTTTTGGTATATATATATATTTATGCATGTGAAAAGAACCAAATATAGATATTTATGCATGTAACATATGAAATGTACATATTTATAAATATAATAAACTTAAGTATAAAATTTATCCATACAAAACTGAACTAGATTTACCTGCGTGTTACGCCCTAAACAATCGTTTAAACAGTTGTTTAGCCCGTTTAATGTCAGTTTTATCTCCGTTCCGTTTAGGCCGTTTGAACTGTTTTCCATTTTTTTTACCGTTTAAGCGGTTAACTGTTTAATTTCCATTTACCCCTAAACAAAATAGTTTACCACTGTTTACCGTTCTTGGCCGTTTAAGCGGCCGTTTAATCCGCTTGGCGAACACCGTTATTTTCAAGCGTATGTTTCTAAGTGTTTTATTTGGATATTGCATAACGCATGTGTTTAAGCACATGTTTGAATGTTTCGTATTTCATATGTATGTTTGCAAGTGTTTCACCTGGATGTTGTAAAAGTAGTCTGGATGCTCCATATGTTGCTATACCTATACACGCATGTTTCAAGCATATATTTTTAAGTGTTTCATACATTATCGTAGTATGTTTGTTTTAATTGATGTTTCAAAATAGATCTAGACGAACTAGCACATGTTGCAATGGCCCGAGGGGCTAGGGATATGATGCATCATGTTTGCTTTTATTCTTCTTCTTTGAGGCATTGCTGCCAGTGGGTCATCGTCTTGGCGCTGAGGGCGGGCAGCCGCCAGCAGGTGGGGTGAAGCGCGGCCATGCAGCCACCAACCACATTACGCATCTTGTGACAGGCGTGTGCGTTGAATGGGAAAGCGATATCCGGTCGTCTCCTACGTCCGGTGCTAGCCCTTCGTTCTTTCTTCCACATTCAACGATGAGAAAACATCAACACTTAAATCGGATCTAATTTCTCCATGTTTACGTAGGTTATCCGGGCCCTTTAAACCTAGGACTAGGAGTTTTTCATGAAAGCATCGGCATTCAACGCACCAGTGAGGAGGCTAATATTGAGGGGATCTACGTGGCTCTCGGGTCTAAAATGGGACAGTCAGACTGTGGAGTCATTTTAGTGCAAGTGTGCAACAGGAAATAATGAGACAGTTTATTTAAGTTTTACAACACCCTTTGTCTTTGTGGTGTGTGTGGGGGTTCATTTGTTGGGTGGCTCTAGATTAATTTTAACTGGTGATTTATTTAGACCCCGTTTGGCAGGGTTTCACTTTACTAGTGAAGCTATTTTTTGTTTGACTCTGAAACAGTTCCACGGTGGAGTGCAAGCGGTTTTAGTAAACGTTTGGCAAAATGGCTTCCCAGTGAGAGCATGTTTTAGGGGCCTTTGGAGGAGGGCCGGAGAAACCACTTTTTTGCTCCATTCCATCCCAAATCATTGTGAGAGCATGTTTTAGAGGCTTCACCAGTTAAGCTATTTCACTTTACCCCGTTTAATGACGGCTCCCAAGCGGCTCTAAAGGTGGTGGAGAAGCCCGCCTAATGGAACCTTAGGGGGTATAGATAGATAGATATAGATTAGGGTATATTTTCTCTTGTCTCTAAATAACTATTTTTTTTCGTGCTATAAGTTTAACTTTGGATTTATAGAAAATACGTGTACAATTTTTTTTCTCTAAATAAATTTGTTAGGAAAATAAATTTCACGATATATCTAATAATATTAATTTTAAATCATGAATATTATTATATATATATATATTTAATTAAATTTATTTTTTGGAAAGCGAAAATGACAGTTATTTAGTGCCGGCTGAATAAACTACAACGTACTGCTTTAGGGGGAAAAATAATTACATCTTACTGTACGACATAGGAGTAACAATTTCTGGTCGGCACAACAATTTCTGACGATACAACCCGAAGGACGAAAGGTTTATAATTTCTCCGATCTAGAATTTTTGAATTTTCTACTGCCGTGTTGCTGATTGCCTCCACCCTTAGCGCGTTGCGAAATCAACACCCTTACCGCCTCGAGAACGCCTGGTTCGGTCGTCCCCTTCTCTAAAATCCCATGCCCCGCAAGAATGCCACGCCCACACCGCTGCGTGCATCTTGGCCCTCTCTTTGCTGCCGCGGTCGCGCCTCTCCCTCGCTGGCAGTGGTTGGCCCGCCGCCTCTCCCTCTCGGGCGCCGACGGCGGTAGCGTCGTGGCCACGGCCTCGTCCGCCTCCTTCGCGCCTGTCGCGGCGCTGCGCGGCGCTTGGCTTCGCCGCCCTCGACGACGACGAGCAGCGGGGCTGCCGTCCTCGTCTCGCCGCTGCCCACCATACCGCCTCCTCCACGGCCGCGCCCCGGGAGGTGGTGCTTTCGCCGTCTGACCTCGTCCTCTCGGCGGCGAGAGGGTTCCGCCTCCTCTCTCGGCGCTGGCGGGCGGGCAGGCCTTCGCCGGAGGGCATGCTCACCGTGGCTTGCCCGCGCGCGCCGTGTGGTTGCTCGATCGCGAGGGCCCCTACTGGCGCGTGGTGGCGGAGGCCGGTGCCGCCGGCTCGTGTTCGTGGGCCACTCGCTGGCGGTGCATGGCATGGCTGGCGGCCCGTTATGGCGGTGAGGTGCTGGCTCGGTAGAGGCTCGGGCTCCACCGCGAGGACATGGCGATGCTCTGCGCTTTGGCGCCGCCACGGTGCATGTCGCTTTCGCGCTTCGCCGTGGAGTCGTGGGCGTTATCCACTCCGTCGTGTTGCGAGCAAGTCTGCCGAGATTCTTGTCTCTACTGATGTAAAGCCCCCTTTGGCACGGCTCATTCAAAAGCGGCTTGACCGGTGAAGCCCGGAAAAGCGAAAAAACTGGCTTTTTCACGGCTTCTAGTTCATTTTAACTTGACGGCTTATAAAGCGGCTTCCTTCTGATTGCCTCGATTTGCACAAAATAGATGAAGCCGAAGCCGGCATAAGCCGTGCTAAAGATGCCCTAACTCTTATTGCTTGTTTACTCGGTTCAGCTGTCCATTGCTCTGCTTGTGAACAATGACACTGAAAGCTACAAAGAACGAGTAATGGTCTATTTTAGCATTTGACAATCATCGTGATCAATGATCATGCACATATGTGGAACCTCTGCAGGATGATTTCTTGCCCAGAACTCCGGCACCCCTGCAGCACATTTTCGGATCTATCTTCTGGTAAGTATGCTCTGTTGACTGCAGCTTAGTTGCTGTCGTTTTTTACTACTAGTACTAGTATAAGCCTCACATTTCTTCTCCTGCATTGCAGTTTGCCGTGTCTGCTGTGTTTCATTTGCATGAGAGACACGTTTGTCTCAGAAGGGAAGCTCACGGATCCAGCTAAACTCTATGCTCCTGGCACAGTGTTTCATATCGTGGAACGGAAGAATTGCAGGTATTTCTTGCCAAGTTTTTATTGGTTCTCTAAATCTGCTACGCCTTTTAGGCCACTTCGATAGAGCAGGATCACTGGATGGAACTCAATGGACTAATCGTGCATACGTAACAAGCCTCTATCCGATTCATTACTTGAACACTTCTACTTTTATGCATAGTTGGTAAGATAGGATCTGAACATTTCCTCAAGAAAAAAGACAGGAATTTGACAAGCTTCTGAACAAATCATATAACTTCTAAATTATTTTCACCTTTGATGTAATTTAGTCCCCCTTGGGCATTTCTATAGTTTCTCCAATTTCTGTTTTGGTTTTGTTTCTCACTGATACATTTCTACGGTGAAATAAAATCACTTTGTGCAAATGAGATGGGGAGGTGATTGTCATGAGAACCACCATTATGGGTGATTCTCATGCGAGTAAAGAAAAATATTTCTCCTGATTTCTGGCAAGAATTCAAAACCAAACTATTTATTTGACATGTTACTCCAGTTTCTGCCCAAAAGCAGAATCCACACTCTCTGGTTTCTTAGAATTTGAGTTATGGAGTCACTGCCACTTAGAATTGTAAGCCATGTTGTTATTTATGTAGATGTGGAAGATTTCCACCGGAGGTCAGGACGGCAGTTCCAACAGAGGGCAGGTTCGAGCATGTTGTTCTGTCGTGCAATGCTGCAGCCGACCATGGGATCATTTGGATCGAACAAGAGGCTCAGAAGGCTTTAGATGTGAGTTCACCTTATTCTTGTAGTACTTCTCAATCTACCTTTTATATGTTTGTTATTATGTGAATTGTGACACTACTTCGGCCGTTTTGACAATCATCAGTTGATGGAGCAAGAAGAGTTGACATCGCCTCCAGCGCAACAGAAGATGATCAAAGCGCAAGAGGTGCATCAGCCACTCGACGTAGAAGAGTGCACAGTTGGCCTTCATAGTATTGGGCATCTGGTGTCTCTTGATACGGAGGGGGCTTCACAGGGCAATTCCTCCTCGTCATCGTTGGACTTTGATAGCCCTAGGACCTCTGCAACGTCGTGCAACACCTCATCGTCGACGACGACGTGGAGTGGACCACCTGAGTGGGATGAGCTTGTGGAGGCTTTTCTAGGCGATCATGAACAAGACAATGACCTAAGACATGTTAATTGTAAAAATTTCTGTAATATTGTTATGAATCATCTGCCTTTTCGTTGTAAATAGGACTTTTTATTGCTATCACCACCCATATAATTCGGCTATTTTAACCAAATTCGTTGTCACTATTAGGGTCAAGCATTACAACTGCACGGACTAGAATCTTATAAGAGACATAAAGATGAAATCTCATTGTTGGGTTTATAAATCCGGGATCCCCAATAGACCCGCTTTCACCCTAAAAACTCGGCTCAACATGCGATTGCAATGATAGCACGTGTGAAAGGTCCTTGTGTGGTTTTGGTAATTGAGTGACAATCTAGGTGGACTAATTGTGTTTATGTGAGATACACAGGCAATTAGTCCACAGGTATATATGTGTGAGCAACATATGCCATGAAGGTGAAAATGGCTTGGAGATGTTGCAAAGCTCACACATGTGATGATGAAGGAGCTTATTGCACATGAGACATGACATTGAGTCATGTGATCAAGGTGGAGAAGATCAAGACAAGACTTGGCTTGATGGACCGGTTGCAAAGCGTGAAGGGCAAGTCGGAGGCTTTGGAGCGATGGACAGCGTGACGGTGAAGCTTGAGCAAAACTTGGCCCCTATGGACGAAGGCAACGGTGAAAAACAAGTGAAGTCAAGATCGATGAACCAATATGATCACATGATGATATGAAGTGGATTATATCATTGTTGATCATGTTGGTGCATGTGTTGCATCGACATTGAAGGAGATGGAATGAAATGCGTAAAAGGCAAAAGGTATAACCTAGGGCATTTCATTTCACCGGTCATAGTGTAGAGAAGTTGATGACCGGTTTATGATAGATGGCCATACTATCAAGAGGGGCAAACTTGTTTACATATCGGTCATCTAGTGCCACTCGAAAGTGATCTAACTTTGCATCATCGCTAGAATCGAGTGGCGTGGCAAGTTGAATGGCCAATCATTTGGAAAATATTTGTGAAAAGCTAACACATATACACATGGTGGTGCACACTTGGTGGTGTTAGCACATTTGCAAAGGAGAAGAAGTTAGAGTTGTTGTGAATCAACTTAGAGAAGAGATTTTTTTTTGGTATACTCCGAACTATAGGATGGTCCTTGGATTGTAATACTGTTTTGATCCATTGTGATTTGGATCAAGTATGCATGTGGGATGTGTAGCCCTCTGAGTAAGCTTTCCAAAATGTCTAAGATCATCGAAATCGGAGTTGAAGCTAAAGAGTTATAGCCGTTTAGTGCTGAAAAGGTTCAGGATCGGACGGCCGACGCGAAAAACTACCGGACGCTTCGAGTCTGCGTCCGGTCAACTTGCTACTGCGAGTCCGGTCACAGAGATTCGGTCAGTTGTTTTTAGCGTGTCCGAAGCGACGGGACGCTGGGAGAGTCCGGTCATGATGACCGGACGGCGCCCGATCGCTGGAACCTCTGTAAGTGACTCGCATCCATTCGGTCTGTCCGGTCGATGTGCGTTTTGCCGGTGAAGGGTAGCGGCTATTTTAGCCCTTGGGGCTATAAAAGGAGTGTGTGGCCGATCTTAGCACTGGTTTGTTGAGCACCCTCATGCCTATGTGGCTTTGTGTAGGAGTGCTTGGATGCCCTCTAACTCACTTGTGCTTGCAAGAGGCGAGTGAGTGTGATTCTAGTGGGTTGCATTGTGAGATTGTATCGAGTGGCACTAGGTGATCGGGTTTACCAAGCCGGTGGTGCTTCTTACTCTTGGAGGTTGCCACCTCTTAGATGGCTTGGTGGTGGTCTCCGTCCCGAAGCCCGCAAGAAGCTTGTGCGGTGCTCCGGAGAAGAGCTTTGTGAGGGGCATTGTGCTGCTTCATGGAGCCGCCAAGAGTAACTCTAGTTGAGCGTGTCATTGAGCTACTCTCACTTTTGGGGTAGGTTCTTGCGGTGCCCGATGTGTGGGCTTGGCGGGTGATGCCAATTAGCCACCGAACCTCCAAGTGAGCTGATCGACACAACAGGGACGTAACGTGTTGGCAAACACGTGAACCTCGGGAGAAAATCACCGTGTCAACCTTGTCTTCCTGTTGGTTTGCAATCCCTTACACAAGCTTGTGATTACTTTTATATACATTGTGCTTGTGTAGTTGCTCTTGTAATTAGTTAGCTTGTGTAGCTCACTAGTTACCTTCTTGCTTGTGTAGCATAGAAGTAGCTCTCTTGCGTGGCTAATTTGGTTTGTGTAATCTTGTTAGTCACTTTGCTTAGTTTATGTAGCTAAGTATTTGCGTCTCTAATATGGCATTGGTTGCCTTGTTATTGAGCATTGCTAGTGAGCTTAGTTGGCTTTGTGCTTTTGCTTACTAGCATGTGTAGGAGCTCCTTCATTGCTTGAAATACTAGTGGCATAGGTTTATGTGATCTTGCTCCTAAAATTGGTTAGGTGAGCTCTAGCTAGCCCAAAGACCTTTGTTGCTTAATTAGGATCTTTGCAAGGTGCTAGAGAACATAGATAGAGGGGTGTAGTCTTGGCTATACCAATAGTTTTAATTCCAGACTTGTTTGGTTGTGCCGATATTAAATTTTAGTAACGACTATTCACCCCCTCTAGTCGCTATCTTGACCCTACTGGCGATGCTGGGCGGTCAGGATACACAATGATAGGTCAAGACCACAATCCGATCCCCGATCGGCACCTCCGGCCAGGGGAACTGATCGGAGGTGCGACGGAAGGTTCGGCCATGGTGGGACCGCATGATCGATTACTGACCCCATTTCTCCGACCGAGAATACGATAGGACCTCTACTCGCTGCTCTTTCCCGACCGACACGGTCGGGGACGACTGGGAGTGACCGACCGGGGACGCTCGCTCGATATGGGCCGGAGAGCAAAGCGGCAGATAAGGTAAGCGCTCAAGTCACTCGAATACTGAGGAATCAGTACCCTGTCATGCCTAAGCGCAAAGAGAAACAGTGGCATCGGGGCATGTCAAAGCGAAAATGGTAGAGCATGGCGAGGCGTGTCGAGCATAAACATGATGTTATTGTGGGCGCCCGTCATTTTGGCGTACCAGCGAACATGGTAGATTGCAGACGCTGCCTGAACATAAATAAAGATATTATGGACACCGACGACCATCTCGTCCCCGATGACGTGGGCAACAAGACTAGACAATAGCTTCGTATGAACTCTCTTTCTCTCGACTTGTAAGACCATTCCTTCAACTATAAAAGGGATGCGCTCTCCTACCAGAAAGACGAAGCTTGAACCCCAAGACTCGAGAACTCGAGGACAACAACAAACGGTTCTAGAGCTCGGCACTACTACGCCTACACGCCTCAACAGTTGATAAGCTTCGGACACACAGAGCATACGCTTTCGATACTTAGCTGCGTTTGAGTATCCATCACTCCTATGCCTCGACTCGAGTCGGACCGAGCCTCTAACACCCCTTCTCATTCCTTACTCGTTTGTAACCCCACAAAGAAACTTCGAGCCCCTATATGTTCGGAATAAAGTCACCGATCGACCTCAACCTGGACGTAGGGTCTGCATTGCTTCAACCAAAGATAAATTCTGTGTCATTGAGTGCTAGGTCACATCCGATCACAACGCCGCGGTAAAACTATAAATATTTACTTATTGACTACATTTCGCACCGACACCCACCCGTAGATTCCATGGGCTTGATTAGATGTCCTAATTCTATCCCTAATAATAAAAAAACAAAATTTCTGGCCTTTTTTTTTCGTCCAGCCCATTCTAAACTGGCCAACCGTCCTGCCATTGGCTAGCTTTGGCCCAATTGCGGCCCATTCGTTCGGATGGAAAAGTCTTGACGCTCCTCTCCTCGTCGCTCTGTCCCGTCGTTCCTCGATATAAACCCCCCCGCGGTCCGGAAGGTGGCGTTGCAAGCGGGGCGGCCGGTCCGGTGGCCGCACGGCCAGATCCCGGCCATTCTGGCCGGGCGGCGGTCACGGTGGCGAGGCTGCGGCCGGGGTGGCGGCTGGCCGCCGGTCTGGTGGCGGTGGCCGGGGTTCGTTTCACAGCGCCGCGTCCGACTCCGGCATGGACACCGACGCGCGGGAGGCTCTTGCGCCGCTGCCCGCCCAGCCCGGCACAAATCGTGGTTTTGGCTGATTGAGTCGGAATCAGGATTGGATTGCAATAAGACTCCAGCTCCTATGCTCCTATCACAAAAATCAATTCCCAGGTATGGTAAACATGAACTCCAGTTCGACTCGAATTTCTTCTGCTTTTTTAGGTATATATTACTGCTTTTAGTTGGATCATTTGTATCTTGCTTTTGCTTGGAGTCATTGGGATCTCGACGTGCAGAAGTTTCTGATCTCGCCGAGCAGAAGTACACATGTTTCTGATCTCGCCGAGTTGAACAAGAACGTTGAGGGCCATGATGTCGCTACTCCAGGACGCCAACGCCGATGGCCAGACGCCGCAGCAGGTACTACGCGTTGCTCTGTATAATTCTAAATATACATACTGCCCCACCATGCATGCCATGTCAGTCTGTTAGCACTACGAGTCCCGGGTCGTGTGTCCTGCTGCTAATGCTTATGAGTGATTAGCGAATGAATTTGTACATCTGTATTCTTGGTTTTTCTCCAAAGGTTTGTTGTTTGTGTAAACCGAATTAGTTTTCAGTATTGTAGTGAGAGGTTAAATAGTTATGTGAATTAGGAAACTGGATCACAACGTTGTTGATGAGCCCATGGATGAGGAGGCCAGTCAACTAAAGAACATGTACAGAGAAAAGGTATCGTTCTGATCCTTGCAATGCCATCTCCTTCCTTTTTCTCTTTTTTATATCAGAAGATTTGTGCTGAAACTGAAATAGAAAGTTGCAATTGTAAGCTCTTGATCTGGCAGATTACATATCTTTATGTCTCGAAGCCAAACGACGCTCCTGATCTTGCTGGACATGAACAAGCAAGGTCTGCTTCCTGCTGCTGTTACTCCAGTTTTCTTCATCATACTATTTCTCCCTTTTCTCCTTTACATTATAGTATGAAAAATATTTAATGTCCCTGATTTCTTCTTATAGTACTCACATACTGACAAGAGTAGTACAGTATGGGGGGATTTTTTGAAGATTGGTACACCTGCTGTCAAGAATACTGACTAGAGTATGCTGAGGAATTAAACATACCTTGCTTGGGATTTTTTTGTTAATCTGGTTATGATTGGAAACTGTAACTCTGATTGTCAGTTCACTTTAGCAAAAGCAATTAATAATTTGTGTAGTTCTTGAACTCCATGCTAACTGATCCTTTGCAGCAAAATAAACTAATAATTTGTTAGTGGTGAACTCCATGCTAACTGCACATTTGCTATTAGGAGATGTTTATTTACAAGCAACAAAAGCAATTAATAATTTGTGTAGTTACTGAACTCCATGGTAACTACACCTTTTCACAATCTAAATTCTTCACCACGCTGGACTTCTTCTAGAGGATCTAAATACTCACCCAGTTCCACGTGCCTGTTATACGCTAACACCAATAGGACCATGTGAGTTTATGTATGCTAGCAAATTGTTGGGAAAAATATGTGGCTGGTGGTTGGTGCAAAGCTGTGGTCAAAGCCGTGCTCTTTGATTGATTTGGCATGTCAAAGGAGCTGCTGTTGATGGAATGGTGGTGCTTGCAGGTTTACAGAGAAGTAGGAGAGTTGGAGTGCAGGAGGTATGTCCAAGTGAACCGATTTTTCATGGGCTGTGTTGTGTGCTTGACTATTTATTTAATTTCATTTACAACTGATGGTTGAATTTCATGTGGATGAAATCAGACTTCACACCCGCCATATCAGAGTAGCACCTTTTTTTTAAGGGAACAGGAGGGGTTGCTCCCAACTGGAAATTTGTTAAAGCAAATAGACAAATAGTACTTTCTATAGTGACACAGCTCAGCAGAAGTACTTCTGAGAACAATGAGTTATGTATGTCCTACAAGTAGAATGATATGCTTATGTATCATAAGATGCTGGATCAGTGTACCATAAAACCAGGACAATGAAACTGCATTGTGTCTGGAAGTGAGCACGTTTTGAGATTGCAAATTTGCTATCAGCTTACTCTTAATTTCTTGCTTATATATTTATTGTCCCCCTTCTTCCATAGTGACAATGAAAACAAAATTGTTTGTCGGATACCTGTTGCACATAAAAAATATATCTCAAATGCATGTTGAAACTCCATATTATTCTGTTGTAAATGATGTTCATGTATTCTTCAGTTGCATCACAAAGTGATTTACTAGAAGAGCATATGGATTTCTGTTACCACCAATTTCCATTACTCAAGCATGTTGAGTTTCATGAAGGAAATGTTGCTTGAGAAGTGCTTGGTAAAGGCATTGCATTGTTGCTGTTGTTGCTGCTACCATTGGCCAGCTAATGCTCGTGGTGGGCTGTACAGATCCGTGAAGACAGTGGGGGAGCAAAAATGAGGAAATAGATAGTTGATATAGGGTAGCTCTTGCTATTTTTGGAACAACTGAGATTAGTTTTTTTGTGGGGGTTTGGTTGGGGAGTTCAATTTTTTGGTGTAGCAGATAATGCTTGGGTTTCCAGGGCCTGCTTGGTTTGCGATCAAAATCTACCATGCCAAAGATTTGGCAAGCCAAAGTTAGGTAAAAAAAGTTGCCATGGATTTGGCAAGCCAAATGTAAGAGGTTGGCAAGTTTTGGTAGCCAACCAAATAATAGCTAAAATCATGGCTCACCGAATCTTTGGTTTGGCAAATTTAAAATTTCTCGATCGGAGGTGTATGGGTGCCTTCATGAAGAAGATGTCAGTTTTCTTTGATAGGCTTCATAACCTTGTATCTATATGCCTTTATAACCTTCTAACTATATATATGCCACTGAGACACTCCTTACCGGTGACAGAACTGATAAGAACAATGTCAGTCTTCTTTTGATAGGCTTCACGACACCTTACCTGATGTTAGGTGTTTTTTAGGGTGCCAAGTATATAATGAACAAGAAAACTTATCATCGGCTCAGGTCATGACATCATCAGAACCTCGATGGTCATAAATGTTTTAAGGGCTTTGCTTTGCATCAATAGAAAGATATGCGAGGAGCTGAGAACAAATGCAACTTCTACGGTATCCATGAAAACCCCATACCTAGCTGTTCTACTTTGGTCATCTCATGTTGGACTTCCTCTGGAACCCACGGTTACCATTTTCACAATATGTGCTTCCGGTTTACAGCACTCAAATTTCTTAAATCAGCTTGTACAGTCATGCGAGAAAGAACTCTCAAGACATTTTAGCCTTTGCTCATATCCTTTTTTGCTCTTTTAATTGTCAAAATAGTGAAACAATATTTAAATCGTATCAATTACAAATGCCCTTCCTCTTCCTCCGTAGCAACGAACGGCCATTTTTTTTCTAGTAATCACCCTAAACAGTCCTTGCTAAGAGCATCCGCAACCGTAAGAGTCAGTTGATAGCTCTAATCTAACCTCTCTAATAATGATAGCTTTTAGCAATAGCTCATAGTATGATTACTTGATTAGATCCATATGATACTCTCACATGTTTTTCAATATGTGTATGAGCTTAACTCTTAATCAAGAGCTAGCTTTTCTATCTCCTACTAAAATATGAAAAAAATGTTTAAAGCTACCTCATGAGTAACCTATTTCGGGTGCAGATCGCTGTCGTTTTCTTCGGCCCTCCGTCAGTGTTGTTGCCTGTCGCAGCACTCTCAGCAGAGTTGCTGAACGAGCACCGAACATGCAGTTAGAAAGCTTCAAGCTGCCACGCTTGAAACCGGAAGAGACGCTAAAGCGGCAGGGTATTGCAGCATGTGTCACAGTAGTACTTCCTCCGGTTCATTTTATCTGGCGCACACATTAAGATTCAAACTTTAAAAACTTTAACTAATAATTAGGCTAAAAACTTTTATTGTTATAATACAAGCTTTATATGATTAGATTTGTAAGAAATTATACTATTCAATGATTATAAGTTTATAAGCATAAATAATATAATATAAAGCAAATGAATGGTCAAAGTTATCTAGGAGATCGTGTTATTTTAACTTGTGTCAGATAAAATGGACCGGAGGGAGTGCTACTTTATTTTTTTCTCCATTCTCAAATCAGTGAATCATATCTTAAAGCCAAAGGTCTCATCTATTTAGACATTTAGCATTTGCCCCAAACGAAGAGATAAAAACAATTGCTAGTCTTTTTAAGCCGATAATGAGGATCTAGCAGCGATGGCGGTGAAAACACCAATGCTATCAATAACATTTAAGGCTCTGTTTAAATGACAGAAACGTTTCAGATTCTCAGATGAATCACTAGAATAGCTGCCAAATACCCAAATAGGTGACCGAAACGTTTCTACTAGGAATGAGAATCACCCAAATAGGTGTTTTATAGTGATTCTAGTTCATTTCAAGAAGAATCTGGAACAATAGCCAAACGTTTCACCGATTCTTATCAATCGATTCCTATTTCAATAGAGAAACGTTTCTGGAGAGAATCTGGATCTAAAATATTTCTTGGAGAATCTGGATACCTATCAAACGGACCCTAAAGTTAGAGCAGATAGAAATGCATGCACCTTTATAATTATTTTTATATATACTTTACTTCATATTTTTTATCATCCTATAAATTTTGTCTCGACACTCGGATGCCCTTGCAGATTGGCAGATTATTTATGTATGGATCCTGGTTCCACCCCACGGTATGACACAAGCATGTCAGGCGTGTTGGTGGCTTAAAGCCACCGGCCGGGTTGTTTTTTTCTCTCACAGAATCACTATTCACGTCCCTGCCGAATAGTATTTTTCTCTCACAACAATCACCGGTAACGGTATTTTTCGGGCCGGTCATGAACAGCCCCAAGGCGGAGCCAGAATATGAAAATCCAAAAGAAGGAGGAAAAGGAAAGGGTTTAGCCACAGGTGGAGCTTGTGTTTGCAACAATGGCGGTTGCATGCCACCGCATGACTGGGTCTTGTGGTTCATACCGTTAATGAAGCTCAACATCGGTGGCACGCAGGCGGCTAGTTGAGTTTATTCGTGAGCTACAATGACGACGGTGAGAATTGACCGGTAATGCTCTCGTCGTGGCAATTTTTTGAGAGTGGCGAAGATGGCAATGGCGGCTAAGGAATGGCTTGGTGACCGTCAATTGTGCACGCATACAGCAACTTTCGAAGAAGAAGTATAGTAATTGGTTTATAGCAAGCAAATGCTAATATAGAGGAAAGAAGTGAGGAGAGATATCGAGCTTAGGCTCTTGTCCAAGCAATAAGTGGGCGCGGAAGCATAGGTAATGATGGACTCATACACTAAATGAATATGAGGAGAATTAGGAAAGAGAATGTAGGATATGGATAAAAATAACAATATTTTTTATAGACAATTATTTTGAGATTCTTTTTATAAATAAAGTTTGGCTCCTGTAACTTTAGCTAATAGATAAGGGCACTCCCAATACACTAGTTTCTATACCGTAAATCGTAAGACATCATGCGTTGAAACTATGTTCCTCAACGCAGTATTTCTAGTAGGGTCAAAAAAAAAATCAAGACCAATCATTCACCTCTAGACTCTCCCATCCCTTCAGATCCTATGCGGACGGTGTGCGTGTGTTCCACGGCGAGCAAGGAAAATGGCAAGCTGGTGCGCATGGTCCGCGGTGAGGCGAGGCGGCCAGCCCGAGCTCCGCGGCAAGCCTCGCGAGCTCCGCGGGTGAGGCTATGCGAGCTCTGCAATGAGCCTCGCTACCTCCGCGGCGGCTTGCGCAAGCTCCGCGAGCCCCAAGCCAGCACCGGCGGCTGCATCCTCACAAGCAAGCAAGCAACGCAAGCTTTGAGCAAGCAAGAAACGGCGAATGAGATTAATCAATCGAGCAATGCTAAAGCAAGCAAGCAACGCAGGCGGCGGCCATAGGAGACGACGCCGCGAGGTCCACCAGCGCTGAAGCCGAAGCCAGCGACCTCCCCGTCAGTGGTGTCCATGGGCGACAGCGAGGATGAGCTTCGCGTGCGTCGGACTTCTCCGGGCTCGGCAAGCTAGTGCGGGGCCGCGCCCCGGCAAGCCGACGACGCCGGGATGGGTGTCGAGCCATGGTAGGGAAGGCGGTGTCGGGCCATGGCCAGAGCTCCCGTGCTCGCGGTGGGTGGGGTGGGGGGTGTCCGCTCGGCGACGTCCGCGCGGATTGACGGTTTCGTGCTCGGCGACGTCTTGCTCGGTGGCATCTGCTCAGCAGGGTCGCCGTGCGCGGGAAGGGATGCTGGCGGCGACGAGGAGTAAGGGCCGCACGGTGCAGACGGCGGGGAGGTCGCGTCCGTGCAACGTCGTGGCGGTGCTTCTGCTTCACCGGTGATGCGAGCTTCCACTGGTGGTGCGCACAGGATCCCTATTCGCCCGATGGAAACGAAGCCCTCCTTCCTAACGCTGTATGCGATGGTTTCGACTGCCTTGTCGCCCGTGTGGACGTCGTTTCTAAGTTTTTTTCCCTCCTCTCCTTGTTAAATTGGCTGTCACATCAGCAAAATACCTATATTACAAGCTAATTAACAGAGATAAAAGATCATGCTGGTTTCTACATTAGGAGTGGAGTCTGTCTACTACACAATCATGTGTTTTATGCAGTTTCAACACATAATTTTTTTTACACCATAGGATTAAGATCCAACAGCTTTCACTCTTATTCTACCTCCAGCCTCCAGCATTCTTGTACCTTTAGACAATCACAAATCACAAGATCACAGGTCCACAGATCACAGATCATAAGAAATATTTTTTTCTATGGAAAGACAAATCACTGATCACAGAGGAGGAGAGGCCTACCTAGAGCCGCATACGCTGCCGCCACCGCCGTCGCCACCACCGTCACTGCCATGGCCTGCGCGGGCCCTAGACGTCATATATGGCCATGCGCAGCGTGCGCCCGCGACCGAGACGTTCCATCCGGCGAGCACGGGCGAGTCCCCCACGCGTGCTTGATCTGGAGCAGCAGCTACGCCTCGTCCGCCGCCGGTTGGGAGGACTGCGGGGCCGCGCGGGGCAGCAGCAGGGAAGCAGCGCGAGCAGCAGGCCGGGGAGGCACGGGCGTGGTGCCTCCATGCACGCCGGTTATGACATGTGGACCCTAGACGTTATAGATATAAAAAAATTAATATTTTTTTTACTGTAGACAGAGCCGGAGGGAAAAAAACGAGCTGCTCCCCCTCAGAACGGCTCCGTAAGAGAGGAAACCAAGAGAAAAAACCGGCTCTGATGAACCGTATTCCTACATGCCGTGAACAGTGCGCAGCAGGGAGCCGGAGCTGCACAAAGGGGCCTGCTTACCATTTCTCGAAGCGTTGAACCTTCCGTCCGGCTCTCTCTTCTCTCCAGTAAAAGCAACCAGGCTCTCTCTTCTCCCCAAGGCAACCAGGCCCCAGCCATCCGGTGCACGCCGCCGCTGCCGTCATGGGAAAGCGCAGCTACGAATCCGATTACGAGAGCGTCCGCAACACCCACATCTCGGAGAACAAGGTAGGCGCACACGTTTCCCCATGCTTGGATCTTCATTCATCCAACGAACACGAAGGATTTGATCGCGCGCGGCACCGCTGATCCTCGGCAAATCTTATGTGGCACGCAGGCTCGGATGGAGATGCTTGGGCTAAGCCGTACGAAGGAGGAGCTCAACCTGATGTTGCCCCCCGCCCGCCGCCCCTACACCTACAAGCAGTACGCCACGGGCCCACCCCGGCGCTCCCCACGGCTGAACGGGCTGGCCGTGCAGCACAAGGCGCTGCCTCTCAGAGGTCTGCCATGGCGGGCGTGCATTCTCTGTGTCTCGATTGGAGGCTGTTCCGGACTGTGTCTGAGATTGAAACGCATTTGATATTGTTGCCTCCTCGTAGGTCATCTGGGCAAGGCGACTCCTATGTTGGTGGACTACGACAGCGATGCGCCGGCAGTGGTCGGTGGGGAGATGGCGCCGGCGCCGCAGGACAATGGCGGCGAGGAGATGGGGGCCGTGTATGAACCTGTTCATGGGGAAACTGCCACCTCTGTAGGTACAGTCGTACAGATACCATTCCTCCTACCATCTGTACTGCTGATTTATATTCAGCAAGTTCTATTACTACTGGTATACAAGTAGCAACGACAGTCGTTTCCTTGAGCGAAGAACGTATGGAGTCAGATATTCAGATTCGCAATATAGCTTGCTGAGAAAGCTTGGTTGTGTGATCAAATGCAGGTGAAATCGTGCTGCGCGGATGACTGCAAATCGGTGCGTGGAACGAGGCCTGAACCGGCCGTGCATAGGTAAATGTCAAGCAGCAGCAAGTATCTCTAATATCTATCACGTTTTCCACATCTCCTCTGATAATAGTCATCACTTGGATTCATCTATTGCAGGCATGATGCTCATCTTATCTACCACCAAGCTTCTGCCTTGATCTCCAGCTAAATACATAATCACCCCGTGTCTAGTAGTATTAGAGTCCATTCCATGAGCTTTCGTTTCAGATTAAGGTGTCAGGATAGCAGGCAACGCAGAGGTTGGGTTCAGGTACGACTTCAGTCTCCAGGTGTGTTTGGAGCATGGTATGGTATCTGAAATTTTGTGGCTGAGTCTCTGTTGAATTCCTGTAATTCATCATGCACTTGAACTCTCCGTTCGTTCCCTTTCCCCGTCGGGCCTATGTGATGAAAGTTTTACTAATGAAGCTCATCAGCAGCTTCCCGTAGTGTCACAGACGAGTAGCGCCGGCCTTTGCAAAATGCAGAGTACAGGTGCGTTGTGCGCGTTCGGTTCGCCACTCTCCTCTTACTGTACACTTGTGAGGCCATTCTGTGGGGCTGTGAGCTCTTCTCAACAGCTCGCCGTTACTGTCGCAAAGCCTGATTGTAGTCGCTCCCACTTTACCTCGGTTGATGTTGCACATGAAAATTTCATACCACCTTCACCATGGTAGAGAAACTAAAACCAAACTTGCTAAAACAACAAAGAGTAAAATACATGGATGGTCCTTCAAAATATCGTAGTCGAGGTTCATAAACTTAAAAAACTGCACATTAGGGTCCATGGTCCTGCTAAAATGTATTGTATCACAGCTGTGTCCGAATTACCTAAATACCCCTACTGACTTTGGCTTGTTAGTTGTTACCATGAAATCTACACACTAAACATGCACTTAAGATTTCTGGATAATGTATCTAACAAGTTTAGGGACCCTAATCTGTATTTACAAAGTTCACGGGGACCGGAACTGAGTGACGCTTCATTATAAGGATTGTTCGTACATTTCACTTTAAATTAAAGGGTAAAACTAGAATGCCCAAAAGAAACCCTGGACAGACAATTTTTTGGCTATGGCCTATGGGTATTGATACCCATGGTCTACTCGTTTGGTAATTGGTTAGGGTGTAAATGCCATGGTGTTCTCTATTTGCATTTCGGAAGATCGGAATCCTGTCGACCTGGCCAGCTAGCCTCATGTGTATATATGCATATGAGTACGAGGATTTGACCAAACTCATGGTGTGACACGTGGCATAATTCATGGGTGAATGATCAAGAAAGGAAACAAAATAACAGGTGCTGCAATATTATTCGGGCTTAGCTTGTGTCCGGACGTTCGGAGGTGTCCGAACGCCCGCGCCTGCAATCATTTTTTTCACGTCGTTTTATGCGCTCACGTGGGGCTTGCGCCACTCTGAACGTCACCAACATTGAGAAGAGAGGGAGGATGCGGCAGATGCCCAGTCGGCGCCGGGTGGAGGAGACACCGAGACGAGGCAGCAGAAGGCAAGGAGAGAGATGCAACACCTGATCTACTTTTGAAATATTTAGATACAACACTTGCAGCATACGTTTGAAGGCACATAAAACACTTGAAACATGCATCTGAAACACTTACGAAAACATTAAAAAACACTTGAAACCATAGCAAAAACATACACAACATCCAGATAAAACACTTGCAAACATATGCAACATACAGATAAACACACTTGCAACATACGTCTAAAAAACAGATGAAATATTAGAAACAAAAGCTTGTAACATACGTGTACAACCATTGCAACATATGCAACATCTCGATCTACTTTTGCAACATCCATATGAAATACTTGCAATATATCTCTGAAACATTTGATACACTTGAAACAGTCGCTTGCAACATGCGCTTTCAAACACAACATCTACTTGCTGCCTGAACGAAAATAGAGGCTACAAAGTGGCGCGGAGGTCGCTAGTGTGGAGGTTGTCGGCAGCACGGACCTCAGCAGGGGGCGTGGCAGGCGGATGGAGTCGGCAGCAACAGGAGGCGTGAGTACGAGTTGGGGAGGTCGAGATCCGTCCTACGAGCAGGGACGCGCAACGGGGAGGGCGGGATCTGTCCCACGAGCAAGGGCACGCAGCAAAGCGAGCAGACAATGCATACGGGGCGTTGCGGGTGGGGTCCGTTCCGCGAGTGGGTGACTCGGGCGGGGTCCGGACAGACGGACCACCGAACATGAGCATTACCCTTTATTATATGAACTAGGTAGCATGCCCGTGCGTTGCTACGGAATAGCTAAATCTTTTGTAATAAAAACACATGGATCGCACTATAAGATAATAATACTGTTAAATTAAATACCGACGTCAAAGTGACATTTAATTCAAAAAACAAAGTTCGTGAAATTAACACAGTCACGGAGAGCGTGGCGTCGCAGGCTCACAAACTCTACTGTATAGACTTTTTTGTGATACGACTAAGATAATATTTTATATCGGCAGAAAGAATTCTACGATATTCATTTCTTTCACGCGCCAATAAATCCATGAATAAGTTCCACTGCATCTCCATATAATCATGTACACACAGGTTCGAGTATATATGTAAATAGGTTCATGCCCGTGCGTTGCTACGGGACAGCTAAACTTTTGTACTAAAAACACACGGATCGCACGATAAGATAACAATACTGTAAAAGTATATGACCGATGTTAAAGTGACATTTAATCTAAAAAGCTAAGTTCGTGAAATTTACACAGTCACAGAGAGCATGGCGTCGTTGGCTCACAAACTCTACTGTGTAGATCTTTCTGTGTTGCGGCTAAGATCATTTTTTATATCGACAAGAAGAGATTTTCGATATCTATTTCTTTCGTACGCCAACAAATCCACGAATAAGTTCCACCACATCTCCATACCATCCTGTACACGGCGCTGGCAAGCGAATTGGCCACAACTTATGTAATTAGTTTTATAATTAGTTCATGTTTAGTCCTCCTAATTGATATCTAAAAATTTAATGTGACAGGGACTAAAGTTTAGTCATGGGATCCAAACAACCCCTAACTCTCGACTCCAGCTGGCTGCTCACTTGCACCACCATGCCTATGTGTCTGCACGTATATACTCTAATGCCAGAATGTCTAAAATGGTCATTATTGTCCACCTTTTAAAAATATCATAACGTTAAGGTTGCGATTTATGTATGCTGTAGGATTGGGATACTTTGCACTGATCCATGAGGGTGTCGATGAGAGTCGAAATTTTTGATGCCATTATGATGTCTAAGCTTATCAATCAGACGAAGACGAACTTGATTGTTAAAATATTTTCAACACTGCTTTCATATGCTCCCTCTGTCTCAAAATAGAATTCTTTCTCGCTTCCCGAGAAGTCAAATTTTTTTAAGTTCGACCAATTATATATAAAAGAATATTAATATTTATAATACATAATTAGTATCATTACATAGACTATTAAATATATTTTCATAATAAACTTATTTGGAGATATAAATGTTGCACGTATTTTTTACAAACCTAGTCAAAGTTGAGAAAGTTTGACCTGCACACATCTCATAACGTCTTATATTTTGGGGCAGCGGAAGTATATGCTAATGGGAGTAGTCAACTGGAAGTCGTGATGCACAACAATACTTTCATATTATATGATAATTGGAGCACGAAGAAACGTAGAGGAATGGACCTATATACGAATGGTGGGAATATTCATTTAGAAAATTACAGAAGGTTTACCAGTCTTACCATGTATAACATGCACATCTTTTATTTGGCACCATTGATGTTCTCAAAAGAGCAGCCACTCTTTAATTTCAGGTCTGCATGCTGGAAACACTAAAATTAAGGGCCAACCTCATTGAGTCGTCTTGTTTGATCTTTGCCAATTATTTTCTTCCATGCATGATTATTGTTTCCTTCCATGCATGTGACCTCAGCTGATCGATTTGTTTCTTTCAAAGCAGGCGGGGATCGCAGGGATGACAGTTTCTTTTTCTATCGCGCGGGGTATCGCATGGCCGGAAGGGGGGAGTCTTGCTTGATCTTTGTCAATTGTTTCCTTCCATGCATGATTATTGTTTTCTTCCATACATATGGCATTAGGTGATCGATTTGTTTCCTTCAAAGCAGGCGGGGATCGTAGGGATGACAGTTTCTTTTTCTATCGCGTAGGGTATCGCATGGCTGAAAGGTAGGAGCGACAAAAAAAAAAGTCAAAAAAAAATAATCTTACTTTTAGTGTTTTTAGTCGTCGGAGAGTAGGAGATTAGCCGTCCTTCTTGGAAGATAAAAGAAGAATAAAAAACTAGCTGGCTTGCTCCCTCCGTTCAGGGAAAAAAAAACGTCACGGCGCAAAATGGTAAAAAATATAATACTCTTCGGCGCCCGGCGCACATAAAAAATAGAGCCGTTTGTTACCTTTGTTCCATTCAAAACTTCACAGAGCCAAGTCCGACTCAGCACTGTACCACCAGAGTACAGATCTGCCAAGCACCACAACCAAATCTTTGCAAGCCGTCCAAAGCCGCCGGCCTGACGCCGCCGCCATGGGGAAGCTCGGAGCCAAGTCCGACTACGAGAGTCTCCGCAACGCCCGCATCTCCGAGAACATGGTAAGGCGCAGGCACCCTACCCGAATTCGATCTCCACCGGATGAGGAATTTCTTGCGTCATCTCCGATTCTTGTTTCGTGGCGTGTGTGCAGGCCAGGATGGAGATGCTCGGCCTTCTCCGCTGCGCGGGAGAGCTCAGCGACATCGCCTCCGCCTCCAGCCACCGCGCGGCCGGGAGCGCGACGCCTCGGAGGACCCCCAGGCCACGGGTGACGAGCATGACCCCGCTCCGCCGCTCCGGCCGCCTCCTCGCCGCGACGCGCCGCTGTTCCGCCCGGCTGAATGGGCAGGGCACAGGTTGAAGCATCGAATGCCCTCTTCCGTGGATCGACTCGTGTTGTTTGTGACGGGAAACAGCTCAAGTAAGTTCCTTTTATTTTCTGGCAGGAGCTCTGAGTAAATTGACGGCGGCGGGATCGGAGGAGGAGGATGATACATGGGAAGATGGTAAGGAGGGGAAGTGGGCGACGGCGGTGGCCAAGGAGAGAGTACAGGCGCTGCAGGAGAGGCGGTGCGACAGCAGGGGGAGGGGAGGCGTGTACGACCCTGTTCTTGGGATCTGCTGCCATTTCTGCAGGTACTCATCATTACAAACATGAATCACCGATTGGTGCTCCCGGTTGCGTTCCTGAGAAAGATCGCACGGGATTAGTGTGCAAGTAGCTGACAAAAATCGTTCTCTATGATCAAAGGCAGAAGAAATTGTGCGGTGAGGAGGACTGCAAGCGCTGCGGGGAAGGAGACCTGAAGCAACCATGTTTAGGTAAAAAGAATCCGTAAAGGATTATCCTCTTTTCCCCTAATTTCCGCATCTAGTATGATCATGTCAACACTCAATACTTTGGCAAATATTTGACAGGAAAGACAGAGTGCTCATCTTGCCATTCTTCTAATGGGATACTCTGCCGTGCTTGCCTGAAAATTAGGTACGGCGAAGGTAAGCGGACTTGCTTAGTTGCTCAACGCTGAAATGGCTTTGTTCTTGGTGGATTTTATCGGCCTACTTACTAAACTTTGAGATGTGGTAGCAGAGATGGAAGAGGTGAAGAAGAACAAGAACTGGTTGTGCCCTCACTGCGTTGAGGAGAAGGGTATCAAGAAATTCTGGATATGCAACAGGTGAGCGTTTCACCAACCTTGCTCTATTTAGTTCTACAATCAGAGGTCTGAAATGGTGCTGTCAGGATACGTAGTGTTTTAAAAATTCAGTTTCCCACCACTCACTCGGTAACCTTTGGTCATACGACGATGCAGCTCCTTCTGCTTGAAGAAGAGGAAGATACCACCGACTGGGATTGCCATATATAATGGTAATTCTGATTCTACTCCTGTTCACATATGTGAAATATGCTGTTCTTGCTGTCACTGATAAACATATCTGCCTCTTTTTTCACTTTCTTTGCCATTGCAACAGCAAGGGAGCAAGGATACGATTCAGTTGCGCACCTTCTCATGGACAGGCTGAAGCGACAAGCTTTCTGATGACGACTGGCTCTGGCACGTGCACTTCTACAGCGATGATGATGATGATGAATTGATGATATAGAGATGTAGTGAGTCTCGTCTGACGAAGTCTGGTTTTGGCATGTTCACTTCTGCAGTGATGGTGGTAGAGATTGTAGTGAGTCCGTTTTCTGGCAGTTCAGCTATTAATGTTTCTGTTGAAATGAGTCCCACTTTTGTGCCCAAGAATGTGAAGCTAGGAGAACAGTCTCAGTGGCCTTCTGAGTGGCAGCTTGTCTGTTTATTGTAACCGGATTTTGTTGAGGGTCAGAGCAAGGATTAATGAGAATTACCATTTTTACTGTATCTGTGATAGAACTAGCTATCTGGTATCAGTATAAAATTCAACTGGTCTTGAATCTATGGACAAATGGAATCAGCTATCTGTCTTCAAACTTATATATACTACCAGTATATTTGTTATTGAGGCAGTGTAGTGTGGAGTCACCAAAATGACTCCAGATAGCTAGCCTATGGTTAGCTAGAACGTTTTGTATTATTATTTCAGCAAATGACCACAGATGGATTTTTCTGAGCGTAAGGAATCACACAAAATTACCCATATTCTCAACTATATTTACATTAATTTCCTTTATCTAAAAAAATTAGCCAAATAAAGCTGCTTGTGTAGGACTTGCATATTGAAATATCAGTAAATACAGGGCCAAAACTCATTCCTCCTTGCTGTGCAAAGCTCTAGCTACTTGCTGTGCAAAGCTCTAGCTACTTGCTTAGTCTTTAGTTTTAGTTGGGCCAAACAAGCTCTAGTTCCTTTAGTTTACCAAGTTGGACCGGGCCTGACTATAGGCTACAGCCTACAGCGCTTAGTTGGGCAACTTGAATTAAAAAAAAAAAGTTGGGCAACTTGAATCCGGCCGGAGGCCGACGCGGTTTGGACATCCCCACCTGCCGGATGCACCGCCGCCTTGCCCTTGCCACCGCGGCCGCAGCGCCCGCGCTCCGGCGGTTCTCGCACCACAGCGCGCCTCCCCGGCCTGACCTAAGGCTCGCCTTCCTCCGCTCCGAGGTCGACGATCTCGAGCTCTCCCCCTCTCATAAACCATCGCCACGGCCTCCCCATAGAGAGCAATGCCAGGTTTTAGAAGAGCTAAGAAGCGGCCTTGCTCTTGCTGGAAACGCTCCGGCAGCTGTGGATATAGCGCACCCGTGGCCGGAGTGGGTTGCTCTGATGGAGCACCTCCTCCGTCGGGGCCACGTTGACCCCTCCACCTTCGCCGCCGCCTCGCTGTCTTCTAAGGACGCCAACGCTGTCCGCACCGCCTGCCTCCAATTCGGGCGCCAGCGGCCGGAGCTCATCAGGTGAGGTGGCCGTGCTCGGACTAGTGGTTTTGGGGTTGGGTTCTTGGCCTGGGTTGGTGTGCGCGTTGAGGCCATTATCTCTGCTGGGGCTATGATTTTAGCTGCAAGCTAGGTGTTTGTTGAAATGTGCTAGCCATTCGCGGTGCCTTTTTTCTTCCAGGCACCCCAGCTGTGCATGTAAAAGTGGTTGCATGTTTACCATGAAGGGAACAAACTTTGGCGGTTGTTGCAACATCTTGGCTAATTATACGTGCCCTGACACCGTGCCAAATTGATGTGTCACACTTCAATAGCAACTCGTGGAGCAAAGCTTGCCTAATAGTACCATTTCTGGGGATGGTAACAAGTGCAAAGTACGTTATGGGTTTCCTCAAGTTATATCACTGTACCCTACAGAAACTCTTAGATGTGTGCGATTACAAGGCATTGTTTCAGCATGTAGAGTAGTACTGCTATCTTTTGTTTCATGAGTCCCAACTTTTAACTAAAGGACTTAATGGATGCTGGAAGCTAAAGTTGAAAGTCTATTGTTGCAGGCATATATCAAGATGGGATATTCAGGTTGCCATGCGATGTGGTTGTCCCAGCATTGACAGGAAGGTTGTAAACTCTGGGAAACGATCATGGCCTATGTAGGACTTGATGAAGGAGAGGTAACTACATGGAAATATGCATTGAAGATTTCTCTGGATGCACTGAATTTTATATTCTTTTAATTACCACAAACTTTAAATATTCTGAATGTAAACTCAAGGTTTTGTTTAGGATCTACGCATCAACACTGAATTATAGACACAAAAAGAATAGTAGACCAGGCTTATGCCCAAGCAAAAGCTTTGTTAGGCTTGTGTATGGTAATACAATTGTGTGTGACCTTAATATGTTTGCTTTTTAAATCTCATGTTTGAACTCTTTGAATACAAACATGTGGTGTGAAGGAATAGAACTGTTCACCTATTTGACCTCATCAACAACCTTTCTTTCACTAAATCCACTTCACACTAGTGAACTGGCTAGTAGAAAATATGTGCAATATGGATTTTCCTTTTTCCTTTCTCAGGAACTAGAAAATATTTGCTTACTGTGCAGTATAATTTCCCAAACCTGTTGGATCCTCGATCCTTATATCGTAAATACATTAATTTCGTTTACGCTTGAAAGTTTGGTTGCTCTAAATCTAGGACATTAATTTATGTAGTATCAACTTATGCTAACAGGTTTGCAGCCAATGCAATTTAAGAGGAAGTTGTGATAGGGCATATGTAAAGGCTCAGAAAGAGGAAGTTGGAAGGACTGTGGATGTTATGCGCATCCTTTTGACTTATGGTCTTGATGTTATTACCGGCAATGTAGAGAATAGAGCATGCCTGAACAAAAATGTCAGGGAATCAATAAAAATCCTACTAAATGAGGTTATCGAGGTTGATTCTAGGGGACCTGGTTCCAGCACTGTGAAAGCTGCACAGCGCAAAGGTCAATCTGCTGTACCCATGAAGCAGGGTGATTGGAATTGTCCCAAGTATGTTAGAAAAGTTAATATGCGTGTCTACACATATCCTCCTGGTCATAATGCTTTGCATTTATTGTCAGATGTGACTTTCTGAATTTTGCAAAGAATATCAAATGTTTGCGCTGCGATGGAGAATTCCAAGAGAGGTATCGGTTGCTGCATGAAGACCAAGAGCATCTACCTCTCAAAAAGGGTGACTGGATATGCAAAAGGTGAGCCTGCTTATAGTTCTAGTTTATGAGAAATATTTACTGCAAGTTCTGTTTTTTTTTCTTTCTCTTATACTGACCTTAAAGTTTCAGGTGCAACTTTTTGAATTTTTCTAAGAACACAAGATGCTTGCAATGCCATGAGAAACCAACAAACCGTTTACTCAACCCAGGAGAATGGGAATGTGTGTCGTGAGTGCCTATTTCTACTACACTATTATATATCTGCTTATTTGTTGAATATTTGAACTGTTCTGATGTCTACTGCCAATACAATCTTATAGTTGAAGATGGTGTTAGCCTTGTGTGACTATCCTTTCACTGCTATGATTTTTATTTCTAGAATTCTAGTACATTTCAGAAAATGGAAGATAACTATGTTTATGTGTTATGTTCAACTACAGGTGTAACTATGTGAACTTCAAGAGGAATGGATTCTGCTTGAAATGTGGTTGGAAAAGACCAAAGTCTCTAAACAATCAAGATAGTATTGAATCACGTCATGATTTAGAGCATAGTAAGAAACCTAGTATTTCATTTGTTCAAGATGGCGTCCAGCTGAAGAGGTGGCCAAGTCCGCAAAAGAATGCTTCACCATCTGACGAAGATTCAGATTTCTGGGCGCAGAGCGATGAAGGAGGTGATAGCAGGGATAATGATGCACTCCTGCAACAGAAGGACTACAGATTCCTTGAGAGTTTTCCCATTGTTGGGGGCAGGACTGCTAATTCCCAAGATCGTCTTGCAAGGGAGAAGTGGAAGGATGAAATGTCCAGGAGAAATAAAGGCCATCAAACTACGGAATCACGAGAAAGCAATCGGCCTTCTAGCCCCGGCCGTCTTCCAAGAAGCATGGAGCTGGTTGAGTCTGATGATGATATCGCTTCTTGGTTTTCGGGTAGGAACTTGGACAAGGCATAACCAGATCTTGTAAGCCGGTGCAACTCGTGAATTCCGTCAATAAAATTTGCATCTCTTGGAATTATTGAAATCCAGCAAAGAAAAAAAAATATTAAAGCTCACTGGAGAACTGTACCATTTAATGTTTCGGAATTCTGTTATGGGCTGCTCAGCAGCTCAGGGATGACATGCTATGATTTTTGCAAGGGGCTTGTATACCTGTTCTCATGCAATTAAGTTTTGGGGACCAAGCTAGTAACAAGTGTCATGTGCCTACGTGCGAGCGTTTGGTTCGGCTCCGCGCTTGTCTAACTAGATCCAAAATTGCTTAAACTAGAAGCGAAATGTAGCAATATAACAGAGGAGGCCAATGCATCCTTCGCATCATGAGTATCGACGAAGTCATCTTTCACTATTACTGACAAGATCAGACCAACGACTTATTCCTCACGATAACGTCCTTCTTAGGGCTTCTCCCAACGCTCCGGCTTGGGCATGGCGTTAGGTAGGGTTGCAATAATATGAGTGTGCTTTGGTTCCTTTGACTTCCCCCTGTCTAAGCTCAATGGAGCGAACTTGGGCCCGTTTAGTTGCCTAAACAGGCCTTCGGAGCACACCCAACAATGTACCAACCACACTGAAGCCAGACCAGATGCAAACGGAGGGGGGATCCCCATAACCAGGCTTTCGCTCGTGCTCGTCTCACCTCCTGGTGTTCCTCTCCGTCGAAGTCGGAGGTCCTGTAGCAGCCCCTGGTCCGGACGCCCTAGCGCTCACCCATCTTCGACCTAGGCCTGCACACGTGCCACAACTTCGTCATCTCTGCCTGCCTCTTCCGCATGCTTGTCTTCATCACCCTCGGATTCTTCAACCTCCACACAGTGAACTCCCGGAGCGGTGATTGAGTTAAAAACTCACCTTCAAAAGAACATGGTGGCTGTATCTGAGCTAACCAGTCAACCAAACAGGATCTACACAAGCTAGGCTTATTTAGGATAAGCAAACCAAACAACAACCTCTTTCATTGCAGGAGCCAAGTTTTAGCTAGCTAGCTAGGCTAGGTTTAAGACGAGAACCAACATACCCTAAACACAAAGCCCAGATATGGGTGGGTGGATGTTGCACTCAAAGGACGAAGTTAATACGCGACCAGTCGCACAACAGCGTGTGGGGGAGGGGGCGGGGGCGGGGAATCTCCTAACTTGACAATTCAGATTCATAGCTAAGAGCCTCTTTAGCATGTCTCTAACTTCTTGTGTGACTCTTGTTTATGGAACCGTATTTAATGTCCACATTATAATATTGCTACTAGAGCTGTTTTTATTGAATGTTTTTCAAAATGATTTTAGCTCTACTAGAGGAGCGAAGCTGTTTTAGAAGGAAGTCAGGCCCACGACAAACGGTCTCTAAAGTGTTAATTATTTTAGGGCAGGAGAAGTATGTATTTTATTTTTATTTTTTTCAATAAGTGGGAGCTAAAGCTAAACAACTCCATTTATTCTAACCCTCTTTCTGCTGCATCCGGTATCCCTTCCCCTGTCTCTGCAGCAGAGCAGTTCCTTTCTTGCTGTCTTCTCTACTCAGTCCCCACTCCCCAGTCGCCACTCGGACCTCGGCGTCCCACCGAAGACGACCTCACGCGGGGGCGGGGCTTGGTATATTCCTTCTCCTCCCTGCTCGGTTTAGCACGGCCGCTTCCATCACGCATCCTCCCCTCCTCCCGTCTCAAGAGATCGCAGGGGGCAGCGTCGAAGCTGGAGGAAGCGGACGGGTTCGCCATGGGGTCCGAGGGATCCTCGGGTCCGGTTATCGGTGAGTAGCAGTCTCTGTCCGTCATTTCTCCCGAGGTGCCTAGTTGCATATGGTGTGTTTGTGTGTTCGTCGGTCTGCGAATTCGAGTGGAGAGTCGGGATCTCTGTGGCCAACAAGGCATGGTTGTTTGGATTCCCGATCGGATATGGGCGCCCTAAGGGAGGAGCCGAGGAGAGAGCTTTGTGGGAGTGGGCTCAGGGTCACCTGGGGCTGCTTGGGGAACCCGATCCGGCATTGCCTCTGATTGGAATTGACGCCACATCAAGATTGCCGTGCGCAACTTAGGTGCAGAATTACCGTTTGTACCGCCATGTAGTCAACAACCTCTTGGGCTAAAGATAGGTCTATCCGGAACTAGGATTGCCTTCGGATGGGATTGTAGACTTGTAGTGCCGAGGTGGAATCTCGGGGTAAATTTAGCATCTCCCCGTAGCTGTTGGTGAGGCCCAATTGATCCTTCCTTCAAATATAAATGGTAGTTATGTAGGTTTTGGTCGAGACTTGGAAGCTACTTGGAAGCTTGTTCCTTAATGGATATAAGCAAAGAAGAGTTAAGTTACTCGATTATTGGCACGATTCTAGATGGATCGATTGGTTAGGGATTTGGCTGGACCACCTGAATCTGTTGCGCAGTCACACTCATCTCTTGTTGGGAATCATTGCTCTTGAAATAGTTTCGTAATCTGAGTTATTTCTGTAAAAGTTTCTGGATGGTCGAGTCATATATTGATTTGGGTACTAGTAATTAGTGTGGTAGTGAACTAGCATGTATGTACAGTGCCTGTTATCCTTATCCAGCAGGAATGCCCATTAATCCACAAGTGCAATCTGGTAATTGGAATCAAATTTCCATGTATATAGTAATCTAGTGTATAGATCCTTATGTGTAGCTACAGTAATGGTATTCAGAATTGAGTCAAGGTTAGCTATTTCTGACCACCATGCTTCAAATAACCAAAAGATAATTCTCCAAATTGTAAAGAAATGAAGCTGAAATTACTCCTAACAGTTTTTTAACATTTAAATAGGACCCATGCTTGCTCTTCTTGGCAGTGACGCCGATTCTAATATTAGTCTTTACCTACTTGTTAGTCCTATGCCTACCCTGGCCATCTTATCATTTTCCTTCATTTCATTTGACATTTTGTTAGCCATTCCTTGATGTAAATAGCATGAGTCCACAACTCACCTTGATCAACCAAATTTCCTGAAACCAGCAGTAGCATGCGCTGAGTCAATGTGTGGCCTTACTTACGTAGAAGAACCTCTATGAGATTTTGCTGAAAGATTTGCATCTGCTTGCCTAAAGTAGATAAATAGACATTCACTAGCTCTGAGCTAAAGAGCAGCTTTCCATGAGGACAAGAATAGTGAGATAACATGAATGTACTTTGGTGTAGAGTTGTTGATTTGGTATCTTCAATAGCAGTGGTGAATGTAATTCAAAATTGTTGTGCACATGCATACATGCTTGCTTGGGAGCGGTGTTCAATGGCCTAGTCCCTAGTCAATGGTATTTTTTTAATCCCAATATTGCAATTTTATAACTATACTGATTAACTGATCATCATGAAGCAGATTCCAATCAAACTTATTTTTATACTGTCCCAAAATAAGTGCACACCTCATATTTCGAGCTTGGGAGCAGTAGGGTGTTCACTGGCCCTAGTCAACAGTCTTCTTTTAAACCCAATATCACAATTCTATAACTATACTGACTAGTTCATCATCAAGCAGATTCCAATCAAACTTATTTTTATACTCCCTCCGTCCCAAAATAAGTGCACGTTATATTTCGAGGAGTCAACCAATCTCAAGTTTGACCAAATATAAATACAAAAAAAGTACTAATATTCATGATATCAAATAAGCATCATTGGATTAATCACGCCATGTATTTTCATAGTAAAACTATTTGGATATACAAATGCTGATAATATTTTATATAAATCTAATCAAACTCAAAATTAGTTGACTCCTTGAAATGCGAGATGTGCACTTATTTTGGGATGGATGGAGTACCATTTACTTCATGTTCACTTCCACCGGTACTTTTCCATGGCTCAACAACATATTCTGTAAGGTCATCACATAGTGACATGTCAGCCCGCTATAGCTGACCGGAGGTACCTGGTAGCTCATAGCCGCATACTCAAAGATGTCAACAACGTTGATTTCACTGACTACACAATTAGAGTTGGGACATGTTTAGTGTATGTGGCTTATTTGCTAAGTTTAAGGTCCTTGACTTAAAGTCCATTGCCCCCAACTTATTTACGACAGCCTATTAAGTTTTAAGTGTCAGAAAAGTTGTCAGAAGGCTGGGATAGTTCGAGTGCACTCATAATTTGATTGGGAATTACATGGTTGGTCCTTCATCTTCATTTTAGAGTAGCTGCAAATTCTAATTTCCTGTAAAAGATAAGGCTATCAGCCACCTGTTTATAATCTGACCAAACTTCTTATATTGCCCCAAATATAAAGCATGGTATTTATGCTACTGATTTGGAGGCACTTGGTTCATACAAAAGGATGCCTTGGAATTTGTGGGAAAGGAGGAAATGTTTTCTACCTTTAATGCCTCCAGAAGTCTAGATCATGTTCTTATAGTTTTTTAAACTTGCAACTATTGTCCCCTCAGCCTTCTTGCCTTAATCAGGTCATTGTTTTGATATTTTCTATGTGTATATATGGCACCATTTCTAAAAAGCATTAATCAGGTCATTATACACATAAGTAAGCTCAATATAACGCACCGATATCTCTGTTCTTTTATAGCAATGTACAGTACGATTTTCTTTTTCAAAATTCCAAGTCTCATGGGTAACCAAACTAAATTCCAGTAAACCATGAAACTTTGTTGCTCTTTTATTTTGTTCACAAGAACAATGAATTTGAACTCTGAATACCTGCTATGCATGTTGGTTGCTAATAATTTACATCATACTTTGTTTTATTATGTTTTGTGCAGTTCCCAGAAACTTTAGGCTGCTAGAAGAACTAGAACGTGGTGAGAAGGGCATTGGTGATGGTACTGTGAGCTATGGGATGGATGATGCTGATGATATATATATGCGGTCCTGGACAGGAACTATCATTGGTCCTCCCAATGTATGCTGCAGAAATACCCATAATTCGATACATAATACATTTGCTTTATTATTCTCAAACCTAAGAGGTGCATTTTTCGCAGACTGTTCACGAGGGACGAATCTATCAATTAAAGCTATTTTGTGATACGGATTATCCAGATAAACCACCGACTGTTCGATTCCAGACTCGGATCAATATGACATGTGTGAACCAAGAAACTGGATTGGTACATGTGCATTTTTTTGTTTCGTAATTCTTATAACGTGCAACCTGCCAAGGAAATTTATGAATGATATTAGGCCTATTAGTACTTAACTATCACCATTTCTAGGTTGAACCAAGTCTATTTCCTATGCTTGGAAACTGGGAAAGGGAACATACAATGGAGGACATCCTGGTCAGCTTAAAAAGGGAGATGTCGACTCCTCAGAACCGCAGGCTGTACCAACCTCATGAAGGTATTTTCTTTCCATTCCTCCAGTAGCTTATATGCTGACAATGCTGTTTAACTGTAGCTACTTGAAGTAATCTGTCTTGAATATCTGAAATCCTTTCCAAGGCTAGATTGCCAAGCTAAAACATAACTCGCTTCTTGGAAAATGACTAGCAAGAATCCCTAGTTGAATTTTTTTATCGCCAGAAGCTGGCAGCATGGCCAGATACAGGAACCAAATGAAATGAGCATGATCATCAGCAATTTTCTTCATCATGGACTGTAATTAGTGTTAGTTATCTATGAGGTCAATTAGTCATATTAGCTTATGCCCCTTCCATCTTTGTGAAAGTGCTCCCTTTAAACTGCCCCTGTCAGTTGTTAATCTTAGTTTCTTCTGTGCAGGTAATGAAGATCAAAGAGTAGAGCAGAAAGGGCTTTCTCTTAGATGTGTCATCATGTAATCTATGTGCATTGCAATGTACAGCATTGAATTGAGTAGCGAGATGCCGAGGTGAGAGACCCTCTCAGGAAATCCTGTAATTCACCTTGATCATGCCACCGTCGCAATAAAGTGTCGATGACTGTTAAATTGCCTGCACACCATGAAACATGTAACCGATTCAGATTCTGTGAAAGACAACGAGTTAAGTGTGCGTGTTTCGCATATCTTCATCTGCCTGTTTGGTACACTCTGTAGTCTGTTCTGTTGGGTAATCTGTCTAGGCCTGGTATTTTCTTCAGGAAACACCGTATGATACCACAGCTGCTGTTATTGTTCCTCTTTCTACCATGTGTCTGCGAATGATATCGATTCTGAATAAGTTGCAAAAGGCTGATAAAGTACCAGAAACACACATGCTAGTCAGTGAGCATCACCTTGAGAAATCGGGATGATCCGCGTGTATATTAGTATTCATTCCGACCAGCTGTTTGCAGAAAGATCTGAAATCAATTTCGACCAATTATGCAGTAACTCTGAAAAGCTGCCCACGTCGATCTAGAGGCTGCTGACATTTCGCCGCGGAAGTCCCTCTCATGAAGGACATGGACGGAGAGGAGGAAAGGACGGCCGGTCGAAAAAGGCGCGCCCCCGAAAGGCATGGGAACATGTTGCCGTTCGCGCCAAAAGCCCCACAGCACGACAGCACGAGCAGAAGAAAGCGAGATGCTCCCGCCCGCCGCACTGGTGCTTCCCCCCATCATCTCGCGCTGCAACATGCGAAGCTGACGACGCATCCTATATTCCTATCCTATGGAAATGGAATCACCGCCGTGGTCGACTGTGCCGTCGTCTGCTCAGCTCTTCTTCGCTCGCCGGCTCGCCGGCCAATTCCTATGACTATGAACACTTGTCTGTCGCACAGAACGATTGGCAATGGAAGCTAAGGCTGCATTACTGTGGTAACCAGAGAATTCAGCAGAGCTGCTGTTCTGCACTAACTCAGGCACCAGTCATTAGACGTATAAAGCACGTCATCACCGATTTGGTCCTGTTCGACTTACCCCATATTCAGCTTGTTCGGCTGATTTTTTTCAACCAAAACAATATTTTTCTCTCGTAACAATTCAGTCAGAACCGTGTTTTTCTCTCCAAATCCTTTTTCAGCAGTCTGCAGTCAGAAACTGCAGTAGTGGCCAGTCAAGTTGGAGAGGCACCGTTTGACCGAAAAGATGGCAGGTCCCTGTGATGTAATCACTAAAAATGAGCAGTAATAAGAGGGTGTTTACGTGGTTTTGGAATGGCAAAATTTTTTGCCATAATCTTTTGCTATAAATCTTTTGGCATTTAAACGTTTACATCTTGATGTTTAGATGCACGACAAAACTTTAGCACCGTACCAAACAAAGACTGATTTGCCCTCATTTAATGCATGATTTGGTTCATTAATTGTCACCCATGCATGCTGCATGCTGGGCTGCTGCTGCTCGCAATTGCTTGCTGCGGCTTGCCATTGCTGCTGGTAGCACTTGCTGCATGTCCGGCAATGTTTTCAAGCAATCAAATATTACACTCTATTGCACAATTATTGAATAGTTCTGTCGGGACTAATACCAAGGTATCCAAAGAGGAGGAGCTAATGGTTATCAACGTTGATTCATCCGAGCAGTCAAGAGCGCGACTACAGCTCCAATCGACCCCTAGGTGCGCGGGCTCCGCCTCGCCCGACCTCTGGGTTGAGGGCTCCATCTCGTCCAACCCCGAGGCTGCGGGCTCCGCCTCGCCCAACCCTTGAGTTTGTGCCCCGTCTCGCCCAACCCCTTGGGTGCGGGCTCCGTCTCACCCGACGGGGACCCATACCGCCGCCAACCACTCCAGATCTAAGCGTATGGGCCTGGGTCAAAACTCTAACACCAAGGAAGAGACCGGCACGCCCCGATGTAACATGTGGCCATGACGGGCCATACCTGAGGATTCACATCAAGAATGGCGTCGGGCATGCCGGTGCTGTTCTGCCTAACCCTCGTACGAACACTGACAGGCGCGTCAGTTCACCACGACGCCCGCCGGGACGGAATGGGACGACATGACTGGCAGATGACGCCTGCGCATGGCACCAGTGACGAACAGGGCCGCGACGTGGAGCCATCCCTATTGACATCTATAGGATCGATGGGACCCACATGAAGGAGAAGAAGAACCCGACGATCCTGGAGCCTTCCTCTCTTGTTTTTCTCCTTTTCCTCTGCTGTAACCCACGCTTTCCCTTCGCCTATATAAGGGGAAGCAGGGCGCCCTATGGAGGGGGGACCCGATCGATCTAGAGCCGCACGAAACCAAACCACGAGATAAAAACACAAGAGCACGGCACGAACACACGGCTGAGCAGCGATCGAGCTCTCAGCATCCGTTCACTCCTTCCACCAGAGACTTGGGATCCTTTTCCTCTCTCGTCTGTTTGTAACCCCTACTGCAAACCAATTGCCGATAATATGAGCAGCAGCAAACTGGACGTAGGGACGTTCCGCCCGAACCAGTATAAACCCTTGTGTCCTCCGAGCACACCATTTGAGCCAGACGCGCAAATATAAATTTACTCGTCGGTCTAAAAACACCGACAAGTTCAACAACTCAATTGTCCTCAACTATACAAATCACTCATACACGTTACATTTGAAGTACACCATTCCAATTATCATGATCGGTTTAACAAACCAAGGGCAATCAAGTCACGGAAAGCATTCATCATTGCAGATTCATCCCTTGCCGGCGTTTGACAAGTACATGGCTGAGAGGACGATGCTTCAGGTGGAACATAGTTCTCATCACGATCACAACGATCAAAGTCTCTATCCACTATTTCACTCGTTTTAATGAAGTTATGGAGTGCCATGCATGCAACTATAATTTGGCTTTGCTTATGAGGTGGATAACTTGGCATTTGCAACAACATCCTTCACTTCATCTTCAAAACTCCAAACGACCTCTCGATAACATTTCTAAGAGATGAATGTGCGTAGTTGAAGATCTCTTTTTTTTAACTTGTGGCTTCGGGCTGTCTCAATACTCCGGAAGATGGTACTTGGTTCCCTTGTAGGGCGCAAGGTAACCTGGACGGTTTGGGTAGTCGGAGTCCACCAAATAAAATTTTCCTACACAATGGAACAGTTTTGTAAGTTTCACCTAGTTCAAGTAGAAGCTACAAATGGAACAGCATGAATGTGTTTACCTGTAGGTGGATGTGGAAAGACGTGCCTGTACTTGGTCATAGCATCAATGAACACTCTTATGTCATGTACAGAACCAGGCCATCCAGCAAGAACAAATGTGAATCTCATGTCAAAGTCACAAACAACCAGCACATTTTGTGTTGTCATGCCCTTGCGGCACATGTGCTGAACCAGCTTATTACTTGGCACCATAGATGGTATGTGAGTGCCATCTATTGCTCCTATACAATTGTTGAAGAAGGGATGGAACCTAGGGTTTCTCAATCTAGGATGAATTGTTCTGAATTCTGGGTCCACTGGCTTAGTGATGTCTGCAGCTAGCTTAACCACACATTGCAAAACTTTCTCAAAGTTATTGTGAACTGTGCCTAGTGATCTCTCAAATCTATCCTCAGCTTGCCTAACTGATTGTGGTGCTCCAAGCATCCAAAGGAACATTCCTAAAGCCTCAACATAGGTACTCTTGGTACTAGATTTTAGGCCATATGACTCAATCAGCAGATCATGAAGTCGATGGAATAGAATTGGGCTCATTCTAAACATGTTGTAGCAGCTGTTTTTATCTCCTAGCTTTCTCTCTACCCATTCCAGTCTAGTTAGCAGTGGTTGCCTCCTCTCAAATTTCTACTACAAGTATTTGTCATGATGAATAGCAAACAGATACATACCGTTCATAAAATCGCTGTCATCATCCCCAAGAAGCATTCTGTAGATATCCTCATCACTTGATTCATCGAAATTGTCCCGTCCTTCGCCGCATGAGCATCCTGACACATAAATGCATGACAATCTCAGTTATATATGCCAGTAAAAATTTTGATCATGCATCACAAGCTCACATCACAATCACAAATGAAATTCATCACATAGTTCAACAGACATAGTACAAACTCTCATGACATAGTGCAAATGACAAACAAAGTTCAAATGACATAGTGCAAATACAACAAACTTAGTTCAAATGACACCCTTACTACAATGACTGACATAGTTCACATGACATGAATTGTTCAAATGACAGACATAGTTAAGATAAGAGGATCTAGTTGTTGACCCCGGCAAAGTACTCAATGAAGCCTGGCCTTCCTGTTGGTGTAGATGTTCCAATGAAGAACTCCATGCTGTCGTCATCTTTGGTGATCTTGTGCACAGCATACCACAACTGCTTGTTTCTTTCGTCTACACCACACTCTCGAGCCAACTACTGCACATACCTAATCTTTTTTGCTCTGGCAACCTCCTTCTACTGGGCAAGCTGATGGGCAATCTGCTGCTTGTTTTTCAAATGTTTCTTGAACATCAGATTCCTCTCAGCTTGAATCCTGGCATTCTAGCTCATGAACTTGTCCATGCTCCTAACTGCTGGGCTCTTGGACTTCTTGCTGGGACTAGAGCCAGTGGTGCTTGTAATGCTTGCTCTCTTGTGGCTACTGATGCTAACTAGGGTCTGAACATCAAGGTCCTCAGGTGGCTCCTCCTCCTCCTCCTCCTCATCCACAGTGACACTTTCTCTAGGAACAAATGAGGTGGAGCCATCAACAGCTACACCTTGGAACATTTGGTCCAATTCATTGATGTAACCTGGCCACCCACACTTGCATTTCTTCCAGTTTGAGTGGCCCTGCATAACTTATCTTTGTGGGCAAGGGTAGATCTTACTAAACATGAATAGCAAACAAGCAGTTTGGCAATTACCTTAGTTTTGTTGATCAGTGGCATCAACATTTCCATCAGATCTACGGCCTAACCCAGTGTTATTGCGCAGTCTTTGTATGAATTGCCAATATCCCTTCAATTGTCTAATCCTATTACCGACCTGGGTTCTATCATGAACCAAATTGGTTGCAAAATAGTACCTTCCTATGACCTCCCTCATCCCTGTCTTGTTCATGACACCATTCACGCAATTACCTTTAGTAATTTGGTCAACCCAAATCTCACACAGTTTTTCGGTATTTGGTTCTGACCAATTCCACCTATCGACTCTATCCTACACAATGCATAATAAGAATACGTACATATATTACGAAAATGGCAAAAATCAAATAAATAGCATATTTTTCTGGGTTCTGAAAAAATACCGGGATTTGAGCGTCCGGAAAGATCTGTTGGATCTCGTCATCATCAGCTTCATTTGGGTTGTTGACGTCGAAGTTATCTTCCGCAACAACTGACGTCGCGGGTCATCGACGTCCACCGCGGCTCCTGGATCTGGTAGGCGCGCCGGATGCTGATCCAAGCGAGGCGCGCACGCCGGCGGTCATAGGAGGCAATGGAGGTCCATGGCCACCACCGGAGGATGACGACAAGGCGCGAGCGGCCGTAGCGCCTCCTCCACCACCACTGCGAGCCATGCCGTAAGCCGAGGGTACGACTGCCGCTGCGGACGTGAACGGGAGGGGGGCCCATGCTGTCGTCGGTGCCTCCACCTTGCGGGCTGGAGCGAAGGAGGCCCTCATAGCCCGCCATTCTGGGCCACTCTTGGCCATGGGAGTTGAGGTCGAGCGCCGCCATGCCCGCCCGGGGAGCATTGACGTTGCTCGAGCCCGGAAAGGGATGTGCCGTGTCGTTGAAGTTCTTGTAGCCGCCGGCGTGGGAAAATGGATTAGGTTGCGAGAAGAAGTCCCTGGTGCGGTCGCCATCGTCGTAGCCATCGCCATTCCCGTTGCCATCACCGTAGCTATCAACGTTTTAGCCGTCCATCAGCGAGGCCGGGGAGGAGGACCTGGCTCAGGGCGGCGGTGGGCGAGAGCGAGAGCGAGAGCGGCGGGTGGAGCTAGGATTCGCACGGAGGGAGAGAGCGAGAGCGGTGGGGAGTGACTGTGGGGGAATGGATAGGGTCCGAGCGGCGGGGTGGTGGGTGCAGGGGTAGTGGGCGTCCGGCTCGCCCCCCACGCGTTTTTGGCCAGTTTTGGGCCTCTTGGGTCCCAAATGCCAAAAGTTTTGAAGCCCCAGTTTTGCTGTGTTTTGTACATGGTGTTTAGATTCAATTTACTAAAAGATGAGATAAAACAGCAAAACTTTTGGCAAAACTGGAGAACTAAAAAGGCCCTTGGTACAAATCCCAAGTAGTTCAAAGTACAAAGTAAAACTAGCAAAAGCCTCCAAGTCCCAAGTCCCAAGTCATCTAGCATCTAGTAGCCTTCACCTTTGCAGCACCATCCCAAAACTCCAAAAGTCATCGTCACCTGTTCTGTTGAAAAAAAAGGAAAACCAGCATCACCTTTCATGGGACAAATTACTAGTCGTCTACCGCTAATCCAAATTTCTAGTGATAGCTGCATGATTAACCATATTTTCTAGAGTCTTTAAGACTTTGACACGAGCCTTGATGAACCATGCTGGGAAAGTGAGGTGTTTCCCCTTTTTTCAAAAAAAGAAAAGGAAATTGTGGCCTTTGTCACTCTCGGCGTAGACTACGACTCTACGAGCGTCGCCTTTGGCCAACAAGGTGGCCGACTTGTTGTGCAAGGACACTTGCATTGCGTCGACGAAATATGGTCGGCAGTCCACCGAGGGGGGTGCCCGTGGTGGTAGATTATCGGTAGACGGTGCGTGTAACCAGGAACCAGATGGTGACAAAAGGCGCAGAGACAGCGATTTAGATAGGTTCGGGCCGTCTGGTCGACGTAATACCCTACGTCCTGTGTCTTTGGTGTATTGTATTGAGATGTATACAGATTAACCTGTTTGGATCCGTCCTCTAGGGGACCCTTGCCCCTTCTTATATACTCCGAAGGGACAAGGTTACAAGTAAAGTATCCTATTTGGTACTATTACAATGTCTTGCGGTGCACGCCAAGCAGCGCCGTGCACGCCTTGATCTCACGGGCCGGGCCACCTCGAATGGTGCGGCCCATGTACCATCTTGTGGTACCTGGGGTCTATCCCCCACACATTGCATGTCGCGTTACCAGGTGATGCTTTTCTTGATGACATGGCCGCCAAATGGCTGTGTTTTCTCCTATTCCATCTGGTCAATTTTAGGGTTCTAAATTTTCTGTGACCGTGACTCTGTGAGTAGGAGATGATTGGTATGGTCGTGTACCTCGACTGAGGTTTACGACAGACGGTGCAGGGCTGTCCTGGAAAACTTCGAGGTGTGTGGGCGGCAGGCAAGTTCTCAAATGGGGCCCAAACTTACGCCATATTCGCTTAATTTATAAATCGTATTTTTTTAGTCAACGAATAGTATTTTTCTTTCATAATAAATCAGTCAACACTACTTTCAGCCAAGGCTTATCAGCCAAGCGAACATGGCATTAAATAGCAATGATAGATAGATGCACAATTGTGACCGTTGCTTCAACGCATATCTTTGAAATGTTTGTTGTATAATCTTCACTTGATAAAAATAAACTGGAGTAAAATGTTGGGGGATTGTTCACCTGTTGACTAAATATTCTTTCCCCCACTTAATAATAGTACTACCAGAGAATAATTTTGGATTGTTCAGGAGGAGAACCGCTGTGAAGTCAAGGATCCAACCAAACGTGTGCCTGGTTAGGTAAGGTTTAGATTAGAAGAAAGAAGGATCTAATCAAGTTCACATGTTTTAGGGAGTATTAACATATTCTTTCCCTCACTTAACAATACTGGCGCCGTTCGGCTGGACTGAAAACCAGCCGGAATTTACTGTGTTACGGATGAAAATCACTGTTCACGCTCTCACAGATTCCTCTAAATTTTTCCCAGCGAACAGGGCCACTAACAGAACATTCTTGGCATAATAGTCAATGGAGGCATAACAGCAATAATGTCAAAATCATGGTCCTTCGTCTCAAACTTTTTTTTAAGCCGTCAAACAGACGGCAATCGATCGGATAAGTAGGAGAACGACCATTGACCGAAAAGAAATACCACTGACAGGTGTCGGATGTAAGTATGTAGGTCATGTACTCATGTAGCCGCTGAAAATGACCAAGTACAATCCCCAACAAGTTTAAACTTAGCAAAACCTCTCCGGTATCCGTCTCTTTCAAAAGGCATTATGGACCCGTTCGCTTCGTAAAAAAACAAGTTAAAACACTGTTTCAGCTGATTTATTGTGAGAGAAAAATACTGTTTCAGCTAAAAACAAGCTAAAAAGTACGGATTACAAGAGAAGCGAACGCTGCCGGTATAAGCAATACACGTAGCATTTGCAACGACTATCCATCCCAAACAAAAGTCATCATCACCTACTATTCGATGCGACTATCTATGCAAGAGTTGCATGCATGTCCATAGCTTCTTTTTTTTTTTTTATTCTAGAGGGTTTTTGAGACTTTCACACAGGCCGATGTGGCATGCTGGAAAAGGGTGACCTCTGTCGCTCTCAGGTTGAGCCTGCGAGCGTCGGCTTTGGCCAACAACATCCTCGCAGCTCGGTGCCCGGTGCCCGGACTGTGGAAGGAGACGGACACAGGAGTACAGGACACGACAATGGAACATGCATACATGTCACATTATCAGATGGTTGTCTTGTTTTCTTTTTCGTTTGAACGATGATTACCAGATGCTTTATTTTCGTGGTGACATATATACATGTTTTTTCTCCGAATAATTAATCCTTCTGGTCAATTTGGGGGGGTTAGAAGTTTCTAACGTATCTCTGACCCGGAGATGACTGGCTAGCTACCGGTACGGTGTGCGGCAAAAACCAAATGCTCATTTTTGTTTTGTTTTCTTGCGTTATATTGTAAGGAATAATTCTAGAAGATGTTGATGTGCTTTCCTTGACTCCTTGGAGTATTTGCTTGGGACATGTTTTTTTCAAAGATAATTGAGTGGAGTAGTGTTAAAAACTAGAGTAATTTTGCTACCTGTTTGAGAATTTTGGATGGTTCAGTTTGCTTCTAGGAGGGAGGAAGAGATCATCTTCTTGTTATGAAGGCAAGAGTCTAAAACCAAAGGTGGTTAGGTAAGACCAAAGAAGGATTGTATCACCTGGCGGAAGCTCGTTTGTTTAATTAAGGCCTCACCGTGCGTGCAGCTTACTGTTCCCACTTAGGGCATGTTTGGTTTCCCATGACTAAAATTTAGCTACTAAAGCCAATGACTAAACTTTAGTCACCCCTGTTTGATTTTAGTGACTAAAAGTGACTAAATGCCATTAAAACAGTTCAACAAAGACCAAAGTACCCCTAATGAATGTCCAAATCAGGTGGGGGACCAGCAATAATGAGGGGCAACCCTTGTCTAATGAGCATTTTAGCCCCCACTTTTAGCTACTCTTGGGTGACTAAAGTTTGTTTGACAGTTTAATAGCTAAATTGACTAAAGTTTAGTAACTAAACTTTAGCGAGGGTCCTAACATTGTTGTACCATTTTTTTTAGTGTCATTGCTGTACCATTCTTGGCGTGGTACTAGTCAATAGAGGCATGAAAGTTTGTCCAAATCACAGGTTCTTAATCTGAAGACCTGATGCGTTTGGTCAACTTCTCACCCACACCTAGCTACGTGTTTAGCCGTCTCAATAACTAACGAAGCAGACGTCACGCTGCACCTGAGCCCTGCGACACCAACTATTACCTGCTCAGCGCCGCATGCTGCATGCTGCATGCATGACGCGGTTTTACCTGGCAACGCTCTGCCGTTAAAACCAGCTAACATACTGTTGGAAGTAAAAAAAAACAATATTTATTAAAACAATACTCATGGGATAGGCATAAGGATGGCAACGGATGTACCCGTCGGGTATCGTCGGAACATTCTCTTCCGCTCACGGAGAATTTATCCCGTTTCCGTCTCTAAGTTAAGCTGCCTCGGGTATAGATTGTTGTCCATCCCGTATCCGTCGGGCATCGGTCGAAGATATGAGATACCCGACGGCCAGATCTTGCATACCGATAAACAAGAACACTTGGAGTCACAACTTTGCATCGGAGACGTTTCTTCTTCACCCGGGCATAAGTGTCAGAGTCTCGGAGATGCCGAGGAGAAGGATTGAGGTTGCGAGGAGGACGAGCAAAGGTGGCGAGAGACCGAGGCCCGAGGAAGCGAGGGGCACGGCGCTCGTGAGGCAAAGGCGTGCTTGTGCTGCTGGCGGAGACTGTGAGGAAAATTGAACTAGGGTTCCTATAACACAAACTATATATATGATTGTTCAGATTTGGGCCAAAATACCTATGTTGACCTTCTTTGGGCCTAATACTCGCATGACTGCTCAAATAGTCGGGGTTCCCCAACGAAGTAGTGAGGGACGGGGTAAGCAGGGCGTTCCCATACCCGCTATACCCGTCGGGGATGGATTCTCGCTTATTTAGATTTAGATCTTGCGGATAAAGATATGATCGCATCTCCGTTCCCTAATGGATCAAATACCCGTCGGATATCGGGTATCGGGTATTGGGAGCCGTTGCCATCTTTAGACAGGCACAACAACCCCTCAGATTTGTTCCATGGCGGCGGCAACACATGGCAAACCACGCACGCACGTCTTCTCAAACTTCACGAGATTTCGACGGCGGCGCGGTAGAGCTAGAGGTAGAGGCGTAGAGCCTGTAGGAGAGAGGAGGCAAGTGCCCGTGATCCACGACGACGCGCTCACGTACGTATCAGTCTACGAGACGCGGTCCCCGCGAACAAAATACCGGTGTCCGGTGCTCCCTGGACCGGAGACGAGCGCTCCCGCCTCCCGTTCCGCTGCTGGCTGCTCCGCACGGCCGGCCGGTCCCCAACTCTCGTGAGCCGGTCCGGTACGGGGTGCTGCCTACTGCGTGCGTGCTGTACGGTGGTGGCGCCGAGCCGATACGGGAGAGGCCCACGGGTAAGAGGCTTGTCACCGCATGTGACGGACGGGATGGGAATGGGACCGGGCCATGGGAGCACGGGATTTTTCAGATTTGGCGGGCTCGCCTCGCCCCATGGTCCGCCCTAGCAGTAGCAGTAGGCAGTAGCCGAGACGCCGGACCCGGACGGGACAAGAATGCAGCTGACCTACCACGGAACAACGGATGAGCTCCGTGCCTCCGTTCCATCTCGTGCTGCCGTGCACAATGCATACGCTCGTGGTGAGAAACCGTCTCGTGCTGCCGTGTACAATGCATACGCTCGTGGTGAGAAAAAATCGGCCAGTTCGTTGAGCTTCTTGCTAACCAGCAACCAGGGAAATCAGGAGGGAAGAAACTAACCACGACCACAAGCATCTCCGGGCGGTTAAGCGAGCCCTTTTTCTCGCCCTTCGCTCAGCAATTTCGACGCGTGCAACACCCCTATCTTGGTTCTTGGAGCAAGAATTCAGGGCGTGCGCCGCTGGTATTTCGTGGTTTCGGAATCCTGGGGGCTGGGCGTCGCAGCCCCACCCGCCCTCAATTATCAGCGAGTACCATGTCAGCTACTATCAATGAGCAAAGTCCAAACTCCAAACAGTGCTCGGCGACAGGCATATCAGGCCGGGGCCTGCAACCAATCACTCCGATTTCAAAAACAGCCTCACCGAAAACAAGATCCGTGGCACCAGGCCACAACTCACAGCTTCATGACAGCCTTTTTTTTACTCCCAAACCCAAAACTTTACGTCGTCCTTTCACATCGAACGTTGAACACACACACACACATATATATATATATATATATATATATATAAAGTATTAAATATAAATTAAAAAATAACTAATTACATATATCACGACTAAATTACAAGACAAATCTTTTAAACCTACTTAATGCATAATTTGACAATAAAAAACTACAGTAACAAATATGCTAATAATAGATTAATTAGACTTAATAAATTTATCTCATGGTTAACAGACAGATCTTGTAATTTATTTTTTTAATAGTATTCAAACACCTCGTGTAATACCCGACGTGACATCCAAAACTTTACGACTAAACAAGGCAGGCAGCTTTAGCGGACTGATGACAATGACAATGCCGATGCCGCCATCAATCAGCTGCCACCGTAGCACCAGTAGCTAACAGTAGACCACCAAACTTTCTCAAAGCATATGACCCCACTAAAATCACATTGGCAAGCAACTATGACAAATCAAACGAGAGATTAATCCGGCAAAAAAAATTCCAAACACTAGATGAGGCTTGAGTAATTACACATGGATAGCCGAAAGACAGCAGCAGCTACAAGCTAAAACCAACCTAAGCAAGGCTAGAATGAGCACAGCAATTTAGCAATCACACTTTAGAACTGGTCCCTAAACACACCACCAATCACCTTCCGCAGCACTGGGTGCCGAGCACCCGAGCTACTTAATGACAATCAGGTTACCCAATAGGCTAAAAGATGAAAAACAGTCGACTCGACTCAGTCGAAGGTAGGATTCATCAAATGCATGAATCGATTGAATGCAGGCTAGAGTTATAGCCGATTCTCTCTCAGGTCAATTGAGATCAAGTAGCAAACGGATTGGTCTGCACCTCCGATTCAGCCTTGGAAGATTGATCATCAACTTGTTCGATGTTTGAGGCCACACTTGACTTCTTGATCTCCTCTATCCGCATAACAACATGCGCCATTGATGGCCGGGCATCTGGGACTTGTGCTACACAGTCCATAGCAAGCAGCACGAGCTGAGCCAACGGTTCCTCGCCAGTCTGATGTCTCCTGAGCTCCATATCAAACACCTCTGAACGCCACTCAGAGCGATTAACTGACTGCACCCATCTGGGCAGGTCGACGCCCTCGTCATTGAGAGCAGCCTGGCTGGGGGCCTTGCCCGTGACCAGCTCAAGCAACAGAACACCAAAGCTGTACACGTCTGCCTTCTGGGAAACCCTCCGGGAATCAATAACCTCAGGCGCGCGATATCCAGTGGTGCGAGACGGTGAAGATGATGGACCAACAAGAGTGTTAAGGCCATTGTCTGATACACGTGCTTGATATGATTTGCCCAGGAGGACATTGGATGACTTGATGTTACCGTGGGAAGCCGTTGAGCTCGTTGAGTGGATGTACTCAACACCACGGGCTGCAGCTAGAGCAATGCTTGACCTTAATTCCCAGTTAAGTGGTGTCCGGCCAGAACTTATGTTGCCTGTTCAATAAAATGAAATCCAGACCGTTTAAGTGAGACCAAGTCACAACCAATTGCTGTATTCATGGTCAACGAAGACAATTGAGACCACAAAACATTAGGGCATCAAAGAACATCTTGATCATATAGTACCATTTCACAAACTACAATGACCACAAGTGATTGTCTTCTTTAATCAATCCAGAATATTCCACCAGTAAAGCAGAGAGCAAAAGATAACTAAAATGAAAAAATCCAAGAAAATACAACCAATGATAACCAAGTAATCAATGATTTGGAAACTTTCTCAACTAGAGAGTTGAGAACTAGTAAGCGACCAATTAGTGGAAGGGGAGGCATGATGACAAATATTTTATTTGAGCTTCCATGTTGACATCACCGAAGTTAACACATAAATCTGAGTTGACATCACCGAAGTTAACACATAAATCTGAGTCAAAACTGAATGCAACTTCCCTAGTAATACCCGGTAAATAATCACACATAATTCAAGTGCTTCGGATATCAAGATAAATAACACCACGATCCCAACTGATTTTGATTTGGTCTCCTTAGACCATGACAAAAATCAAGTCCTATTCACAGGAAACGACGAATATTCAAACGGAAAAACAATTTGGAGTACCACCTAACCAACATGAGTCTTAAACATATGAAAAAATGGAGCAATACTCTACACCTACCACCCAAGAACATGCAATGCCCATGGTACTCACAAGCACACGTACAGCAAAATGGTGATGCTAGAATCATAAGCAGATATGCAACAGAAACTTGGGGGATGGGGAGTTAAGATCTCACCGTGCAGGACTGCAGAGAGGCTCCCCATGGGCATGAAGTCGTAAACAAGTAGCTTTTCATCTTTGCTGTAGTAGTAAGCACGGAGTGGCACAATGAACTCGTGCTGAAGCTCACCAATCTCAGAAATGCGTTCACGGAACTCAGGTTCAGACAGAGTCACGTCCTTGAGGCGCTTCACGGCCACAGTTGCCCCAGACTCGAGCACTGCCTTGTATGTCGTCCCGAACGCTCCTTTTCCGAGCACCTCAGCCGACGCGCGCAGCAGGTCCTCCAGGTCGAAAGGTGCCACGGCGGCCGCTGACCCAAAGAAGACCAGCTTCTTACCGGACGTCGACTGGCCGATAGGAGCGTTGGGGTGGCCTATTGTGGTCAACGGCGCTACAGCAGCGCCGCTGGTCATCTCGGGAGCTTTCCTGCCGCCAGCAGCAGCAGCAGGCGCTGGAGCAGGCGGCGGCATCTCCAGAGACCGCGTCCTAGTGCCCCCCGACCTGCGACAGAGGCAGACGAGGAGGAAGAGGAGAAGTGCGGCGCCCAAGGCGGAGCCTACAGCGATTCCGGCAATGGCGCCACCGGAGAGCTTCTTGCTCTTATGGCCACTTTCTCCCCCACTTCCACCGTTGGTGCCGCCGCTACTGCCGCCGCCACCGCCACTGCCACTGCCACTGGGAACAGGCGTCGGCGACGGCGTCTGCCCCGCTGGAGCAGGGGAAGGGGAAACCTCGCCAGGGCAAGGCCCCAAGGGCCCGCCGCACAAGCCCGTCCCCAGGAACGCGGAGCGCGGCTGCGACCGAAGTGAGGCCGGGATGGATCCGTTCAGCTGGTTGAACGAAACATTGAACTGCTGCAGCGGCGGTAGCTTCACATCCGAAATCTCGCCGGAAAAGCGATTATTCTCAAGGAGCAGGACCCTGAGGTGCGTGAGGTTGCCGAGCTCCGCCGGGATGGGCCCCGACAGGTCGTTCCCGCCGAGCGAGAGCCTGACGAGCCCCAGGAGCGCGAGAATCGCCTGCGGGAACCCGCCCGACAGCCTGTTCCCGTTGAGGAAGACGTTCCGAAGCGCGGCGGCGGAGGCGAGGTCGGTCGGGAGCGCGCCGGAGAGCCCGTTGAGGCGGAGGCTGAGCGTGTGGAGCGCCGTCAAGTTCCCTAGCGTCCCCGCGGGGACCGCCCCCGAGAGCGTCGCCCCGGGGAGCCGCAGCACCGCCACGCGGCCATTCTCGCAGGAGACCCCCGTCCACGAGCACGCGCCCGCGGCGTCCGAGGCGTTCCACGCCAGGCGCCGCCCCACGGCGTCACGGAACGCCAGGAGCGCCCGCGCGTCGCTCGCGAGGTCGTCGGCCCCCGCCCGCGCTGCCAGCGCCGCGACGACGAGCAGGAGCACGGGGAGCGCGGAATGGAGGCGCCGGGGCCGCCACGGTGGCGGCGGCGGCGACCGCATCGCGGCGTCGGCTGGGGTGGCGAGAGCCGGGACGGGCCGCGGCGGGAGGCGAGGCAGAGAGGGGTCGCGTCCGTTTCTGGGGGGTTGTGGCGGACGCGGCCGCGTCTGCTTTGTTGTTGTGTGGGCGGAGGTGGCGTCTGTGGCGTGCGGGGGAGAAAAACCCTAAACACTCCCGTGCGCGTTTCGCGGAATGGGCCTCGGGGAGTTGGGTAATTCGCGGGCCGGATTTATCCGGGGGTTGGGAGGTTGCGCCGCTGGGGCTGGGGGTTGGTGGGGCCGCCGGGGCCGGGCGTGAGGGACGGGAATAGGAGGAGGCAACAAACAGGTGGCACGAGGACCTGGATGGGAATCGGAATGGGGTTTCCTCTCCGGAGAGGGGAGAGGATCCGATGCACAAACAGGTGTGCGTAGCGCTGCGGCCTGCGGGCTGCGGTGCGGCTGCGGGAATGGGAGCGCGACGGTGCGTGCGCGCTGGCGCACCTGCCGGCGTGCCGGGTGGGTGGGTCGGTTCAGACTTCAGAGACTTGCCTGGGGAACGGTGCCGTGCTGGTGCGTTGGACTCCGGCTGCGGCCGAGACCTGTTTTGGAACAAACAAACCAACAAATGCCGTGTTCTTTCGCGTGCTGACCTGACAGCTGGGCCCACCACCGGGCTGGCTGAGCAGACGGATTGTTCTGGCAGGTCTGGCTGGTTTCCTACTGCTATGGTAGCACTCTCCATTGTTTTTAAAAAAACTACGAGTTGAATCGGATCCGGTAACTAAAATTTAGGAGGTGTTACGTGAGGATGTCGTATAGGGTGTTTATATACTAATAGAAAAACAAATTACAGAATCCGTCAGTACTTTACGAGGCGAATTTATTAAGCCCAAGTAATCCGTCATTAGCACATATTTACTGTAGCACTGCATTGTCAAATCGTGGACTAATTATGCTTAAAAGATTCGTCTCGTAAATTAATCGTAAGCTGTGTAATTAGTTTTGTAGTTAGTCTATAGTTAATACTCTATACATGTGTCAAACATCCAATGGGACTAAAGTTTAAAAGGAGAAACAAACGCCCCTTACGTAATGGCCATAAATAAACTTCATTCTGAGAAACTACGTGTTTAAGACCAGAAATAAATATTGCTTTCCGTTTATCCAGTCCTCGAAATTTAAGTGGGGACATTACTGGTTCCAGGAGGCTTGATTGGTTCGCCAAAAAGAAAAGGAAATCCCAAGCTTCCTTCGCTGAAATTGCGTTCCCGTGTTGAACATGGCCTTGCGTCCTTGCCTGGGCCAAAACCGCATTGGATCACTAGCGTGTCGCATCCACGTACCAAGCTTTCGTTCCCGATAAGCAACCAGGAGGTGGTCGGCGCCCGGTAGGCGAGAGCCGCTCACTTTCCAGTGGATTCTGAACGATTTTGTAACAAGGCTAGGGCTTAATGATGGCTCATGGCTGTGATCATCAGCCACCACCCTCGTATTCGTCACACGTTTGCCGCTGTTCTTTGTTGATGAAATTGGTAGGAATGGACCATGGCATGTTGACACGTCTCGTTCCTGGACCCATTCCGGCAAAATGGTTCGCCCACCCAAAGTGACAAACTGTGCTGACTACACACTACAGTTCTACTTCAATTTGCTTGCTGCTTTGCATATCTTGCAGTGTACGGCAAAAGGACGCAGTCTTCTGCAGGTGTCCAGCTACTTAAAGACGCATAATTTGGCGAGTAGAGAAGGGTGCAAATACAAATACTCCATCCGTTCATGAAAAGAATGTAATTATGAAATCCGTGCTAATCAAAGTAACTCAAATTTTATCGAATTTATAGTAAATATTTTTCTGAACAAAATTTATTATAAAAATATATTTTATAACTAATATAACGATACTTATTTTATATCAATAATGATGCTAGTTTTTTTTATATAAATTTAGTTAAAATTTAAACTATTTCACTCCTCAAAAAACGAGAATTACATTCCTTTCTGCTGGACCGGAGGGAGTATTTGGACTGGATCGTGGATCTCTCGAGGGATTACAAGGACAAATGACGCCACGAGGATCATCTGTCCTAACGTGTGTTTTAGACTTGATCCTCCCCAATACGGGATATGAGATATAAGCAGCTGGTTTTGGATACAAAACTTTCATATTAAAAAATAAAGTCATTTTAGCTACTCAGTTAGTTGTTCACAAATGAAGTTGTTTTTCATGTTTTAATACCTTATGGACGAAATTGCTCCCATCTTTCATATATCCTCCTTTCCCATCGCTCAGTCCTGAGGACATTTAACCGTGCCTCGCGCTTGCTGCCGTCCTCAACATAGAGATTCGCGCACTAGCGATACGTGTTGATGTGAATGAGTGATTGACCACCTTGTAACCAGTGATTAATGGACGTTTTCTTTCCGTGTAAAAGAAAATCCATAGTTTGAAAATAGTAGTAAAACTAGAGTAAATCAGAGACACAGGTGTGCTTGACTTATGGGTGCTTAGGCTTATGCTAAGGGTGCATATATGATGAGACTTTATTAATAACTATTTTTAAACTATTTAGGGGGCGTAATGCCCTAATTTGTAAGTAGCTTCGCACTAAACAATTTTTTGGCTGCTGCTTTATTTGCTCCAAGTAATCCATGGAGGATGTCTTTTCCTATCTATATGGCAAGGTCAAGGCATAAAGATATTTTTAACGGTCACTCAAGAGGTACCCCAATTAGGCCATGTTTAGCCCATGGATCCAAACCGAGGGGCTAAAAGTGGAGGCTAAACTTTAGCCCACCTCTTTTCCATTAGTCCCTCAAAGGTGGGCTAAAGAGGATTAAAAGTGGTCCTTTCATTGCAAAAGATGCATATTACCCCACCAACCCCTTTGAGTCCTGTGCATTAGTATTAATTAGGGGCAAAATGAATCATGATAGGGTACATAGCTAATCTTTAGCCCCTTATTCCAACAACCATATAGGCTAAACTTTAGCCCTGTACTAAATTAGCCTTGGGCTAAAGTTTAACCTCATGATCAAACAGGGCCTTATTATATTAGCAGTCCCAACGTTGAGGTACAATTTCTTGGTAGCTTTACTCCTCCGAGTTATAATTTTTGAATTTCGGCCTCTGGATGGTTCTTAAAAGGCTCAAAGCCACGTGGTTGACAGTTGCTCACGATTTTAGATTTTTATCTCTAAAGTCTAACGTGCCTTATGCCATGTGCCCATGTCCACAAGTTGTCCGTTTAAGATATACTTAAATTACAAGTTATTTTAACTTTTTATAAAAATAAACATCTTAAGTTCGATCAAAATTATAGAGAAAATTATAAAAATTTTATGATATCAAATAGATATATATAAAACTATAATTAATGAATAATCTAATACTTATTTAGTATCATAAATATTATTATTTTATTATATAATTTTAGTTAAACTTATATGCTTTAACTCTTAATAAAATTAAAATGACTTTTGTTTTAGAACGGAGGTAGTAGTTTTTTTTTTGAACGAGCGTCCGGTTAAGATATAGTTGTTCGTCTGCGTATTGTCGCATTGTTCTCACCCTCTATATTTCTTCCCAATGTTTTTCTTACTTCAATCTCAGTCGACTTGTAGAATCCTCTGCCTGTGGACCTCTGTTTTCGGCAGTTTCATCGTTAACATCGGATAATCACTCGGTAAAAGAAATATTAGTGTCCATCGAGTATGAAAAGCTTGAGCGCCTCTGGACACATTTGGATTCCATTCCAGTGAAAAGTTGAAAGGGTGAACAGCCCGTCACTCGTTTTTTTCTACGTGAAGTCAGGAACCCACTTCGCTAAAACTATAATAAAACAGATTTAATCCTTCTCAGTCGTCTGATTTTTTGCTTATCTATCAGTCACCTGCATCTTCCCTCCCCCTTCCGTTTGTTAGCAGCACACCCCACCGCTGTCCACCGCACGCGGCACGCATCGCCGCCGTGCCACCGTCGCCTCACGCACCATGCGCTGCCGCCGCCCGCCAAGCTGCCCCACGCACCACCGTTTGTCACCCTTTCGTGCCCTAGATTACTCCCTCCCGTTGCACAGGTGAGCATTAAAGCTGATATTAAAGTCAGCTGAAGCTGTCGGGTCGTGAAAGAAAAATACTACACGTTCTAGCTGCTGTAGATTCTAACCGGTAAGCCGGCCAATAAGTTCAAGCGAACAAGCCCGCGAGGTCGACCGCTGCCACCGCCACTGTCTCTTGACCGGCAGCCCGGAGCTCGCCGGACACACCTGCGCCGCCTGGAGCTTCGAGCTCGTCGTCCGTCCCAGTGCCGCCCGGAGCCGCGAGTCGATGGCCGAGGCCGACCCTAGATCTGGAGCCAGCGCATCGATGACGACGGCAAGCGTCACCTGTAGGAAGAGGTGCTTGCCGTGAGGGAGCTGGAGCAGTGAGGTAAGCAAGGACGAGCACGAGGTTGAAGAAGATGCGATGAGCGGCACAAGCGCGAGGTTGAAGGTGACTGACGAGAAAGATCCTCATAATAAAAGGTAAAAAAGTTCTTAGTTTTTTTTGAGGAAAGTAAAAAAAAAAGTTCTTAGTGGAAAAGGGAGAAAGTGAAAGGCGACATGAGGCCCAGTTCCGGGTCACGTTCTCCGCAATGGGCCGGCCATTACGAGTCGTAGGATATCACGACGGCGCGAGCCGAAAAGCGTTCGAAAGTGCACTCCCCCTACCCTGCAGCGAATCGCGAGGCGTACGGTGTAGCACAGCTGCACAGGCGCGCTGCGCACGGCGCCCGCGCGACGTCGACACGACGCCGTTGCGCAGCGAGGCCCGACGCGCGCCTCGTTCCGCGGCCTAGCGGTCGCGCTCCGTCCCGCGCGGATCCTCGTGCGGACCGCCGCCGGAAGGTCCTGCCGAAGCCCGGAACGGTCACCCCGCCGCGCGAACCGGCGGGCGGCGTCTCGGTGCACGCGCAGTGAAAAACAATGGCGGCTCGTTGCGGCAAACGCGCAACGCATGTCGGCACGAGGCCTTCGCGAAACAGCGGCCCACCCGGTCCAACCTGACCGACCGGACGGGCTTCTCGTGGTCGCCTACGGCGTACCGCCGTACCGGGGGTTTTTTCGTGCACTGGTAAACAATTCAACATGTCACGGATCAATGCTCCAAGAGTTACATGCGGGTCGTTGCTCTTCTGGATTGTGCGGACACGTGCACAGCAAAGTCACAGACTTTTTACGTACGCCACCCCCGGTGTATCAGACGATTTTTCTACCGACGTGCTTGCGGCATCTCGCAGACCGGCATGTACACACCTTGCAGAGTTGCAGGGCTCACTGTTCGTCCGACACTGCGAGTCTGCGAGTCTGCACGTCGAGCCAAGGATCCAACGAGGTGTCTTGCTCACGCGGTCACGCCGGTTCGAGCCAGCATGGCATTATTGTCCAGTGCTGCGTTGTCGCCGTGCGCCTAGCTAGCTCCCGCGCTTGGTCGTCCTTGCGAGTCGCGAGTCGCGTAGCCCGAATGCCCGATCGACCGGAGCCACAAGCTCTTGAGCCCTCCGGGCACGACCGGGCATCGGCCCATCGAGCTCGCTCGCACACCGGCCAATTTGAGCGCCTGAGGTGAGCGAGAGCGCGCGGGTCGGCCTCCGATGCGTTCCCCGGTTGCCAAGCACGACCTGTGGCGCCGTCACGTGCTGACTGTGGTACGGCCGTTCGGCGACAAGGCTGGACGCAGACGACAACGATGTATGACTGGGCGAGTCGTACCGTCAGTGCGTCCTACCTGCACGCGTACGGGGTGGTAGCCGAGGTCCCGGTTACTCCGATTTTTTTTTTATTTTAACATTTTTAAACTAATTTTAAATTTAACACTGTTTTTTTAAACAAAAACTTTTGGTCGCGCCTATTGTCATACATGGTGGCGCGGCAGGAGAGTGACGCGGCGAAGACCGGGGCCACTGATCGGTGACGTGGCAGGGTCTGCCGTGCCACCGATCTTGGTGTGGCACTAACGCGCCACGGCTCATGGCGCGGCAGGACCTGGACGCAGAGAGAAGATCGGCTGCTTTTGTTTGAGGATCGGCAGCGACGCGATCATGGACCATGGACCCTGGCTTCGTCGCCCCATTCCTGGTGGGCTACGACCAGGTGCTCTAGTCCGACATGGGGTCACGCAGCACAGTCGACTGCTGCGCGTATAACCAGGGTGCCTTCTTCGGCGATTTCGTGGCGGCGATGACCAAGCTCAGGAGGATCGGGGTCAAGACGCCGGCCACCGGCGTCGAGATACGCCGGGACTGCCGGTTCTCGAACTAGTTGCTACTTAATGTCGCCGACAGTGTTGCCGCGACACATTGAAACGAATGTGAAGCGATGGTGGGCAGCCTGCCGGTTCTCGAACTAGTTGCTACTTAATGTCACCGTGCAATCCTTGGTTGGTGGAGTAAAGCGGTGGTGGGTAGCCTGTCATTTTTTCAAACTGTCTGTAGACCCTGATGGACAAGTGAATCTCGACCACGTGGAAGAAAAATAAGAGGGACGTTGCAGCGATACTCGTCTGACTCGTCCCTAGTGATAAGACTCAGATAGTACTCAAGCTCCGAAGCATCCCAAGGACACCAATGCACATAAACATTTCGTCATTGAGTTAGGTTGTGATATAATGTACATCGAACAAGACACAGGTATGATGGTAAAGACAGCGTAACCTGGTGTTGTGTAAGGACGTCGAGACCGTCCGTTTACTCCATGTATTTGCGCCTCGCATTCCCTCTAACTAACTCTACTTCCATCTAGATATACAGAGCAGTAGGGAGTGTATCATGCCCGTTCCATTGTTGTATTGAACACGATAATGAATTAGTCATTAATAATATCATCATATGTAACTACCTCGAAAAATATAGTGAACCAAAGTACTTACCGGTAAACCAGTATTAAGGGGCCTCCCAACGGACCATCGTTCCCAACACCAAACCGGAGTAGGTAGGAGCAACCCCAAGGTTCGCATACCCTGAGGTGCGACGGCAGGCAACGCACAGTTGTCGATACGTCCATGCCAGGACTGCGCTGCCCCAGCTGTACGCCGCTATGTTCTCCCACGGCTGGCGTAGTATGTCAAGAAAGATCCAGCTAATGGTGTTGCCCGAGACGTCTGGGAAGAGAAAAGCATCAAGGAAGTGCCAGAGCCACACTCTAGCGAACCTATCGATCTGAGGCTCCTCAGCTTGTGGGTCCAAGTAATCAAAACGCTCTGTGATCCAGGACGACGAAACACCGGAACTTTTTCTAAAAATTGACCTAAGAAAATAAGACCCGATGACTACAGGAAAGCAATGCAAATATTAAATAGGCTTAAATTACTCACTTATTTTTCTTGGAAGCCTCGTCGTCGAGTGGAAGAAAGCCAGTGAATTGAGCCACCAGCTCCCTACAGTGATCGTTGTCAACTATCCCTGTCACTTGAAGTCTCCCCAACCAAAGGCCAATGATAGCCTTCACGTCCTGCATGGTCAAAGTTATCTCGTCGCAAGGTAGGTGGAACGTGTGGGTCTCAGGCCTCCACCTATTATAAGAATAGAACGACTGTTAGTTGCCTCAAATTTATTATAAGAATGTTTACGTACAAGAAAGGCACTCGCACCTATCTACAGCTGCAGTAAGTAGTGCTGGGTCAAGGGGCGAAATACCGTAGTTGACAACACGGACAAGCTCGAGGAGGCTGACACGTCGTATATACGGCGCGTAACGCTCGTCCCACTGGTGCGCCCTGGTGTGCGTGCAGGGCCTCAAAGTAGGCAAGGTCACCTGTGCGTCGGTGTCACTCAAGATGTGTGCTCGGTGCTGGTCGTCGTACTCCACCTCAAGAATGGGATACAACGAGTGCTGCGTGGGAGGGGTCATCCTGTTACAAATTGATAAACAAAGGGTTAGAGTATTCAAATTAACAATATTTAAATTAATATTATGTAGCATTGTAAAATTTGAACTACTTATTATGCAATACGAACACAATATGAAAGCACATGTATATATTCAAAGTAACATTAATCAGACATATTAAACAACTTCACTAGAAAAATAAGCATTTGACGAAACTTCATTAAGTCATCCAAATCGTCGTATCACGCACTACTAAGTACCGACAATTAATCCCTAAACCCTAAATCCTAACTACCTAACCTAAACCCAAAATCAATCCCTAAACCCGAACTACCTAATAAAACCTTAACTATCCTATATCACTATCCTAACAAATTCTAAATCACTATCCTAAATCCTTAACAAATCTTAGCAAATTCACTAACCTAACTATCCTAAATCACTAACCCTAACTAAAATAACAATCATAATAATATGAAATCGAGAGAGCTTACCTTGATATGAGCGGGGTGGTGGGTGGTGGCCGACGCTGACGTCGACGTTCATGGGGCGGCCGGAGTGGGGGTGGCTTTGTGGTTGGCGTGTTAGCACGGCTTACGTGGCAAGCAATGATGCAGGCGGGCGAGGCGGTAGGCGGCGGCTCGAGGCGAGGGTGGCTTCGCGGGCAATATTTCGACCGACCTGCCGCGCCATATGCCATGGCGTGTCAGTGCCGCGCCAAGATCGGTGGCGCGGCAGACCCTGCCACGTCACCGGTCAGCGGCCCCGGTCTTCGCCACGTCACCCTCGGCTCACGCGCCACCATGCATGGCGCGACACAGGCATTTCGCCGCGCCATGGCAATAGACGCGGCCAAAAGTGTTAGTTTAAAAAAACAAACAGCGTTAAATTTAAAATTAGTTTTGAAAAGTATTAAAATTAAAAAATCGTTACTAGCTGGTCCCTGTGCCCTCCAGGACCCTGGTCTCGCTGGTCGCTGCCGTCTTGGTTTTGTGTAGAGAATAGAAATTGACGAGTAGGGTCAGAAACTCGGAATAAACGGCAGTCTAGTACAAACCCCAAACCATTACAGTATTTCACAGTAAGTGCCATCAGGTCATCGAGTTCTTTCTCAAAAACAGTTGGTTAATTAATAGTGTGAAGCATTATCATTTCGCGAAAAGCACTGGCTAATTAAAAATGCACTGTCATGTTCCATTTCCTTAATGTGACTGTAACACTACTGTTTTCGCACTAGCTATGTTCTTTTTTGGGGTGACAAAGTTGAAAGTCCCACTAGCTATCAGCCTGTTCGGAAGGCCGTATCGTATCGTGGATTATTTCTTCTTTTTTGGTTTGGGTGAGAGACAAAGTTGAATCGTTCTGAGCAAACCACTAGCTGATATGTTGTTTTCCGTCCTGGGCTTCATTTGGGCTGCTGGCTCCCTGTTGCAGGTCGCACTAGAAGTTGAATTATGGCCGACAGGCCGGGACACCGACGAGGCGACAACTTTCGTTGTAGTCTATAGGTGTCTATGTCACATGGGCCTTTTGTAGTTTCGGCCCGTGCTTTATTGAGCCGGGCTTTTACTCTCGCACGGCGACTAAGGCCCGTCAGCTAACGCGGCCGCTCGACACTTCCGGCTGTGCTCTGGCTTCCCGGAAGACAATGACAACTCCAGCTCACCCTGTTTGGTACAAGTCATAATATGGCCAAAATAAATTAAAATTAAAAACCGAAGAACACATTTTTCTATAGATTTGTTCTGAACACGATTGTCCTCCCAACTCTCATTTGTTTATATTAAGGCTGTGTCCGGCTGACATAAAAGAAGCACCGTAGCGGCTGAATTTTTGATTTATGACTGAATCTGTGAGAGAAAAATACTGTTTCGGATGAAAAAAGAAGTGGATCAAGCCAGGTTTAGAGTCAGCCGAACAAGCCCTAAATCGTAAAAATAGATCAGACCGGGTTATTATTGTAAACAGCACCTTGTCACTTGTCAGTCCCCACTCGCTTGGTTTTCAAGAGACCACCACTGGTTCGGGTCCACCAACACCTGGCAGGTTTTCGAAGACGGGAACACGTGGTGTCGGTGCCTAAGGGCCTGTTTGGTTTCATATAAGTACGATGACTTATTAAGTCAGGTGATTGAAAACCAATGACTTATAAGTCATGCCTATTTAGTTGTAGATGACTTATAAGCTCATTAAAGGTGTGGGCCCCACGCGAAAAATGGTGACTTATAAGTTTTAAGTAGGGAACCAACTTAAAACTTATAAGCAGGGACGACTTATAAGTTGGTGGTGTTTGGTAAAATAAGTCATTTTTTTAAAAAAATTATAAGTAGGTGACTTGTTTGTAGCCAAATAGGCCCTAAGTAGCGGGTCACCGTCGAATTAGATGCCGCAGCAGTGCGACAGCCAGATCAGCTGATGCTGATCAGCCCCCTGCATCTAACATTCATTCTAACATGCTTCGGAAAATAATCAGTACTGTATCTGAAAACCGAGGTGTTCACGACCACATGATCGGAATAGTTCATATTACAGGTCACTGTGTTGCGTCATGGATTGATTTCTGGCACATATACACCTGGTAAGTTTGCTGTGCGTTGTAATATAATGGGAGGAAGAGTTTGATTAGGCCACGAGTACTAATTATTAGGATGCAAAACTATGTGCTGCTTTTGTACTTGAAGAAAAGTGAGGTGCCACAAATCACCACTTCACCAGCGGACAGCGGTGTGGGCCGTTGGTATTTATCATACAGTTCATTGCCAAGCTAGATTTGTCTTTTACGTGCCTATTTATTGCTTTTGCTGAAAACAGCAGAGCACAGCTATAGGTACAAATGCCACTTGCTTTTACAAAAGAGAGAACCTAAATTCCATTTGTGCGAACCAACGGCCCACACCGCTGTCCGCTGGTGAAGACACACCGGTCGACCTCACGGTAGATGGCTCTTCCAATTCACCACCGGGGTTATCCATCAGGACAACGACGACTCCACCAAACAACGTCTCGATAGCTTCATCAACAATGTCACACGTAAGAGGGACTCTCCGCTGATTCGTGAGCCTCCTAAGCAGCCTCCTGCTGAGCCAATACTGCCGTGGCGGAGCAGACGGTTGGCGGCTGAGAGCCTCTCCCGAGTGCCAGCTTCCAAGTGAGGTGAGGTGCTGATCATGCAGCGTATGGGCTACATCAGGGGTCCATCTGCACCATCCGCTTTGGAGTTGGAGTCATTTGATAGGCTCTTCGGCGGCAACCTGACTGCATCCGAAACCGAGACGCTGGACGAGCTCTTCCCGGCCGTTGGAAAGGCATCGTCCAGACAACCACAAAGACGCAAGGCCATCTCCTAGGGTACAAAGCTGTGTTGATATTGGTTGTTTCCTTTTATGTAATATCGAAACATGAGGTCTTTTGCTAGGATGGTCCAGCTTCGACTGTGTTAGGTCGATCTTATTCGGGGCTCGATAGTAGCGCGCATCGTATGTTTCTTTAAACTCTTCTCCTTAATACAATGATGCGCAAGTCTTTTGCGTATCAGAAAAAAAAACAAATAGCATACGTGTTGGAAAACAAAAGAACAATTAACATACCCAAATGCGACAAAACTGCATGTGTATAATATATATATATACCCCTAGATTAGAACAAGATGAAACCAATGTACACTGAACCACCTAGAAACGCTATACGTAGAAACCACGTCAGCCTACCTCCACGGCTGCGTTCTTCACGTCCACAGGGATCGCGATAAACACAAATCACCAAAGAAACCACTCAGAATTTTTGAAAAAGTGAGGAAAAAAGCGAGGAGCCGAGCAGAACAACGCAATGATCCATCCTCTTGTGCTATCCCTGCCCTCCCCCGCTATAATATCGCCGCGCCCTCGTCGCCATCGTCACCACACCACCACTCCTCCCTCCCTGCCCTCTCACTCCCGATCCCTCCACCACCACCGCTTCCTCCGCGCCACCCCTCTCGCCGCCTCGCGCGGCGACCAGCGGCGGATCGTCCGCGGCGCAACCATGGGGCTCTTCACTGTGACGAAGAAGGCCACCACGCCCTTCGAAGGCCAGAAGCCCGGCACCTCCGGCCTCCGCAAGAAGGTTTTCCATCCCGCCCTCGCCCTCTCTCGCCCCCGATCTCCGTCCAAGTTTCTAGGTGCCCAGTCCGGATCTCTCTGTTTCTCTGACGCGGCGGGTTCGTGCTCGATTCTGGTGCCTCGGATCCGCTGCGCGACAGCCTTTCGCTTCCCGCCACCTCGCGGATCTCGCCGCGGCGGCTTTTCGCGCAGGATCTCGGAGCTCTGTTCTATCTGTCCTTCTGCTTGGATCTGCTGGGAAACCGTTGTCGGATGGGTGTTGTTCGGAGCATGCCTGCTGGCTTGATCCGTTGGTTCCTATAGAACGCTGGACCTGTGCGGGGTTGGAATGATCTGGACTTGTGCCTGCATGGCTTTGATCCATGCGATTTGCACTCGCATTCATCAGCTTTTGCTAATTGTTACCGGATCTCGCTGATTCAGTTACTGGCTTAGAAGATAACAGTGCTCTCTGTTTTCCTAGCTCGTGCATAATAGTGGATATGGTTTTTTGGTCTCTCCATGATTACTCCATTCGAGATAATGTTCACATGAAAATTGTTGTAGCATCATTTAATGCATATGGTTGGGTTGGTTCGACATTCATTAAATCCCAACTCATCATATGTTGAGATTCATGGAATTCATTTCCATCCTGGTTCAGGCTTGAGTGGATCGTGTGTTTCCAAAATGGGATGAGGGGCAGAGTATTTTGATTTTGTAGTTGATACCCTTGGCTTATAGACGTAGTTGGTGACTTCGATTCATAGAGGTGGAAATTATGCTGCAAGTTATTTAGATTTCACATCGACCTTTTGTTGATTGCATATGATGGCACCACTCTGAAAATTCTGTGGCACACCTCAAATTGCTTGAGGTGTGATCTGAGTATTTTGTACTAGTGTGTATGGATCTCCAGAGTGGTATACAATTATACAATATCCATTCTAAATTTTATCAATTTAATGTTTTCACACAATACTGATTGTCTTTATATGGTTGTATCTTTGTTGTTACTTTTTACACATTATTAAGTAGGAAAACATTAAAATAATACATTTTATTATTACTGGTATAGATCAAGGAATTATCCTCCAGTCAAGGCAGCTATGTCCATTATATCTGTCTGTGTAGCTTGAACAGTGTAACTCCTAGTGTTTATACACGTGCATTGTTTTCTTTGATGCTGGGCATAGCATTTGTTCCTAGTTAGCTAGCCTTCCCTTGATGGGAATTAATCAAGGAAAAAATGTATGAATGGTCACTGATTGCAGATGCAAGTGATTTTGTCATCAGATACTTTGTTACTTTAATACTTGGTTTCATCTGTAGCATAGTACAATTCATTATGGCTTTTTTCTTATAATTAATCTTCTGTTAATATTACCAGGTTACTGTATTCCAGCAGCCTCATTATCTGCAGAACTTTGTCCAATCAACATTCAATGCCCTTCCTGCGGACCAAGTTAAAGGTAACCTGCTTATCGGATAAATACCAGTCCTGTTTCAGACAAGGTTTTCAGGATACCGCAAGGTTTTAGTAAATTATTATTGAGCAGTTTTCATGTATACATAGAAATTGTAAATGGGAAATGTAGTTGCCATCGCCAAAATTTTCATGATCTCCATTGTTCTCTCTCTGCAGTTGTTGCTCATTAGTCATGTCTTCTTTCCTTTCTTATAGGTGCAACCATTGTTGTCTCTGGTGATGGCCGCTATTTCTCAAAAGATGCTGTTCAGGTGATTTAGAATACTATCCATCTCCCTTATATATTTTCCAACCCCATTTTGCAATTTGTATACTGTTTTGATAGTAGCTACTGTAGACTTCAATTCCGATACAGATCTAGTCTTAGTATTGTCTTCTCTCTGAGGCCGAGTTTTTTTAATAGACTTGGTTTTCATCAACTAAATAGAATCCCATTGCTTTTGCTTGTTACAGATCATAACAAAAATGGCTGCTGCCAATGGAGTAAGACGTGTTTGGGTTGGACTAAACAGTCTCATGTCTACTCCTGCTGTATCTGCTGTCATCCGTGAAAGAATTGGTGCAGATGTAAGTTTGATTTCTTAATAAAGGACAATGTTTAGCAGTATGAACATTTACTTGTTACTCCTTTATACGGTCTAATGACTAATGAATAACCTGACTATTGGTTTATAAACACATGGTAAATAGGGATCAAAGGCTACTGGTGCCTTCATCTTGACAGCGAGCCATAACCCAGGTGGTCCTACGGAGGTACCAACTTCACTGCTAGTATCTCTGTTGCAACACAAGTGCCACTCGTGCTCTATGTTATTGAATACATCGCATTGAACTTTCCAGGACTTCGGTATCAAATACAATATGGGAAATGGTGGACCTGCCCCTGAATCCGTTACCGACAAGATTTTCTCTAATACAACGACAATCTCAGAATACCTCATCTCTGAAGACGTTCCAGATGTATGATTCAGTGCCAACCTGCTAAGTATTTTCTCACTGTTTCTTTTGACAGGTTAGTGGAATATTCATTTTCTCCTACTTTACTACTGCAGGTTGATATTTCTGTTGTCGGTCTCACCAGCTTCAGTGGACCCGATGGCCCCTTTGATGTGGATGTCTTTGACTCTAGTGTAGATTACATAAAGTTAATGAAGTAAGTAGCTTGTTCTTTCGTGTTTTCTTTCATTGAAGTGAGAATATCTGTGCTTTATATCATTACATGTTACCTGGATCATGTTGTGTAACAAGGGAATCTAATGATTTAATTACCGCCATCATTCCAGGACAATTTTTGACTTTGAAGCAATAAAAAAGCTGCTGACTTCCCCAAAGTTTACATTCTGGTATTCATCTATGACTGCAACCATGTCACCATTGCCGTAATAATATTACTGTAACACATCTGATATCTTGCTGTGCTCTTTTAGTTATGATGCGCTCCATGGTGTTGCTGGAGCTTATGCCAAACACATCTTTGTTGAAGAGCTTGGTGCTGATGAAAGCTCGCTGTTGAATTGTGTCCCGAAAGTAATGAGCTCTTCTATTGTCACAAATTTCTACTTAAAATGTGGCTTGGTATTAATTCATCACTTATGTTTTTGCAGGAGGACTTTGGAGGTGGTCATCCGGATCCTAACCTCACCTATGCAAAAGAGTTGGTTGAACGGATGGGTCTTGGAAAGTCATCCTCAAATGTTGAGCCCCCTGAATTTGGCGCTGCAGCTGATGGAGATGCTGATCGCAACATGATTCTGGGTAAAAGGTATGATATGTTCGAATATCTTACTATGTAGAAAATTTGTTTTGGATTCTAGAAAAGCACAAGGAATTCATGGTACTCCCCCTTTGCCTTGTTATAGATTCTTTGTGACACCATCGGACTCTGTTGCCATTATCGCGGCCAATGCTGTTCAATCAATTCCTTACTTTGCTTCTGGCCTGAAGGGAGTTGCCAGGTAAAAAGCTCTCCTCCATACTGTGCTGCTAATATAACATCTAGATATATTGTTACTGTAAAAACTCTCACTGTAGGCTCAAGCGGTAAGCTTCACTGCAGCCTGCAGTAAAAATGCATGTTTCTCTCTACATTTTGTGCTCCATCTGTTTTAAGTCTGGCAGTGTTCTGCTCAATAAATCTGCTTAACATATCAGCAACAATACCATCTGGAACACAGTTTCTGCTAATGCCAACTTTTTCATCCCCCAGCCGTCTGACCTTAGATGCATTTAAAATTTCTCTATGCACTGATACGCTACTTATGATAATCCATTGTTGTAATTGCAGGAGCATGCCAACATCTGCTGCCCTTGATGTTGTTGCAAAGAATTTGAATCTCAAGTTCTTTGAGGTAAAGTGTTAAGACCTTGGTTTGCAAGATTTTTGAATGCCAGATAAATCTAACATAAAAAACCATGTTTCAGGTGCCTACTGGGTGGAAGTTTTTTGGGAATTTGATGGATGCTGGAATGTGCTCAATCTGTGGTGAAGAAAGCTTTGGCACTGGTAATATTTGGCTTCTGGCTATCATTTATATACATGCGAATCACAGTAGTAAACATGCTAGCACCTCTTGTATCGTCATGTTAGATGGGTAAATTGTGTTAACATGAATGGGGCAAATCACTTGTTGTGTTCTGATAGTGAGCTCTCTCGCCCTTTTATTGAGTTGGTCATGAATCCAACCCATAGTAAAGTCAAGGACTTGTTGGTATTTGGTATAGACATTATTGAGATGTTTATATGTACTACTTTGGCCAGGGTCTGACCACATTCGTGAGAAGGATGGCATCTGGGCTGTGCTTGCATGGCTTTCTATTATTGCTTTCAAGAATAAGGACAACCTTGGAGGAGATAAGCTTGTCAGTGTTGAAGATATTGTCCGTCAGCACTGGGCCACATATGGTCGCCATTATTACACACGCTATGACTATGAGGTACTAACTTTTTTTTTGACATGCGCCTTGCATATATGTACCACCTGTTTCAGATATCATTCTAAATGCACAAGTTTGTTTGTGAAGAATGTTGACGCGGGGGCTGCTAAGGAGCTTATGGCAAACCTAGTAAGCATGCAGTCATCACTTTCTGATGTCAACAAGTAAGTGGAACTTTTTTAAATGTAAAGGAATCAGTACCTCCAAAAAATTATGCTCGTACTCCCGTATATACATATATCAACTTAAGCAATCTTGAACATTTTAGTGCCATGTCTAAATTATCTCTGTCAGGCTGATCAAGGAGATCCGGTCTGATGTTTCTGAAGTAGTTGTAGCTGACGAGTTTGAGTACAAGGATCCTGTTGATGGCTCTGTGTCCAAGCACCAGGGCATCCGATACCTCTTCGGAGATGGTTCACGACTGGTATGTAGACCTGTGTTGTTTCAGATATCCTCTATTTTATGTCTTGAACCAAAACAAAGGGAGTGGTGTGAAAACCTTGTTCCAGTCAACAATACATTTCCTTTTTTGCAATATTATCAGTCGGTACATGATAAGTCTGAGTTGGATTCATCCTTGGTCAGATGGATATATTTGAGATCTCCGACTATATCATACTGGTGAGCTAACATGGATTTTCGGCATTCTAGGTGTTACGCCTCTCTGGAACCGGTTCTGTCGGTGCCACCATCCGTGTCTACATCGAGCAGTACGAGAAGGATTCCTCCAAGACCGGCAGGGATTCACAGGATGCCCTTGCTCCATTGGTAAGATACTACCCTGTCCTTTCAATTCACAGAGCTGAATATACCTTGGGTTTCTGTGAAACTGCATTTACTAATTTTGTGTTTCATCTCAAGGTTGATGTTGCGCTCAAGCTCTCCAAGATGCAAGAGTACACTGGCCGCTCTGCCCCGACCGTTATCACATAAAATTTTTGAAGAGTGTCTTAGAATGAGTTGAGGCGGTTACACAAACTCTCATTCCGGCCTCTTGTTCCATAGTTTTTCTTTCATGTTGCATCTCACCGATGAATAAAATGTATGTATCAGACTGTCTTGTTTTTTTTCCCATACTGCAGAGTAAGCCGCTGGCACAGCATGCGGTAATAATCTTGTCACAGTGTTGTAATTGGGAGCGTGTTTCTTCTAATTTTGTTTTTCTTTGAAAAGCTTCTTCTAATCTTGTTAGAAGTGTTTCTGGTTTGTTTGAGCATTTGCGTATCATTTTTTTCTTTCTGAAGAGAACAAAAATATTTTACTCACCTGTATTACCTGTCACTAATGTTTTGATGGCTGTTTGGTGAGGCTTGGTTATGAACCGTTCGAGAATTAACCATTCCTGTGTGATCTGATTGTAGACCCTGTCTTCTTAAGTTCCTTGTAATTGCGAATCAAGAGTGGCATTATGGCAGGGGATTGTGGTTGTGGGGTTGGGGTATATTTGCATCGGTGTTGGTCTTGTTTGATGTGATCAGCACAGCTGTGTTGGTTCAGCTCCCATGATTTACAGGCCGGAGTGACCGGTGGTTCTGAACTTCTGATACATGTTCTGTTCTTGTGATAGATGGCCCTCTGAACTCCATCCACCGAATTTTTGATGTTTTGAGATTGGAAACGAGTTGATGTTTTGAAAGTGGAAATGAATCGAGTTCTTTTGAATGTTAATGAGAGCGGTGGCATAAACCAATCCACGATCTGTGCAATTACGCCAAGATAAGCCGATTGAAGGAAAAAAACCTAGAAATCCAGAACCCATGCATTTCGACACGTATCAGCAATCACAAGCACACGACAACAAGCTAGGGAACTAGATAGGACCGGACGAACTCGTTTTTCTTTTAAAATGAAAAAAATGATTTTGAATGATTGACTTCGTCTCGGCTCATTCAACTCGGTTTGAAGTTGATAATTCAGGAGACTATAAATAAAATTATGCTAATTTCAAAGAGCTCAAAAAAAGTGTTCTTGGTTCGTTATCCAACACTAGAACCAGCACACTGCAGCTATTATTATGGGCATCTCAAGTTTCTGACAGCGTCAGTCTCATTTGCCATCTACGCAGCCCGCCTCTCACACAGAGGTAGGTCAGTCCCCGCCGGAGAATCAAGGAGCCGCGGCGCCCTTGCCGCTGCCGTTGGAGTGGCTGGGCTCCCACAGGATGGTTGTCTCCGCGATCAGCGAGGTCACCACGTACGGGTCCATGTTGGACGCTGGCCTCCTGTCCTCGAAGTAGCCTGAGGCAAACCAAGAAACCTCACAGGGGGTTCAGTTCAGCCGCAGGAACCAACCGAAGCAGCAGAAGGCCGCACCGGAAAGAAAGAAACCGGTTCCGCTGCCTCTCACCTTTGCCTTCCTTCTCGGTGTCGCGGCCCACCCGCACCGACGCCCCGCGGTTCGCGACGCCCTGACAAGACAGACAAATGGGATGAGCGAGCCCGTTTTGTGACGCGAAGAAGAGGTGTTACGGTCTCGCCGTGCTCACCCAGATGAAGGTGTTGATGTCGGCGGTCTCGTGGCGGCCGGTGAGGCGGCGCTCGTTGCCGTCCCCGTACGCGGCGATGTGCTCCCGGTGCCGGAGGCCCAGCTTGCTGATCGCCTTCTTGATCACCTCGTACCCGCCGTCGCTCCTCATTGACTTGGTGCTGCATGCACATTCACGAGCAGCTAAGTAGTCGTGACTAGGCGCAATTTTATTGAGAAATTTTCTCGTTTCATTGGTACCTGTAGTTGGTGTGAGCACCTGCGCCATTCCAGTCTCCCTGCAGTCACATGCACAGATCCAGACGACATGAGACCAGCAGGATAACAAAACCACAGATATATCAAAACCCAAAATATCTGGTAAAGAAATGGTCACCGGAATGGGCTTGGGGTCGAAGGAGACGACCACACCGGCGATCTCGGTGATCCTCTGCCAGTCACAGGGAAAGAAGAACACGTCTCATCAGCAAAACACACTGACAGAGCACACCTCATGTCTCGACGGAAGAAGAACTGAACACTGCCGGCAGGCGGCAGCCTCTACCTCAAGAATGTAGCGAGCCACCCAGAGCTGGTCGCCGGCCGAGACGCCGACGGCAGGGCCAACCTGGAACTCCCACTGCCCTGGCATGACCTCCCCGTTGATGCCGCTGATGTCGATGCCGGCGTAGAGGCAGGCCTTGTAGTGCGCGTCCACGATGTCCCGCCCGTAGGATTTGTCCGCTCCGGCGGCACAGTAGTAAGGTCCCTGTCAGGATCATTCTTCGTTCCATAAGCTGAAACTCTGATATTGTTAACGCAAAGCTGTACATGTCGATATGGTTGGAGGCAGCACATAATTGCGCTGAAAAGTAGTCTTGCGATAAACTAATTACTGCAGAGTGCAAGAAATGCCTAGGTACCTGAGGGCCAGGGTAGCCGCCCAGCGGCCAACCAAGAGGCCAGTTGGTGTCCTTCTGAAGAAGGGTGTACTCTTGCTCAATCCCAAACCTGAATTTGGACAGGTTCAGTATAAGAAAAAACACTTCATTGAACCAAGTATCTGTATTGTGCAGGACAAAATATAGGGAAAAGTTGGAGATACGGACCATGGTTCCTCGGCCTTGACATCAGGGTGGCTAAAGATCGTCGCCGCCCCGTGCCGCTTGTTGCTCGGAATCGGTTTTCCATTTGGCTCGTAGCAGTCGCACATAACCTACAAACAGCTCAAAAATTGGATGAATGGTCTCTCTCCATACCCATGATCAACTTTCATGCATGCAGAGAGAATCTGCGAAAGGATGGTCCCTGGTTACCAGTATGTTCTTCCCCTTCCTGAACGGGTCTCTGAAGATGGCCCGAGGGCTTGACGCCAACAAAAAAAAAACGTGAAGGTGAATTAGTGCAACGCGGCAACAGCAAGGCAGTGATCAGTGAGGCACGCATGTCAAGGTGGAAGATGGAGAGTGGACGGGAGTGCATGAATGATACGTTCATACTACGTACCAAAGGATGACTTCACTGTCGTCACCCGGAGCCTGGCCTGTGCTGGAGCCGTCGAAATTCCATTTTGGAAGCTTGCTAGGGTCATCAACAGGTCCGGACAGCGTCTGAGTAAAAAGCAGGCACAGAGATGTCATGCACTTTGACTTTTTTTTAGAACATGCAGGAGGGCTGGCTGCGTGTTTTCGTGTGAAGAAGGCCCATGAAAAGTTGTTACAAGGTGCAAAGGCACACTTGCACGGCACATATTTATCTTCCACCAAAACTATAGTACCAAGATAAGAATAAGATTGAAGGTCATCAGTGGTGCCAAAAAAGTGTACTAACCCTGGCTTTGCTCCTCACATCCATCCCGGAACCGCCAACCCTGCATCAGATCAGACAAGGTGCTTGACAGTGGATTAGTATGCCCTATGGTCTTCCTAAAATGTTTAATAGAACAAATATCCGAAAAACTGTCATAGAGATTCGTGCCGGTGTGAATAGAACACTCTTTTACTTGCTTCCCCATGTGAATGAAATGAACACAAAACGGAGAAAAGAGAACCGACAAGATGAAACACACCAGCATCAGATGGAACGAGAGGGAAAAAAGGGCGATCTATACGCACCATATGTACTCGGCGATGATCTTCTCGGTGCAGTCCGAGAGGTCGAGGTTGATGAGATCGGAGAGCAGAGCCATGGCAGAGAACGCACGAGCAGAGAATGGGTGATTGATCTGTGTGTGCTTGTGGCACAGCCGTAGCTGGCTGCCTGGCCGCTCTATAAATAAGGGCGGGGCAGTGAAGGGAAGGGAGAGCCCGAGAGTGGTTGGTGTGGTGTGGGCTTGGGAAGTGCGTTCCGTTCACCAGGGCTCTAGAATTCAATTCTGGAAGGCTCCGTGGTACGGTTGTCCATCCTCGACTGCGAACGTTTCAGCTGCATGCATGCGCTGTCACTAGTGAATTTTGGAGTGCTTTGGTAAAGAAGTGGAAGTGGGTGTCTTTTGACATACATGGTGCTTGGTTCTGTTTGCCGTGCTATCATTCAGGTTGCTAATGCTGTTTTACGTGTTTCATCGGCCAGAATAGCATGGAGCATGGAGTTATTTCTACACGGCAAATTCAGTCACAGATCGTCTGAGTAGCATGGAGCATGGAGCATGCATGCCTGTTTCGACAAAAGAGTTTTGAGAGTGAACAGAAGTCCGTGAACAGTGAATTCAATTGAAGACCACCAGCCAAGCAAAACTAGATTTATTCGACAAAGAGTTTTGCTCCGGTAGTCATTCCAAAGACCACGAGAGCAAAATTCTTTATTTAATTGTATTGTTTATTCTAGACTGACAGAGTAATAATTAGTTGATATTCTATTTTTATTATTTGGATCTCTATCTTCTCTACTACTTATCTATCTATGTATCTATTTATCTATCTATCTATCTGCTTTCTAGCCATATGGTTTCGTATGATCGATCGATCTACCTTCTGTTTGTCTATATCTTAATATCTGTATCTACCCCTTCCCTATCTATCCGTATATCTCTATCTATATCTTAATATTTGTATCTGTAAGGTCTCTAATGACCAAGCCTAACGATGTTTCAAGCTTCAACTACACCTGTGCCGGTAGTGACGTTCGGTCATTTGACTTTTGTTTATTCACAAACAATAATCATAGAGTACCGAGTAGCAAGACAAAACAAAGGGTACTTAAATTCGATCTCCGATCCAACGCATCCGATCCGCATGCAGCATGATGCGTCCCCCACTTGGCCAAAGGCCGCCAAACTCTCGCGCCCCCGAGCATCGATCGAGGCAGCTATGGCTGCAGGTGCCGTGTCACTGAGGAACTCGGACCACACTCCGCCGAGGAGGAAAAGGAACCGCGGCGCGGCGCAGCGCACGCCAGTTTCTCCGCGTATCTTGACTAGAGGACATGCAGCACACGCTTGCACGGAGAAAAAACGAAGATGAGATCGATGAAGGTGATGCGTCCATAGTGGCGTACTGCAAGTGAGGTGCGTCGTGATCGAGATCGTGCGTCGTCATCACGACTGGTCACGGAATAAGGCGTTGGTGACCGTAAGGCGTGGGCGTGGACGGCGAATATGGACCGGTCGAGCCGGAGATAAGGGGATGGAACCTCGAGCATCAGCTTTATCACCCGGCCGGCCTTTGTCTTTTCGCACCCACCGTTCTTTAATCTTTCCAGGTATTTTGTGGTGTGTATTTCGGGGGAAAGCACGCATGATTGCACCCTATCTGAGCAAAGAACCTAAGGCTAAGGCTGTATTTAATTCACAAAATAAAAATTTTTGGATGTCACATCGGATGTTTCGGGAATGTCAGAAGGGGTTTTCGGATACTAATAAAAAAAACTAATTACATAGCTCGTCTGGAAACTACGAGACGAATTTATTAAGCCTAATTAATCTATCATTAGCGTATGTTAGTTACTGTAGCACTTATGGCTAATCATGGACTAACTAGTCTTAAAACATTTGTCTCGCGATTTCCAACCAAACTGTGCAATTAATTTTTTTTCGTATATATTTAATACTCTATGCATATGCCGTAAGATTCGATACGATAATTTGGGTTGAAATTTTTTTACAACTAAACCAGACCTAACTCCTTCTAGGACCGATCGACCTAACTTTGGAGAAGTGCATGTCTGCAATGTTTTTTGTGCAATGTTACCGCATGCCACTTGCAGCCGTGTTGACTGATTGTGCACATTTCACCACCGTCCGTCCACCGGTGCCGCTTCAGGTACAGGTGTAGCTCATGCATTGCACGCAGACAAACAAACAAAACGTCTGTGCTGGCAGGCTATCCGCTGATCCATTCACCGTCCTGCAGCTATCTTCAGAGTACTGCAGCTATCGACGATGACTGTGTGACTGTGTCAGTCTCTGAGTTCGCCTACACGCACTAATCTGCATGGCTTACACCGTTACACGCATAACACACACTTGCAGTCGCAGTGCAGGCAGCATTGATCTCGTGCACATGCAGGATTTGCCGGCCGGCGGTTCTGCTATGCTAACGTATCACAAATATCTTCAGATTGGAGTGTAGAGGCCGGAACTTCGTTCTATTATTAAAAAGAATCATATCACTAGTATCAGGCAGGCATCACCACATCAGCACGCTGCCAACTGCAGTGGGGTGCAGTTCAGGCGGACCGTGATGGATAGAGATTACGATCACAGAATAACTAAATCCTATCTCACGGATGGGCATGCACGGCGAAAGATGAACCGGCCGATCCATCGAGGATAAGGAGAATCATCATCTCATCTTTCACATGCACAAAGCACAACTGCACATTTCCAGGGTATTCCGTTGTGTTCTTCGCCCCCTCCACTTTTGCGGGCTGGTGTTCTTTTGTGGAGTTTGGTTGATATAACAAAAAAGGCGTGCATAATGATATATAATTCCACATTCGCAGCCTTGCTCGTCAGATTTCGAACAAACCTACCTTTTCTTGGGGCCATTTCCCATGTGGAAAAAGAAAGTACTACGCAGCGTCAACCTCCTATCAACGTAATTGGCCCGTCCAAACTAAATTGCTGCTCTGAAAAGAGACAATAAGGGCATCCCTGACGGTTTCTAAGGGCGTGCCCAACGCGCCAGGTTGGCGTGCTGCCCCAGAGGCCACGCAGGAGCCAACAGTCCAAATCACCATGATTATTAGCCCCACAGATGCGATATCCTCATCTGACAAAAGTTCAAGGCACTAGTTGGAGGGAGCGTTGTGAGGAAGAAGCACTCTGCTATGTGTTGACACCTAAATTTGGTTCGGGATAAGAAGACCATAAGGGCGGAAACTTATCAAGGGAAAGCCTAGATATTCAGCAAGATTGACTAACTAGATTGCCATCAGAACCAACTAAGATAAGGTGGCATCATCGTCACACAAGAATGGGCCTTATTGGCAGGGACGACAAGACATGAAGCAAAGAGACACGTTGGACTTCATAGAAGAGAAAGATTGAGGTCCAAGTTATCATAATTTAGGAAGCTTTGTTTTTTTTTCCAAGTTTGTTCGATCAGGACTCATAGTCAAGCCTCAGGTATAAATATTGAACCCCGGCTATTGTAACAGACATCTCAGCGATCAATCAAAAACCAGTACCTTTACTTTTCGACTTAGGAGTAGGAGTAGAGTAGATCTCGGCGAATTCTTCGACAAGCAGGGCTGCCCTCGGTTAAGTCTGACTTTCGGTTTATCTGTGAGTATCCGTCACGACTTATATTTTGTTTGTAAGGCTGCCCTCGGTTAAGTCTGATCTCTTACAAGCACGGTATAAGTTAGTTATCATCAGTTAATTATAAGGTTGCATCGGTCCGGCTCGTATCTCTTATAATTACTGATACAAGTTACCCTTGATTTTTATCAAAATTTATACAGTTGCATCGATCCGGCTCGTATCTCATACAAATTTTGATACGGATTAGTTATCGGTTCAATCTATTAAGATTGGTAGGGTTTCCTTGCTGTTTTTAATAAATTTGCTAGTTATCGATCTTGTTATAATTAGTTTCTTACTATTTGTAATAAAATCACCCCTTGCCTGATTAGGATTGAAGTTGATCGGCTTTATATCTCTTTATATCATCATCTTGTTGCTTTACCCCGTTTACATCTTATTTTGACGATGGTTTCAACTAGCTTAGCCATTTTGATCCAATCTTGATCGAAGATAGCATGTGGTCAGGACGTGTTTAACCCTAAGTAAAGCTTGCCAGTTAACAAAATCTGGTTTACAAATGCTATTATGGCTACCATCGATCCGGTCGACCCCACTGTTAGCACTATAGATCGAAAATCGTTAAATAGTAAGCCTTGCTTATGGTCAAACATAGCCTCTGGCTGCATGTTATATCCGCATCGGCTATTTAGCCGATCGCCTGCGCTTCCACGATCGTAGTATGTTTTCACGATTCTGTTAAGCGCGTATAGATTCGTATGCTTTGAAGGTTTAACCTGTTATCTTTATCATGGTTGCATCGGTCCGGCTCGTATCCCCATTGTTAGATATGGCAGATTGGATCTGATAAGTGTATGGACTTATCCATGTTTAATAGTTGAGTGTTTACATGTTACGAGTCTTCTTTCATTGGAATCGACTGTTTTAGCCGATAATCTATCTTTTGAGAATGTATTGGCTATTTACATGCTTTTACTTATCTTTATCTTGGTTAAAAGCTAATATGTTTCTCAATTAATATGAATGCTCTCACACCTATCTTTTTACATCTTTAGCATGTTTTCATGATCATCGGCTAAGTTAGATCTATGCAATTGAGTAAATGATAATTGCCGATATGCTCATTTGTGCTTATCAAGCAACATGAACATGCTAGATATTGACTCTCTAGTCGATAGCCTTATTTCATCGGCTACTTAGCCACACATTTGGAACTGTCTGGACAAACACCGGCATGTTCTACCTTAAATTACTGACCAATCTTGTCTTCTTATCAATTGCAGTGCCAAATTGACTGACATGCTCTAGGTCACGACCATCCGATCCGGTGTCCTCTTAAGTCTGGGGAGAGCTCGGGATCTGCTCCACGCGGTTTCTCTCGGCTTGCTAGCATGTCGGTGGCCAGGATCGACCCATCACTTTTTTGCCATCAACATAGATTGGCACGCTCGGTGGGACCACAATCGTCTACATGGACAATGAAGTGATTCTCAAGGTCAACCTTAAAGACCTGCCTGATGACCAGAAAGCACTCATTGAGCAGGCGGAGGAGGAGTTCCATTAGAAGTGTCTGCTGTCTTACAACAGGACGCGCGCTTCAGTCGTCCAGAAGACTCTCCTACCAAGCATCCTCCTACATGGAGAAAGTGAAGATGTTGAAGCAAGAACTACTGCCCATTTGGTCCACAAGACTGTTCACGAAGCCTTTACAAATCACAATAAGGTGTTAGCCAACACAATTGGCAATGTTTTGAAGGAAGTTTTCTTTGGAGCGCTAGTTGATCAGGTAGGACCGTCATATTTCAATGGCTATAATCCTTCGGCAATTGGAAGCGGTGTTCCTAGTTCTAGTCAGTAGCCGAATAGTGGGCAGTATCAGCAGCCACCAGTGCAGCAGCTTCTAGGAGGGCAATGTAACACCCCGGGTGTTTAAGTATTAAAAACTGGACATATCATCATATGCATTGCAAGGCATTGGTCATATTGCAAACTTTGATATGCATTCACTAAAACAAGTTTACATTTATGTTATAAGTATTGCTTGGTATTGTTTGAATCAAGTTTGAAATCTTTGTATTGGTTTGAAATTCCGAAAACCCTGATTTTCAATATTTAAACCCTACCCTGAAAACCCATTTCAAAATCGAAGCACATTTTGGGGTTGAGCCTTAAAGAAAAATTGTAGGGCTTGTTGAGTTGTACAAAGTTTGTTTTTGGAGTTTTTCAAGTTGTTTAGTAAAATTTGAAGTTATTTGAAAAGGCGAAATTCCTTAAATGTCCCCTATTTGAATTCAAAAGTTCATTTCAAAATGTAGACCGAATTAGGGGTTGGTTATAAAAGCAAAGTTGTAGAAATTTTGATTTTGAACAACTTTTGTTTTTGGAGATTTTTGAGTTGTTATGAAAATTTGAGAGTAATTTGTGAATTTTGGCAAATGGCAATTTTGTAATTTTTGTGAACAGTGTTCACCGCCTAAGCTACATTATCGGCGATCCTTCGGCTTGCTTCCAGTCACGCGCGTGGCCGTCTGGGCATCGCGCTGGCGAGGGAAATGGCTTCGCCGTGGCTTCCTTGCGCTTCCTGGCCATCCTTTATAACCTGAGCCACCGTCGTCCTTGCCGTTTCCTCCTCCTCTGTTTTCCCGTTGCCTTGCTCATCTCCTGTGAGCTCCCACTGTCGAACCAGCGCCTGTGCCGTCGTAGCGTAGCGCTCAATAGTTCTGCCTGCTCCTTACACACCCAACCGACCTACTTTTGTTGCTTGACTTCATCGGAAAACTGCTCTACGCGCTTTTCTTCCTCACGACCGGCAACGTCTCCGTTGAGCATGCTTCGCCGTGGCCAGAGCTCCACGGTGCGCCTCTGCCCCTGCTGAGTCTTGCTTCAGCTTCGCCACGATGCCGTGGTACTCTATGACCCATTGATTTCTCATTTTTACCACCACATCTACCGGAGCATCGCCACCGATGACGGTCTGCTCCACCGTGTCTGCTCGGAACGTCGACCAGCCTCTTCGTTGCTCCTCCGACCCTGCTCGTTGCTCAGTCGTGTTCGGGGTGAGGTGCTGAACCCTTCTGTGTTAAGTGTTTAACCTCTACCGCACTTGTGTTGCCGGCGTAGCGCGGCCCTGACATCGTGTTTGCCATGGCTGTCATTGTGCTCGGTCCAGTCAGTGTTTAGTCTCGTTTGTGCCACCAATCGAAGCGTAGTAGTGTAGGGGACGTGGTGGTGCAGTTGCCTTTGCCGTTGGTCTCACCATCGGTGAATTAGCGCCGGTCAGCGCCGTCGCCGTCGCGGTCAAAGCCGGAGGTTGGGGATGACAAGTGGGACCCGGGTGTCAGCGACTGTGTAGTTCAAAATGAATTTTCTGTTTTTCAGATTTGAATGAATAGTGATGCAATTTGTTATTTTTGTGTAGATTTATTTAGAGATCCAAAAATTATGAAAATTTTTGTGTGACCTCTCTGTGATGCATACTATTTAAGAAAAATATGAAATATTGTTTTTCAGTACTTTTTGAATGTGATAAAAATTACTCAATTTATTAATAAATGGATTTCCATGATTTTTCTAGGCTTATTTATGTATCCAAAAATTATGAAAATTGTTTTGTCACTTAGTTATCATGTGATGAACATTTACAAAAATTTTGAGGCCAATTGGAACAAGTTGATTTATTTCATAATTCTTAATTAATTAATTAATTCATAAAAGAAAATAGTAACCTTTAGTGATTTAGGTTTTGTTTGAGTTTTTGATTGAGTGATGTCCTTGGGTCATTAGTTGGTGATGATCCTTGGCAATTGATGTGAGTGTTGTGAAAATGGTTTAGTTAGTTTAACTTGTAACTGTACCGCAAAGGAAAGTTGTATTCAAGTTGTTAATTTTGCATCCATCATCGAGCATCATATTTTGTATCCCGCATCATGTTAAACATGGCATTGTTACTTCGTGTAGTGAATGAAGGTGAACACGTGGTAGTTAATCAAGTAGTTGAGGAGGTTGATCCGTCTGTGGAGGTTGGTGTTAATATCGGTGGAACGACTCCGGACCCAGATTTTTCCGTCAACGAAGGCAAGCCCCAGATGCATACAACCCTACCTTGTATTTTACAAATTGATTTCACTTTTGCTTCTTTTTACTGCATTAAGTGATTAGGAGTCAAGTGAAAACTAAATTGGTACATTACCAACCTTGTTATTCTATATTTACCATATTACCAGTTTTAAATTCGTATATGCCTAGTTTTGCTTAGCTATGCTTAGAACGATGAAAGTCGGGTGATTACCTATCACCTGCGAACTTTAAATGGAACTTTGGTTAATTATGTTAACATGTGATATGGGAATGTGGAGTAATAAATCTAGACCGGGCGGACTCGGTGTATGAGAGCCACAAGACATGGAGGTCTTGTGAGCGGGTTCTTTCCGCCTGTGTCGATTAAGGTCCATCCGTTGTTGAATTGCATGAGGTGAGACTTTGTAGTACTAACCACATACTCCGGTAAGCCTTAACTTGGCTATTCTATTACGAGAATAGCTACTCACGCACTGGGAGTGGAGAGATGGCGGGAATAGCGTGTACCCACGTGGCAATGGGCTGGATTGGTGGAGTACTGTATTCTCGGGTGGCGCGGACCCGTTCTTATTTAGAGGATCCGAGGATAGGTTGGTATATGTAGGTCGGGGACCTGCATATGTCGTGTGGTCTGGAATTCCCAGCTGGGTTTTTAATCGGTTCGAATCGTCGTTGCTCCTCGGTTATGGAGACTCAACTCACTGTTCATCATCGTAGTGTTAATAACTAGAACTTGAGGATGGTTTGAGAAAGTGTTGGATACGAAGTTTCATGATCTCAATACGGATCATGTCAGCTTTGTATATGATCTTATGAAGTTTTAAATGTTGATGTAAAGAATTTTATTAAAAAGCTTTTACGCAAAAGAACTTTGATTATTGCTAAAACCATACCTTGAATCCCTGAGCATGCATTCATAAGTTCTATCAGTTTTTATTTTGGTTAAGTCTTGTTGAGTACTTTTGTACTCAGGGTTCGTTGACCCTTGTTGCAGGTGAGGGTCATGAGCAGATCTATTTTGGATCGTGCTGCATGACTGTTGTTCTGTGCGATGATGATAAGTAAATGTGTGGTCCTTGGGCAAGGCAGCTTTAATTGTGTGTTTTGTAATATATTATAATGCCACTCCACTATTTTGTTTTGTATTATTAATCGAACTTAGTTGTATGGTTTGAAACAAATGGTTTGTAAACTATGTTATTGTAAGACTTCTGCTGTTTTTACTCTGGTGTATCTATTTGAATAAACTGTTGTAATACTGCAATAACTCTGTAATGTGATCCTGCTCAAAAATCGTGGATGATTCGGGGTTCCCCGAGGACACCCGACAGTCTTCTTAAGTTACCAGAAACGTATGCATGGATGTCAAAGGCCATTGGACAGTGACAGGTGCATGTGGGTTCTGCCACAGGCAAGCTCAAGATCAAACCCTACAAGCAACAGGGGGCAAGGTCAAGCCTTGCCAACACAGGAGGGCAAGGTCAGATGACAGGGGGCAACCGCCAGCGTAGCCGTCACTAAGTGCCCCTGTCTCATAGACAATTTAACAACCTATTAGACAAAACCAAGCTTATTCAATCCAGCAGCCAACCTCTCTAGCTACTCAGCAGGTTGCACAACGGTCGGCTCAGGGAAGATTCAGTACTTCCTATCTGTCGGTGCAGAAAGTGACCAACAAGTAAATATTTGTAGTTTTGCCGTACGTTATGATCGGAGGTGGCCTAGTACTCAATGACACATGGTTTATACTGGTTCAGGCAATGTGCCCTATGTCCAGTTTGAGTCGGTCGGTGACTTTATTCCTGAGCCTAGGTGCTCGAAGTTTGCAGTGGGGTTACAAACGAGAAGGAGAAAGATAGGGTGTACAAGAGGTCCGATCGGCTCTGGTCAGAAGGGCCAAGGGCGACAGGAGCTCCGCTATGAGCTAAGTGTTCAAGCATGTGCTTGAGGTCCGAACCTGGCGGTTCTGTGGTTGTGAGCTAGTGAACTTGGTCGATCTAATGAATCTGGAATGACTTGTATGAACTTGAATCAACTTAGTCTCTTGGGAGAGAGCACATCCCCTTTTATAGATGAAGGGGAGGGCCTTACAAGTGAGTTGGCACCGTCCGTGGGGAAGACGTTGTACGTTCAATACTTTTTGGTCATCGGATGACCCACTTTTCTGCCACCTTTGCCATGGCGGGCTCAGGCGATACGATTCGCTTCGACTCACTGGAGTTTCCTGCACTCCCACCTATTGGGATGTGGGTTCCACCCATCTTCGAGCCATCCCAGGCCTTCCTCCTCGGAAACCTAGACTTCGTCGCCGACCGGCTCGGCATACTATGCCTCTGCGAGGAGGCACTCATTCCGGCGCCCGTCGGAGGGGCGCCCTCCGTCGACTTTGGGACGCACGACAACTTCAACGGCACGGCATCTGCGCTTCATCCCGAGCAAACTCTCTGCTCAAACCCCGCTATGAGTAATGTACATACTATTATTTACTTACTATTCTCTATCTTCCGCCAATTATCCAGAGGGATCCTGTTGTCTCCGTCGCGACGGTCGTACGACCAGTTCCCCTATGACCTCGTGTCTCCCATGGACGTGTACGCCTGGGGGCTCCGAAGGATGCTAGCACTGCCCCCTCTCATGTCCGAATTCATGGGGATGGCGAGCTATGCCCCCACCTGTTTCCTTGACCTCATGGATGATGATGTTGAGAGTGACGGCTCCAGCATTGGCGATATGGCGCCTAGCCACTGACCGTCCTGGGAGTGCGCTATGGCGGATGCTCCGGGACAGCCACCGGTGGAAACAGAGTCCTCACAGACACACGCCTCTTTGGATCCTCGTGCAGAGTCCCCCGAGCTCACACGGGAGCACAGCGAGGCACTACGACAATAGTGGCTACACCAGCCACCGACTGTGCCAGTGCGCTCGGCGCACCACCACTGTGCCCTATGCGCATAAACCGGTGAGCTGCGCCCGGGGTCGTGCCCGTCGGGTCCAACGCAACACCATGGACAGGGGGAACGATTCCCCACAGTTCGCTCAGGCCAATCAGAACATTGCCGTTGCAGCAATGCTTCTGCGCGGCCTGTCTGAGCTGAACGACCATCATGAACAGGCGATCCACCAGAACCTCCGGGCACTAGTGGAGACCGCCACCATTCAACAAGCAGAGAGCTTCATATCACGACGCCGACTCGTGGCCTCACTCCCCACTAGGGGAATGGGGACACAGCAGATGGGTCACTCCACCTGATCACCGCTACAACCGCCGAGCACGGCATGGGAGGCCGCATTGGCACCCCGTCTTGACTTGACGCCCCCTCCACACCGACTGCCTGTATACGCGTGGCTCGGGCCGAAACGAGACACACGTAGCAGCGACCGGACTCCCAACCCTGATGGCCCAGGACCGCGGACCTTTGTCCAACACCTTTAGCAAGCGCCGCTCCCGCCGCGCTCCAACAGAGGCTGGGGCAAAGGCAAGGCCAAGCGCCGAGGATCAAGACGAGGGCCCCTCCATGCCTCCATGTAGAGGGGGAAAAAGAACATAAAAGATCCTCGCCGACTGGCCAACTCCGCGTCGGTCGCCATGGCTGATCACGCGGGCACGCAACCCTAGCAGGACCCTTTGGGCCACTTCCACGAGCTCATGGAGAGCCCGTGCACCAACCACGACTACCCAGTCAAACACCTCTACAAGGACTGCCAGCTCCTCAAGCGCCTTCTACGGCAGGCCGGCGTGCCAAATGAAGAAAAAGGCGAAGAAGCAGCGACCGAGAAAGGGGGCGTAGCAGGCAAGGATCCGAACGACTGAAGGTTGAAGTGATCCGACTGGACGCCTACCGACTAAAGGACAACAACGATGACATTCTCACCGAGCGCTTGGAACATCTATGCCATTTTTCTTCCCCTAAAATTCAGTATTACCATTATTTACTTAGCGTTTGCTCCGATAAGAGCACCCTGACCTGAACACTTTTTGGCCCGGGTCACTCGGGGGGCTCCACAAGGATGCACCACTACCTCTCTATTTTGTTTACTATCATATGGTGAAATTCCTTCCTACCCGATCAAAAGGGTAGTTCGTTCCTTTAATTTGCCTTACGTAGCTTTGCTTTAAAACATTCCGACCGATCGCACCCCGCCTTCACCTACGATTACGAGCAGCTGAGCCTCGTGGGCCACACCCTGGGCTCCCAAGGTTGCAGCCTACGGGACATACGGGCAAGTACGAGAAAGAAAGAATAAAAAATAAAATTATGCTAAGGAAAAACTAAGGAACGAAAGGGGCAAGCTTCCCCGAACGGAGTGACTCCATCACAAAAACAAAACCGATTGAAGTCATTAAGTACACAAGAACATTTACATGGGGGCTCCCCCACAAACTTAAACTTTTTACATTTACTAAACTACTTATATTTTACAAGCTATTAGGCCAGCTCGGCGGCATCTGCTGTCGGTGCGACCGGCGAAGGCGCGGGCTGCTCACTCACCGGTGGGATGACATTCGGCTTGGTCAAAGCCGGGGCGATGTCCACCTCCGACCCAGACTCCATGCCATCCGTAGGCTGGGCAACGTCCTCCCGACGCACGCTTCTGGCCATGTCTTCATGGCGGACGTCCATCACCCACTGAGCAGAGACTTGCTCTGCCACCAACCTTACATGCGGCAGCAAGCTCTCCCCGAGCGTTTGGATGTCCTCCATGCTCAAACCGTCAGCGTACCCATTGCAGATAGTGGTGAAGTCCAGGTTCAGGTGGTGCGTCGCCACCGAGGTCAACACCCCCGACGCTCTATAGAAAAACCCACTTGTGATAAGGTCCCGAACCACATCCGAGACCTCCGCCAATGGACGGCGGGCGCGCTAGTGCTTGGCGCTAACCCAAAGACCTCTAAGATGACAAGCTGGGCAACATTGCGGATCTAGTCAAGTTCCCCCTCGAGAGCACGTCGCTCTTCATGGGACTTGGCCAGCTCTGAAAGAAGGGCGACAAGCTCAGAAATAAGCTGAAGGAAGAAACCAACACGACGAAAAACAGAAATGGTATGTACCTCCGTCGTCAGCACCGGGATCGCCGCCAATGCCAATGCCGCCGCCGCCACTGTACCAGCAACCGACCCAGGGGCACCACCCCCAGAAGGGAAGGGTTCACCGCCGCCACCCTGTTCCCCCCACCGCTCGCCGCGACACGCTGTAGGGTGGGCCTCCAAGTCTCCTGCATGGGAGTTGGGGCGATGCTCAGCCCCGTGATAGCCCGACCACTGACAAAAAAGTGCAGATAAGTCAACACTCGAAAAAGACTCAACAGCAAAAGATCGAAAAGAAACAAAGAAAAACGTACCGGGAGGTGAGCGGAATGACTCTGAAGGCAAGACCCAACGTCAACGGGCCTGTAGGGCAAGGACCGCTCCTAGGCTGTGACCCACGCCCCCTCACTTCAGCCGGGGGTGGAGTCGTCCCAATCGGCTCCTGCCCGGCCTATGGGTTGTCGTGACCCTTGGCTCGGGACTTCTCGACCGGAGCAGCGGGCGGGGCATCCTCTAGCTGGGAGTCGCGTGACGCATGGGTGCCAGTCCGCTCCTCTAATAGCCCGGCTTGCTTGACCACGTCCGCGGCAGGCAGGGCATCTTCTGATTGCGAGTCGCACGCTAGCACCGGTCCCGGCGACGCACGGGTGCCAGTCCGCTCCTCGAACCGCCCGGCTTGCTCGGCCGCGTCCGCGACTGGCGGTGACGGGACCGGCGACGCCACTAAGGGGTGCGGTGATCGTGTCGGCTTTGCGTCTTGTTTGTCAACGGCGTCCACGCTCGCCGCACGCTTCCTCAGCACGGGAACCACTACACGCTTTTCTGCCTCCTGCTCATCACCAGCGGACATCGCCCGCGAGTCACGACGCTCCACCGAGGTCACAACAACCTCCCGACTTCCCCCCTCCTTGGAGAAAACCATGTCATCCACATCCGTGGGATCCTCTGACACGAGCTCTGACTCGACATCGCTCCTACGTTCCCCGGCCTTCATGCGCCGGGCGATCTCCTTCTCCTTCTCTTGGTTCCACCGAACCTCCCTGTTCTCTTCTTCTTCCTGGCGTCTATCGCCTCCTTCTGGGTGGCCACCGGGCCATGCCCTCCGGACCCTTTGGAAGGTGTGGCCGAGACCTATAAGCATGAAGCCCCTATGCAACAGGTGACTCAAGATAAAAAAGCAGGAAAACAAAGGGGGAAAAGAGCACAAAGTAAAGAAAGAGGAGCATACTAGTTTGGACACCACCGAGGCATTGAGAGGTATGGGCTTCCCCTCAACCTTCTCTTTGGGCTTCAGCTGCAGCACCCGGCCAAGGTGACTCCAGACCTCGTCATTCGGTAGCTCCTCCGGCGACACATGATCAGGGTTCGACGCGCCGCTGTACCTCCACATCGGCCACGCCCTCTCCACCAACGGAGCAACTCGGTGGTGGTAGAGGGTGTGGAACACCCGCACCCTGTCGAGGCCGCGCTGCACAAGCTTTCAGAGCTCCTCCTCGATGATCTCCACCTTCTTCTTTTCCTTACGGGCACAACCCCACGACCAACTATCCTGCTTCTCCGGCCTCCCGCCGACGAACGCCGGGAATGGCACCTCTGCCAAATTCCTGATGTAAAACCACTCCCCATGCCACCCCTAGTTGGAATCACAGGGGATGTACGTGGGATACGAGCCTCCCGCACTCGGTTTCCTCTAGAGGGAGAAACCCCCCACCAGCGTGACCTCGGCCGGATTCCCCGTCATCAAGGCTCTCCTAGAGAACAGCCGCTGGAAGATGTCTGCGTGCGGCTCTATCCCGAGGAAAGCCTCACAGACGGTGATGAAGCCGGCGATGTGCAGCACCCCATCGGATTAAGGTGCCGCAACTCCAGACCCCACTCATTGAGGAGCCCACGTAGGAACTAGTGCGCGGGGTATCCTAACCTGCACTCATGGAAGGTGAGAAAGGACCCCACCTCGTCCGGCCGAGGTTGTGGGAACTCCTCCCTCCTGGGAGCCCTCCAGTGCACCACCTCCTTCGGTTGCAGGAATCCCTTCACGACGAAGGCCTTCAATGCCGACTCCCTCACAGTGGACGACCTCCAGTCTGACATTTCGCTCTGAGATCACAAAAGGATTGGTGAGTTTTTCTCTTCTCCCTCGCTCTCTCCCTTTTCTTTTCTAGAAACCGCCGCGGCTCTCAAGAACGCTCATGGCAAGAAGGAAAAGGAAAGGAGGCAGGAGATGAGGAATAGGCGAAAGAATAGGGCAAAAACCTTCTCCCTTCTCCTACTTAAGGAAAAGGGTACAATAGTTAGGGGAGGGCGTGCTGATCGGGAAAGACAAAACGGCGGAGCAAAAAACCCTCTCTCTTTCCCATTTAAAGCAGATGAGACGCGCCCTGACCGATGAGACATGCCCTGCCCGATGGAACAGCTCCTGATCAGACGGGACATGGCCTGGGTATGGCCCACCACTACCGCACGCCGGGCATAAGAACCAAAGCGCCACCGCACACAGGTGGCTCTCCGCATCCCCGGGTAGGACTTAGAAAAAACCCAAAATGAGATCTCCGCCAGGAGAGACCGTTGGGCTCCCTAAGTCGATCGAACGGCTCAGAAGAACACACCGAGAGACAGGTAGGGAGCGAAGGGACACCCCATGTAGGCCATGTCGACTCCATCACGAACGATGAGCACGGGTCCTAGTCGGACATTTCTAACTGAGGCTCTTCAAACCCTGTCACTCGAGTCATCAAGGTAACGCTACCGACCCCCGCTATTTCTTTATTTAAATCATTTCATACATCCATACGCGCATTCATTCCATACGCCCGTGCCCCGGACGATTTGGGCCCTGAACCGCCCGGGGGCACGGGAACTAAGCATCGCACGTGCAGTGAAATGTATCACATCGCTCCGTGTTGCGTCACAAAGCGGTAGTTGTCTCATTCGACATGAGCAATGATAGAGCCTGGGGAGAAAAATGCAGATGATCCCCGTGCGGCCCTTGCCCAGTCTGGCAGACAGAGTCATCTCAACCTTCTCGTTCAATCCTAAGCCTCTGCCAAGCCCATAGAATCTCCATCGAGGGGAGGCCATTAGGCCACCCAGGTCAGTCTCTAAAACGACCCCGGCATCTGCCGGGTTGCAGGTAAAGGAGCAGTGGAATGTCACAAGAGGGCTATGCTGACCCCGTCATGAACGACAGACCCGGATTTCACTCGATCATACCCATTAGCGAACTCACCGAGCGCGTCACTCGAGCCCAAGCGATCGGGACAAGCGACAAAATTCAGCCCCTCCGGTTGTGAGGAACTGAGGATGGGGTAACACACACAACTCAAACCGACCCCTACTAAAGCCCAATGGGGCTCGGGGGCTCAAGACACAAAACGCCTAGGTCTGCGACCCCAAACTCGCCCCATCCGGCTACGCTTCGACTGCACTCCAAAAATACCTAGGTCTGCGACCCTGAACTCGCCCCATCCGGCTATGCTTCGACTGCACTCCAAAAAATACCTGGGTCTGCGACCCTGAACTCGCCCCATCCGGCTATGCTTCGATCGCACTCCAAAACACCTGGGTCTGTGACCCCGAACTCACCCCATCAGGATCTACGAGCTCCGGCTCGCCCGATCCCAAACTAACTCAACTAACTGCCTCAGTTGCGTGGGCCGCACCGAGGCCAGGATCCATGACTCCGACTCGCCCGATCCCACGGCGTGCACCAATGCCAGGATCCATGAGCTCTATCTCGACCGATCCCTAAAAGACTAACTGCCTCACCCGATCCCACGGACGCGCATTGACGCCAGGATCCACGAGCTCCATCCCACCTAATCCCTGAAAACAACTAACAGCCTCGGCTGCACAACGACGCCTTGGTTAACAACTCCGTCTCAACTGAAAAACACCCACACATGCTCGCTAACAAACACCCCCAAATGGTTCTGTCCGAATCGCCCGGGTGCTCGGGGCTACACCCACGGGTGCACTTGCGCGCACCCACCGTCGAGGCAAAAATCCCCTGGACGATTATGCCCGAATAGCCCGGGGCTCGGGGGCTCCTGTCGGGTTCATAAACCCGGGGTCCCCCGTGGACTGGCTTCCCAACAAAGGCTCGGCCTAAGCAGACAACGCGCAACTCATGGGCTGGCCCAAGTATCGGAACGATGGGCTAGAAGGGCGATACAATCATCGACCAGAAGGCCTGGCTGAGGAGGAATGGCACCCGCTTTCTGACTCCGGCGCACCTCTCCGATCGGAGCGCTTGCTTCGGTCTCTAGCTCGCCTCCGGACGGCCTCTTCGACTGAAAGGCCTGGCCAAAGCACTACTTCTGACTCAGACCCCACGTCTCTGACCAAGGTATGCATAGACCCTGCTCACTGCTCTTCTCCGACTGGCACAACCAGAGCCGACTAGGACCAACCGACTGGGGACGCCCACCCGGAAAGGACCAAGGAACGAACGGGAAAAGCAAGGCAAGGCGCACAAGTCAAACCACGATACCAGGGACCATATCCTGTACACCTGCAGGAACAGTACTCTACAACCGCCCTGACATGAACAGTGTTGTAGGCTTCGACATTTTCCCCTACAATATTGTGGGCGCCATTAACTCCCATACGGTAAGGCTCCCCCACATGCCTCTGGGCATCGACAGTATTATGGGCGCCGGGATTTACCGTATCGAGTGAACATGGTGAAACTCCTCACATGCCTCTGGACATCAACAGTATATGCAGGTATCGACATCTGCCATACCCGAACAAAGACAACGCAACCTCCCATATGCATCTGACATCCAATAGTGTTGTGGGCACCTACCATCATCCTGTACTTTCCGGCATGGGCAAGAAGGTTTAGAAACATACGTACTCTCTCCCTCTGACTTGTAAGGCCCTCCCCTTCATCTATAAAAGGGGATGCGCTCTCTCCCAAGAGACTAAGTTGATTCAAGTTCATACAAGTCATTCTAGATTCATTAGATCGACCAAATTCACTAGCTCACAACCACAGAACCGCCAAGTTTGGACCTCAAGCACACGCTTGAACACTTAGCTCATAGTGGAGCTCCTGTCGCCCTTGGCCCTTCCGACCGGAGCCGATCGAACCTCTTGTACACCCCATCTTTCTCCTTCTCGTTTGTAACCCCACTGCAAACTTCGAGCACCTAGGCTCAGGAATAAAGTCACCGACTGACTCAAACTGGACATAGGGCACGTTGCCTGAACCAGTATAAACCCTATGTCATTGAGTGCTAGGCCACCTCTGATCATAATGTATGACAAAACTACAAATATTTACTTGTTGGTCACTTTCTGCACCGACACTATCAAATGCCTCAGTTGGCCCATAAAATTGTTCCATTAGTGCAGAAGATCATCAAGAATGTTGATCCCAACTACTTCAATAGTTGATTGCAAGGATATGCAACTCACAATGCTCAGATCGACTATCTAGAAGGATATCACCTAGTTTCTGATGACAACACGTATGAGGTTATGCCACATCATGGGTATTAGAATTCTTATAGTTATAATGCGCAACAACTCCAGCAATCTTAGGTCCAAGGACAACAGCCTCTGGCTCAGGGTCCACAAGTTCAAGTATAAGGCTCTCAGGCTCAGACTCAAGGGCAGCCGAGACAAGAAGTCATTGGCATGGATGCTGATGAGTTCATCAATAGAATAACTGATATGATACAAAACCACTTTGGTCTAAAGCCTAAAGGACAGGTTGGCTCTTATCAGGGCCCATACCCAGCCTAGTATGATATTGTGGAACTCCCTCCACGCTACAAGTTGTGGCAAAACAACCCGAAATAGCATGCTTACGGAGGTGCTCGTCTCCCACCAGACACTAAGCACCCTGAAAACCGGCTACTGCGAGCGGTTTCCATCGAGCACACCCCAAGGGAGAACCCGAAAGATCCACATTTCTAAAAGGATCCAATAATGAGAACGAGTTACAATACAAGTCCATTTCATACATCAGAGATTCTTAAAAAGTACATTATTAGATTACCAAATGTCAGAGTGCGGAATGATAAACAACGGAATTTAAATAAACATCCAGCGATAAGAGCGAGGATTCCATCTGAGCCCACCAGAAGAATTCTCCACACAAAGGTACTTCTCAAGCATCACTTGCAACAGGGGTAAATAAACCCTAAGTACACAATGTACTCGCCAGACTTATCCGACTAGTGGGAATAATTTCCCAACTCCAAGGAATATGATAAGCTTTATGGTTTGTTGGTTTCTTTTGGCAGAAAGCAACACTAATAGTGAGTCCTTATTTATGTATTATTATCAGCCGTATTAAGTTATCATCTAGCTAGTCTATATAAGCACCTATTCTATTTTCAATCAAGGGTTGAGCAATCAGTTCCATTTCTTCTGCTTTCCACTTTTAGTTTTTACTACGGTGCTAAACCACAGACAAGTCGTACCAGATTTCTTGGCGATTCGCGAATCAATGTGTCTAGCTGGGTGCCTCGAAAACACATGCCCCGCTTGTACCCCAGGCACAAGCAGGACTAACCCATCACTCTCCTGTCTCAGGTGTCCAGGTCCCCGTCCAAACTTGGACTCCAAGCCCCCACTCCTGAGTCCCGGACTCAGTGTGGTGCAAGGACCTCCACCATCTTCGCCTCCAATCAGTCGGTCTAGAAAGAGCCGGATCCGCGACAAGAGAGCAACAAGTCTTCCCTGCGCCCATACCCAAGTATGTGCCCAGAACAATAAATCTGTGACTTGCCTAGAGTCATATGCAACGACCGGTCCTTAATCGACATAGATAGGGAAAAAGTGTAACAGAGCTATGCCCTGTTGGCCGTAGGACACAACCCCTTACATCCACCAATACCCAAACCATATCCCTACCCGGTCACCATTTTCCTTTCCACCATTTTATCATGAGTGATCATATTTTATCACCTACTTGCGAGTAACGGCAGGTTACTCACGCTACTGATATGCTGAGCATAGCAGCTACTCGACCTGTACCAGTAGACCTTATGAGTAGATATATTTATGCATGTAGTTTCCGTAAAATGCCTGTAACTTAAATGCACATCACATATATATAATCAGTGATCATTAAAATATGGGTTATGCACCGGGGCTTGCCTTGGGCAGGCGACGGGTCAGTAGGGTCAGCACCAAACGGCTCTAGGGCTCCCTCCTCCATGAGGATCTCCTCCTCGTACTCCTCAATCACCTCATCGTACTCCTGTTCGTCGACGGGCATGAATTCTACCAGCTCACGATCTACATGAAATGATGATGCAATGCTTAATAATATGATAACAACAACTCTTAAAATAAAAGTACATCTGTTTAACCACTAAACTAGTGCTACCGACCATGGTACTAAGCTATCTATTGTTATCGATAACAAGTTTGAAGTATGACATTCATCATTATTATAGCAACTACAGGTATTCTTACTCCTAATGCTGATTTACGCTATATATGATAAAGCAAGGGTAATAGCTACTTTAATTAGTAACTCATTCTAAGGCTACAAAATTTAGAGCAAGTACATAATAACCTAGTGAACCTACTGTAAAATTTTTATGTCTATAGCTATCACCAATTGTCCACAAATATTCCTACAAATATTAATCTACATAATATTAGCTCTCTAGTTTTGAATTTATGACCCAATACTTGCCACAGCTAACTGCAATCTAACAATACTAACAAGTAGATGGTATTTTTGCGAACCTAACAAAATTAGTCTGACTATTTTTGGACCACTACACAATTTACTACAAATTATCAAAATTCAGCTTGAAAACTAAATTGAATAAGCATTAACAAATTCACTAGAATGATGAAACCGCTTTCTATTTCGCGGCCCACGCTAGCACCGGCTCGTCCCAATCCGGCTTCCCGCCCACGTGCGCATGTAGCCACCAGCACGGCCCACACAGCATCGTGCGACGCGGCCCAACGCAGGTGGCCCACAGCGGAGCCACGCGCGTCTGGCGCATTAGCGAAGAAGCCCGCGCTATTTCCCCTATTCGCACAACTAACCCGAGCACTATTACGCCGAGTCATAGGTTTTACATCTACCACCCTCTCCTTTCTCTTCTTCACCACGGCGACGTCCCCCGGCACCCGTGCGCGCATCGACGCGGGCACCGGGCGGCTACGCCGGCCCCACCCGACCCTCCATTTCCTATCTAAGGGGCCGATGGTCACCTTGATGACAACGCGCAGTGACTGTAGGCGATACGGCGAATAGGGGCGCTGTCCCGAGCTCCCTCCCCGATGATGGTCCTTTCCCTGCGACGATGGATACGTTCCTATGAGCGACAGTGAAAATGGCGCAAACAAGTTAGCTAATGAGCTCAAGGGACTACCCACGGAGATAGTCAAGGCGTCGGTCCGGCCGGAGATGGCCCGAGCTGAGCTGGCCATGTGTGCACTGGCGGTGTGGCGGCGCACGGCGATGGCACGGCCGCATCGGGGAAGGCTGGGCTGCGATAACACTACGACTGAGGTGCGTAGGGTGCTTAGGAGGGGAAGACGAGGCTAGTGGTGTAAGTAATTGCTACGAGGTGCTTAGGGTCCGTGGGTTGCCGACGGTGCAGACTCGCCCGGTCTTAAGGACCCGACAGAGTGGCAACCCTAAATTGGGACACTATGCGGTGGCACAAGCAGCGCGGTGGGGTTGGTTGGGTGGCCGGCTACCTAGCAGAGCTGAGGACATGACCAATTGAATCACGGTACTATCACCACGGCTAATCGAAGGAAACTGTCCCACCGGCCATGGCGACAACAGAGACCCGGCATGGCTTGGCTTGGCACAGTTGTAGCCGTCAACGCAAAGTATAAGTGCACACAAATGATGGGGAACAGCGAGGCGTGCTCCATGCGGCGGTCTGCATGGCCGAACCCGCAAGCCAACGAAGCTCGGTACTGCGTCACAGCTGACGGCGCCGGACAAGGGAAGCAATAGCGCAACGTGATGCCAAAGTGATGGTGGAGCAGGAGGCTGTCCCACACGCGTGCAGCTATGGCTCGTCAATGGGTGCAGTGTCACGCGGTGGCGATGGATGGCGCGCAGCGTGACCAGGGTAACGTGCGACGCGACGGCGAGGCAGAGCTGCCAGGACCCAGGCACGGTGCGCTTGCATGCGTGCGTGGTGAGTGTCGGGTAGATACGTCCGCCTGAGCAGCAGCGCAAGACCCGGCGCACGTCTGGCCAGAGCAGGGCAGGGCGCGTCAGTCGCGGCGATGTGAACCGCGCGCCAGCGCGAGGTGGCAGGCAGCCGAGGCAGCAGCGCAAGGACCATGCGCGCAATGTGCATGCACATGGCGGCAGTGAGGAAGCGGCCGGTGCTTCGGCGCACGTTGGGCGAACCAGCAACGGTGCCAGGCCGAGCAGCGGCAGTGACCGCGGCTAGCGCTGGCTCTGTTCAAAATAGGTGACATGCACGCTTTTTAAAGCTGTCGCAAAACTCTACCCGAGGGTCCAAACGCCAAACCACTTCTTCAATACTCCAGTGGGCACGCAGAGCTATCGACCCATACCACAACATCACGCTACTTCTTAAGCCGATCTCTCTACAAAAATTGCCAAACGTGGCTTCGTCGACCCGTTTTCAAACTTACGCGAAACGACTTAACTTCGAACGGTTTCGCGTCGAATTCCAATTACAACCTACTTGATATACTAGCTAGCAAACCTCATCCTCGACCGCACATATTTCATCATCGCCTATGAAGTACATACTACAAACTTTATTAAAGTTCGCATACACGTTCTACATCATTTTTATTCGATAAAAATTCGCATAGAATACTAAACGATATAAAGCGACATGAAATGTAACATTTGTTTCTTGTTTTGGATAAACAATATAAAACTGTTTTGGATAACACATTTGCACATAAGTAGGATGCTCATGCAATGTTTAGCCAAAACAGTACAATGTAACACCGAGGGTGTTACAAATCTACCCCCCTAAAACAAAATCTCGACCCGAGATTTCATGTGCCTAGTGTGAGAAAGAGATAGGGAATACATTTTTGGTGCAGCAACTAACTATCAGAGCCGGCGAGAAGGTGGGGGTAATGCTGCAATAGGTAACTCTCTTGTTCCCAGGTGGCTTCATACTCTGAATGGTTTTGCCACTGCACCTTGTAGAACTTTACCACTCTGTTTCTGGTCACTCTCTCCTTTTCATCCAAGATTTTGATAGGGTGCTCCACATAAGTCAAATCTGGCTGGAGGGAAAGCTCTTCAATTTCCACAGCTTCATCAGGAGCACGCAGACATTTCTTCAATTGCGATACATGAAACACATTGTGTACCACAGATAAAATATCAAGAAGCTAGAGACGATAAGCAACAGGGCCACACTGTTGCAACACCTGGTACGGGCCCACATACCGAGGGGCTAGCTTGCCATGGACACTAAACCGATGCACCCCCTCTCATAGGAGACACTCTGAGATACACATAATCCCCAGCTGCAAACTCCAAAGGCCTCCTTCGCTTGTCCGCGTAAGCCTTTTGTCGGCTTTGAGCTACCTTCAAGCGGTTTTGAATAATGTTTACTTTCTCTCGAGCTTCTTTTATGAAATTAGGCCCAAAGTACCCACGGTCTCCCACTTCAACCCAATTCAGTGGCGTTCTACACTACTACCCGTATAGAGCCTCAAATGGTGTCATGCGGATGCTCTCTTGGTAGCTGTTATTGTAAGAAAATTCAGCTAACTTCAAGCACTTATCCCACTTCTTAGGAAAAGAGATGGCACAAGCCCTCAACATATCCTCGAGCACCTGGTTCACCCTTTTAGTTAGACCATTAGTCTGTGGGTGGTATGCTGAGCTTCTAAGAAGATGAGTACCCAGACAGTGTTGCAGTTGCTCCCAGAAATGAGAGACAAAGATTGACCCTCTATTAGAGACGATAGTAAGGGGAACTCCATGAAGGGTCACAATCTAACCGAAATATATCTCAGCATACTTCTTGGCTGTATATCTAGTGTCCACCGGGACAAAATGGGCAGACTTGGTGAGACAGTCCACAATGACCCAAATAGAATCAAAGCCCGTGGATGTGCGGGGTAAACCCACAATGAAATCCATGAAAATATCCTCCCATTTCCAAACAGAAATGGGCAAGGGCTGCAAATATCCTAGGGTACGCATATGATCTGCTTTTACCCTACCACAAGTGTCACACTCCGCGACGTGTCGGGTGATGTCTTGCTTCATGTTAGACCACCAGTACAAGTGGCACATATCATGATACATCTTGTTGCTGCTAGGATGAATAGACAGTTTTGAATGGTGAGCTTCATTCAAAATCTTTCTTTTCAGCTCTTCATTGGATGGAACCACCAATCTATCCTTGTATCTCACTGCTCCATGCTCATCAATGCTAAAGTGAGGGCCACGCCCTTCGGCCATCAATTTCCTGATGTGAGGAATCTCTTCGGGGTCCTCCTTTTGCTCCTGAATAATCTACTCCAACAATTCCGAGGTCAATGCAATGTGAGCCAACACTTCAGCATGGTTGAGAGACAAAGTTGTTTCCTCAACCTGATATGACTTTCGGCTCAAAGCATCCGCCACGAGATTGGCCTTTCCTGGGTGATAATGGACTTCCAAGTTATAATCCTTTATTAATTCTAACCATCTCCTCTGCCTTATGTTCAGCTCAGACTGGGTAAAAATATACTTGAGGCTCTTGTGATCGGTGAAAATGTGTACTTTGTTGCCCAACAGTTAGTGCCTCCAAATCTTTAGAGCATGGACAACAGGAGCCAACTCTAAGTCATGAGTGGGGTCATTCACCTCGTGCTTCTTCAGTTGGCGCGAAGCATAAGCTATCACACGCCCATCCTGCATAAGCACACATCCCAACCCCATCTTTGAGGCATCATAGTATACATCAAAGGGCCTATCAGTATCTGGTTGGGCCAACACAGGAGCAGTGGTCAGGAATGTCATCGGAGTTTGAAAAGCTTCTTTACAAGCTGGGCTCCAATCAAACTTAGCTTCTTTTTAGAGCAGCTTGGTCATTGGCTGGCTATCTTGGAGAAATCTGGAATGAAACACCGATAGTATCCAGCTAGACCAAGGAGCTGACGAATCTGGTGCATAGACTTAGGAGATTTCCAATCCAACACATCTTGCACCTAGCTGGGATCTACACAAACGCCGTCAGGTGTCAACACATGCCCCAAAAACTACACTCGATCTAACCAAAATTTGCACTTGCTGAATTTAGCATACAACTTGTGCTCCCTTAGTCGAGCCAGTACTATCCAAAGGTATTGGGCATGCTCTTCATCATTCTTGGAATAGATCAGGATGTCATCAATGAAAACCACCACAAACTTATCTAGCTCCGGCATGAAAACTGAATTCATGAGGTACATAAAGAAAGCAGGAGCATTGGTGAGACCAAAGGACATCACTAGGTACTCATACAGCCCATACCTAGTAGAAAAAGCTGTCTTTGGTATATCATGTGGCCTGATTTTGATCTGATGATAGCCTGATTGGAGGTCAATCTTCGAGAACACCTTAGCACTAGCCAATTGATCGAACAAAGTATCTATGCGGGGCAAAGGATACTTGTTCTTAACGGTTACCGCATTAAGAGGGTGATAATCCACACACATCCGCAGAGTACCATCCTTCTTCTTCACGAAAATAGTTGGGCAACCCCATGGTGAAGAACTAGGAGGAATGAAACCTTTGTCCATCAACTCTTCCAGCTGCTTCTTCATTTCTGCTAGTTCCCTTGGAGCCATGCGGTACGGGCGTCTAGAGATAGGGGCAGTACTAGGTTCTAGCTCAATGGAGAATTCTACCTCTCTGTTTGGTGGCAACCCAGGAAGATCTTCAGAGAAAACATCTGGGAACTCACATACTACCGAAATGGAGGTAAGATCAGGAGAGGCTTCAGCATGGGCAGCAACAGGTAAGACTGGATCTTAGGGTGTAATAAGAGACATCCTATCCTCAGAAGAAGGAAGCCATAACTCCACACTTCTCCTCTTCATATCCAAGACTACCCCATATACCCGCAACCAGTTCATTCCAATAATAGCATCAATGCCTTGCCCCGGCATTACCATGAACTGTAGGCGGTAAGTGTGGGTGGCTAATACCAAACTTATTGTATCCGTGCGGGTATTTATGAACATTTGTGAACCCACAGTATGGATCTTATAGGCATATGGTATAGCCATAAGTGGTAAGTTGTGCCGCTCTACAAACCTCATGCTCATAAAGGAATGTGATGCACCAGAATCAAACAACACATAAGCTAGATGGGAATCAATGGTAAACATACCAGCCATCACCAGCTCCTGCTACAAAATCTGCTCAGCATCTGTGAAATGCACTTGGCCAGATCTGCTAGGCACTTTCTTCTTGATTATGGTCCTTCTAACAAGCCTCGAATTCGCTAACGGTTGAGCGAACTGAGTTGGTTGGTTCTAGGGACACTCCTGGGCATAGTGGCCATCTTTGCCACACTTGAAGCAAGCACCGGGCTTGTTCCCAAACCCCTAATAAGGTGGGACCTACTGTCCTTGAGACTACTGGGGCTGCACTTGCTGCGGGGGTGCACGGTACTGTGTGGACGAAGTTTGAGAAGTCTACTGGGGCTGCCGAAACAAAGGCCCGCCTAATGATTGATAGGGCCCCCACCGGACAACCTATATCTTCTGAGTATGAGGGTGGCTGGAAGACCCTATGGCCACCTGCTTCCTCTTCCACTCTGCCTAGGACTCCCACTAAAAACCCTCCATGGCAATGGCGGCATTCATCAGTGCCCCAAAGGTCTGATAGTTCGCCATGTATAGCTTCTCCTGAAGGATGGAAGAGAGACCACGAAAGAAGCTATCCTTCTTCTTGTCATCAGTGTCCACATGAATGCTAGCATATTAGGCCAAGTGGTTGAACTTATTCACATAGTCCATCACTATCATATTCCCCTGGTGCAGCTCCAGGAACTCAGTCACCTTCCGGTTGATGACACCAGCAGGGATAAAGAACTCTTGGAATGCGGTGGTGAACTCCTGCTAGGTTGTCAGATGATCAGGATGCTCCATGGCATGGAAGGTATCCCACCATGCACTTATGGACCCCAAAAGCTGCTGCGCTGCAAAGCGCACCTTCTGCTCGTCGGCCATGTTGAGAAGCAGAAACTTCGACTCTAGAATGCGAAGCCAGTGCTCCGCATCTAGGGGCTCATCAGATGGTGTGAAAGTGGGTGGGTGAGTCTTGAGGAAGTCCTGGTAAGAGGACGGTCCCTCAGGACGACGGGCACCACCCCTGTTCCCACCGTTGCCCCGTGGCCTCCGTGGGCGAAGCCCGCGACAGCTTGTGCCATTATCTCCATGGCACGGGCTGACTCTCGGTGAGCAGCCAACTACTCCACCATCATCTCAGCGTGAGTCATTGGCGGCAGCGGTGGCGGTGGTGGGAAAGGATGAGGAGCAAGAGGTGGAACCTCCTGATCCCCCCCCGCTGCCGTGCTCAATGGCCCGGCCACTATCGCCTTGGCCTTCGCCAAGACCGTGAGCTGCCCCACAACTGGTGCTCCCACGTCTAGACCTTAGATTCATCTATAAGAGATACGAACCATCCATTAGAACACCCTCCCAATCAGAATTAAGGGATTAGAGAAATGACAGCACATTTATTAAAGCATTCCTTTAGTCAGTCCTACCAATTTACTAACTCAATTATACGTGAAGGGGGATTTTAGTTTGAGTAAGATGCTATTATTATGATGCATGCTTCGACCTATACGTCCCCTCAAGCCGGAATATAGTGGCATTCATAAAAATTTTGGCACATCGCACACTCACTTTCCGTATACTAAGCAATTTCTTACGCAACGTAAGTTAGTGTACCTGCAGAAAATTGATTAGATAAAACCAGTGCCGCTATCCTTATCTGTGACCATACCCAAGTATGTGCAACAAGTCTTCCCCATGCCCATACCCAAGTATGTGCTCGGGACAATAAATCTATGACTTGCCTAGAGTCATATGCAACGACCGGTCCTTAATCGACATAGACAGGGAAAAAGTGTAACCGAGCTATGCCCTGTTGGCCGCAGGACACAACCACTTACACCCACCAATACCCAAACCATATCCCTACTCGGTCACCATTTTCCTTTCCACCATTTTATCATGAGTGATCATATTTTATCACCTACTTACGAGTAACGGTAGGTTACTCACGCTACCGATATCCTGAGCATAGCATCTACTCGACCTATACTAGTAGGACTCATGGGTAGATATATTTATGCATGTAGTTTCCATAAAATGCATGTAACTTAAATGCACATCACATATATATATTCAGTGATCATTAAAATAAGGGTTATGCACCGGGGCTTGCCTTGGGCAGGCGACGGGTCAGTAGGGTCAGCACCAAAAGGCTCCAAGGCTCCCTCCTGCATGAGGATCTCCTCCTCATACTCCTTAATCACCTCGTCGTACTCCTGTTCATCGATGGGCATGAATTCTACCAGCTCGCGATCTACATGAAATGATGATGCAATGCTTAACAATATGACAACAGTAACTCTTAAAATAAAAGTACATATGTTTAACTACTAAGCTAGTGCTACCGACCACGGTACTAAGCTATCTATTGTTACCGATAACAAGTTTGAAGTATGACATTCATCATTATTATAGCAACTACAGGTATTCTTACTCCTAATGTTGATTTACGCTATATACGATAAAGCAAGGGTAATAGCTACTTTATTTAGCAACTCATTCTAAGGCTACAAAATTTTATGTCTATAGCTATCACCAATTGTCCACAAATATTCCTACAAATATTAATCTACATAATATTAGCTCTCTAGTTTTGAATTTATGACCCAATACTTGCCATAGCTAACTGCAATCTAATTGTACTAACAAGTAGATGGTATTTTTGCGAACCTAACAAAATTAGTCTCGCTCTTTTTGGACCACTATACAATTTACTACAAATTATCAAAGTTCAGCTTGAAAACTAAATTGAATAAGCATTAACAAATTCACTGGAAGGATGAAACCGCTTTCTATTTCATGGCCCATGCTAGCACCGGCTCGGCCCAATCTGGCTTCCCGCCCGCGCGCGCATGCAGCCATCGGCGCGGCCCACACTACATCACGCGACGCGGCCCAACGCATGCGGCCCACAGCGGAGCCGCGCACGTCTGGCGCATTAGCGAAGAAGCCCTCGCTATTTCCCCTATTCGCACAACTAACCCAAGCACTATTACGCCGAGTCACAGGTTTTACATCTACCACCCTCTCCATTCTCTTCTTCGCCATGGCGACGTCCCCGGCACCCGTGCGCGCACCGGCGCGACGGCGCGGGCACCGGGCGGCTACGCTGGCCCCACCCGACCCTCCATTTCCTATCTAAGGGGCCGATGATCACCTTGACGACAGCGTGCAGTGACTGTAGGCAATACGATGAATAGGGGTGCTGTCCCGAGCTCCCTCCCCAGCGATGGTCCTTTCCCTGCAACGACGGATGCGTTCCCGTGAGCGACAGTAAAAATGGACTTAGCTTCGAACGGTTTCGCGTAGAATTCCAATTCTGACCTACTTGATATACTAGCTAGCGAACCTCATCCTCGACCGCACATATTTCATCGTTGCCTATGAAGTACGTACTACAATTTTTTTTAAAGTTCGCATACACGTTCTACATCATTTTTATTCGATAAAAATTCGCTTAGAATACTAAACGATATAAAGCGACATGAAACGTAACATTTGTTTCTTGTTTTGGATAAACGTTTCTAGTACCGTACATTGATTTATACTTTATGTTACACACATTTGCACATAAGTAGGATGCTCATGTAGTGTTTAGCAAAAACAATACAATGTAACACCGAGGGTGTTACAAAAGTCCTAGATTTCTCCAAATTTACCGAGATAGATGAGATGACAACCATGGAACATATCAGCCGCTATCTCGTTCAACTCAAAGATGCATCTATTGAGGAGGCGCATAAGGTTCGATTCTTCTCCTTGTCCCTATCTGGACCAGCCTTTAGTTGGTTTTCATCGCTTGAGCCAAACTCGATCACTGGATGGGTTGATATGGAGAACAAGTTCCACACATAATTCTATAGTGGGACAGGAGAGAAGAAGATTATAGATCTAACAAGCATGAGGCAGAGGAATAATGAGTCAGGCTCTGAGTTCATTCAGAGGTTTAGAGAAGTAAGGAGCCGTTGCTACTCATTAAATCTGTTTGATGGCTAATTGGCTAAATTGGCCCTTCAAGGGATGTCTTCGTTAATCAAAGAGAAATTTGATGGCCAGGAGTTTGAAAGCTTGGCCCATTTAGTTCAAAGGGTGTCTGCTTTTGAGAGTCAGCATTAGTCCCTACGCAAGGAGAAATATTTGAAGGGTACTACTGCTATGTCTGATCCATTTGATGCAGACTCTGATGGGGATGATCCAGAAGTTGCTACCACCGAATGGACATGGGGCAAGGCTCCTGTATATTGTCCATGGGTAAAGGAATCAGAAAATGCCTATGACTTTGATGTCAAGAAGGCCGATAAGATCTTTCATTTGCTCCTAGAGAAGAAGCAGTTGAGGTTACCTGTAAATCATGTGATCCCTTCGGCTAAGGAACTTAAAGGGAAGAAATACTGCAAGTTTCACAATGCCACTAATCATAACACTAATGAGTGTAGGATCTTCCACTTACATATTCAGAAGGCCATTGAACAAGGAAAGATCAAGTTTGAGCCAGCGAAGAAACCAATAATAGACATAGATAAGCATCCTTTCCAAGGGGTGCATATGGTAGAGTTTTAGTTGGCTAAAGGAAAGACCAAGGTCTTGACGTCGGCTAAGGCCAAAGAAGATAGGTCAGTCGACCCCAAGGTTCAGATATCAGCTAATGAGTACAAAAAGGCTAGGCAACAACACGATCAGCAAAAGAGTCGATATGAACAAGATAAGACATCCAAAGCTGGTGCTATGCGTCCTCGTGTGGCTTCCAGAATATTATTAAACAAGTGGCAACGCCAAAAGGAGAAAGACTACCAGCGCCAGCTTGAAGAAGAATATGAGAGTCAGTGTGAAGAAGAAATGTATGAAAGAGAACAAGCTGAGTTATATTGGAACTGTCCTTTCTTCAGACACTGTTGGAATAAAGGTTTGAAATTGCCTACAAGACGTAACTGTCCATAATATAGTAACCAATATTCAGAATTCAGGCAGTCTCAAGTCAACTGTCGGTCTATCCATGAACGTTTGAGTTATCAGTCTAACAACATGGATCGGTGCGTAAAAGATGAAGGAGTTCACGATCGGCTAGGTAAGCGTACATATGATCAGAACTGGGCCGGTCGGGATGAACAGAAAGTGTATGTTTGGCAAGAGGGCCAATGATGTCCAGGAGGTCTAACAAGTAGCCAGAAAAAGAAGAGTTCAACAATTAAGGAATAGAGAATTAGAACCTCAGAAGTATAGCAGACCTCGGGCATGGCGCGTTAAGCAAACAACTGATAAGGGTAAGCCATCGGCTAATATTGATATGGTCTTCATCTTACCTGCAGAATTTAAAGTTCCCTCCAAGTGCAAACAGGAAGAATTCGATGGAGAAGAGTATGATGAAGAAGAATTATGAGAAGCTGTGGCTCAGCTAACCCTCCAGTCCCAACAAGCTATATTTGACAAGCCATCTCAACATCGGCACTTGAAGGCTATATATATGAAAGGATTTGTCGATGAAAAGACGATGACTAAAATGTTAGTCGATGGAGGTGCTGAGGTCAATTTTATGCCTTATACCACATTCTGCAAGCTTGGAAAAAGTCCTGGAGATTTGCTTGAGACCGATGTTGACGGTAGTTACCATCCATCATAAACCGTCAACTTAACTTGAATAAATGCATAAAAAGGACCACCAACATAGACTTAGGGGTTTAAACTGACAATTTCCATAAGTTTTGGTGAATCTATATTTTCAGCAGGGTTATTTCAGAAAACTATCAAGGATGATCAAATCGTCAAATAAAATCACGCTTATCCGTAGCGAAATTAACTCCAGAAGGTTCAAGAAGACTCGAGAGTACTCCACACCAAAGCGAGGGCCAAGCCACTGCCAGGTGGGGCCCCTAGCCCCACCAAGAGGCCGCCAGGCCCTAGGGGGACCCACCTGTCAGCCTCCTTCATATGTCAGTTTCCCACCGCCTCCTAGGATGCATCTACGCCGTCCTTTAAGTCGGTTTGATCCAAGGGCTCATGTTGGACGCTCCGGCCTATATAACCAGCCCCTGCCCCCCCCCTCTAGGGCACACTGCCATAAGTCAAGAGTAGACCAGAAATTAGGATTTCTAGAGAGAAGAGAATAGAACTCCAATTCTTCAAGTTTCTAGTATAGGCTAGCTAGTAAGGTTCAAGTAGAGTTTGGGCTATCGCTTAGGATTTCGGATCTACCATCTAGAGACTGGTATAGCCATTATTTCTCTTTATTTATAACTTTAAGCTACTTCAATATTATGTTGCTATTTATTATGTTCCTAGTTTGCAATAGTAATATGCTTGATATAGTTATGATTGATGATGAATATATGCATATGTTCACAAAGCTCTTAGCTCAGTACTCGAGTGAGTTAAGTGGTCGACATTATGTAAGCATATTATTTGTCTGCGGATGCATTCTACACTCTAGGTGATGTGGTAGATCGCGGATGTGACACTCCCATTAAGTCCTTTGTAGTCCACGCCCCGTTTGTAGAGCACAAAGAACGTGATTGCGAAGGAGACAAGCTCTGTTCTTAATCTTCCTTGGTAATGTTCCTTATGCATAGATCCAAAGTTAGTTATACTATAGATGAGAGTGTATATACTTGGGTGTACAAAAGACTTAGTAGATAAGTAATGACTTAGGAATCTTTTGCTCTTAACGAATCTCCTACTTAGCCTTACTACATTTTATGAGTATCTATTTCTATCTCTGGAACACCATTATTACCTTACACTTATCATTTATTTATCACTTGACTTACCCCGGCCATAGCATGAGAGTGGTTTCATCATAAGTATACATATTTGTCAATATCTCTATGCCAACACAACCACATAGCTCCTCTATGTGGATAAAATATAAATAATGATACTCGGTATACTCCCGGGTGAAATGCTATAATAATATATTATCTATGCGCTTGCGGATACCTTATATATATATAGTTTACAAGTGTTCTCTTAATTACTAGCAACGCATTTCTGGCATCATGTTAGGGATGACAACTTAGTTAAGAGTGATGCTAAGAAATGTCAACAACCAATATGATGCTAAAGACTTTGGAGGTAACGCATCTAAGACACGGGGGGCAGTTAACATCGAATTGACGACTAGGAGTAAGACTCTGCCTACTACTTTCTTCGTCATCGATGGTAAAGGGACATACAGTCTGCTCCTTGGTCGTGACTGGATCCACGCTAGTTGTTGCATTCCTTCAATAATGCACCAATGCCTTATCCAATGGTAGGGAGATAATGTCGAAGTTGTTCAAGCTGACACCTCTGTGAGTGTGGCAACTGCTGATCTAGCCTACTAGGAATTTCAAGATTATGAATGCTTCTCTAGTAGGGTCTGGGAAGGGGGCATCATTAGGGTCAACGATGAACATCAACAACCGATCCAAGCAATCGGCTCCGAGAGTTTATTTTAATGACTCCTCTAGTTGGTCGTTACGGAACGGCTAAACATTGCCCTTATGAGTTAGTTCGTCAGAATGTAGCCGTTATGTTCAAGGAGTCGGATTTAGATTTAAATGCACAAAATTTTGAAGAAGCTTGACAGCCGGTGATTTTTTAATTTACGTAAATGATTGAGTACTTAAATCATCATCGGTTATTTTTTAAAGCAAATTTTCATTATAGGACTTTAACCCTGGTGATTAGGATTATTCCATATCATCGTCAGAATTGACAACCAGTACTAGCAAAGTATCACCTTTAGAACAAAAATTAACAATTCTGATATGGCCTAAGAAGGCGAGAGTCGGTACGGTACGCATCGCCTATAGTGCAAAAATAAAAAAAATCATATGGAGAAAGCGTCAGTGGCGAAACATTCATACAAGATCAAACGAAAAGATGAGTGCAGAGGAAATCCACTGAGTTTTATTCATTGTGGGGACCCTAAATACAAACTACGGGCCAAAGAAAACATTGTTCACAATTCCTTCGGTCGAGGAAGTATTCGCCATAGCCTCAACGTGCCCGGAAAATTCCTCCCCCAACTCATAGCGATCGTCACCACTTGTGAAGCTAGGCTGAAGCCACCGGAGCTTGTGTCCGGAGTTGACCTGGGCGATGGTCGGGGCAACCACAGCCCCATGGTGAACGCCATGGAGAGCGATCTCCCCGGTGCGCACAGGGATGTCCTGAAGGCGATTTGCCAGCAGATCGCCTTAGGCGTTCAGAAGCCCAACGACATTGTTCATCGCCAGTTAGAGGACCTCCAATTCCTCTGTCAGGGCTGTAATAAGAAGAGAAGGAATCATCAGGAAGAGCACGATGGAGCAGCATAATAAAGGGATAGGGTTTCTTCTAAGGATCCTACCTATGACCCTAGCATCAAAATCTGCTAACCGCGTCCGAGCGACGCTACTCTCGCCCTCCATGGTGGCAAGAGCGGTCTGGGAGGTAGCCAGGGCGGCTCTAGGCGCTCAGTTTCTTGGGTTGCCCCTAATGATGACCCAATGCCTCATCCTGTTCATGAAGATAACGTTGGGCGTCATCTCCATTGTACAAGTCAGAGGAATCGATGAAGGAGGCCGCAGATGCCGCCGGTTGAGCCTCAAACCTGGCCAGCAGGTTTTGGACGCTGGCTCGAGTGAGGTTCCTGCAAAACAAAAGTTACCAGATTCAGATGGTTGTCAGAAGATCAGGGGATATAGTTCCAATGTACCCTAGAATGCGAAGGTGCTGACGCAAAGGGAGATCCTCTTCTAGAATGTCGCCAGCAGGGCACTTGTCGTTCGCCATTGCTCTTGGCTAAAGATTGTGTTTTCTGATATGAGGACGACGAAGGAGGAGTTGTGCAGTGGCAAGAGCGAAGGCGAGCACAGACGTGACCTCTCGGCTATCCCCTGGAGTGTATATTCATAGCCGAAGTTGACATGGGTAGGTTTATTGAGCCACATCGGATAAAGTGCGGTTAATAGAAGGCAAAATGCCATTCCAAGAATCGAGGAGGCCACGCGTGGCAAAATAGGAAAGCAATGGTTGTGGAGATCACGGACGTGAGGGATTTCCATTTTACTAGGGTTTTCTGCATTTTCATTCAGTTTTGGACTGCAAATTTGAAAATTATTTGCTGCAAGTTTTTGGTCACAACCCAAACCCGTAAATTGGCTCTAAGGGTTAATCTGTTGGAGACAGTTGTAAGAAGCCAGTTTTTGAAATCCTGGAAGAAGCATTGAAAGTCAGTCGCTAAACAATGCAGAATTTATACAATATAGAGAGTTACATCGGCTAAATATTTACAACAAAGATATCACAGATCAGGAATGCATAAGAGCTGAAAATTACGAGTTCAGGACCACTCAAGTTCACGATCGGCGCTTGAAAATTGCACTTGAAGCATCCAAGCGAATGGCGCCTATTTTTGCAACTGCATTGTCACTCAAGTTCTAGACTGTAGGTTTAGAGGGGATTTGCTCGATATGGTTTTGTGTTTGCATTTGGCACCAGGCGGTCTAATCCCAAAAAGTTAGTCGATTAGGTCCAATCGACTGTTTTTGGATCAGCTATGGGGCCTAGGTTCAAAGTTCTTTGATAGAATCTTTGGTTATCAATTTAGAGGCTTTTGCTAAAGGAAATTAGTGACAACAAAGAATGTTCAAAGCTAAAGCATGAAGAACAGGTGCAAAAGGAATTTTTATTCATTGATATAACCCTATTTACAATCTAAGGGCCGAAGAAAACATGGCTCTGAGAAGATTGACTTCAATTGACCAATCAAAAGTTGACTAACTTGGGTCGACTAACGGAATGAGCCTGGTCTAAGTATTTGGAGTGAAGAACTCAAGATGATGGGAGAAGAAGATTAGAGGTTATCAACAACCATCCTAGTTTGAGGGCTCATTCGAGGTGGAGGTGAGATCAATTATGACCCTTCTACAAATAAAACAGTAGTAGTCGTTGCCGATCTCAAATTGCATCGGCTGAGACGAATGAGAAAGGTGAAGGCAATATGAGGATTTGTGACAACTTTTGACCTAAACGAAGAAATCAAAATGAATGGTTGGAGTGCGGCGCATGCAACGGTCATGAGAAGTAATTTTGGAATAAAAACGTTTTACCTCAAAATTGGGGGCATGTGTTGACACCAAAATTTGGTTTGGGATAAGGAGGCCATAAGGTCGAAAACTTATTAAGGGAAAGCCGAGATATTCAGCAAGATTGGCTAACTAGATTGCCATCAGATCCAACTAAGATAAGGTGTCGTCATCGTCACACAAGAATGGGCCTTATTGGCAGGGACGACAAGACATGAAACAAGGAGACACGTCGGACTTCATAGAAGGAAAAGATTGAGGTCCAAGTTATCGTAATTTAGGAAGCTTTGTTTTCTTTTCCAAGTTTGTGGTCAGTCTTGTTCGATCAGGACTCATAGTCAAGCCTTGGGTATAAATATTGAACCCCGGCTATTGTAACAGACATCTCAGTGATCAATAAAAAACCAATACCTTTACTTTTCGGATTACGCCACCCCTTAGAAGTAGGAGTAGAGTAGATCTCGGTGAGTTTTTCGGCAAGCAAGGTTGTGTAACACCTCGGGTGTTACGAGCTTGCTTAGCACCTTGGTTAAGGCCTTGGAGAATCTAGCAAAATAAGTTTTCGAGTTTTAGGATTTTAAAACACACGTGAAATGAAAATCCTAACAAAAAGAATAAAATAAGTAGTTTTAATGGTTTGGTACAGAAAACAATTTTTGTAAACAAAAATAAAATATGGCTTATGTGTGGCGCTTATGTAAAGATGATGAGCAAATAGTGAAGATGAGAATGCAACTTTAATTTTGGAAAGTGAATATTGTTAACTAGTGTTTTTTGGGAGCTGAAAAATCGAATCCAAAATTTAAATAGAACTTTTCGTTGAATCAGCAAGAAGTTGAAATTGTAGTTGAAGTGTCATTTTTGGCGAATTATATTGAGCAAAATAGTTAAATAATGCCTAGGCATTTTGCTCCTATGGGTTAGTATGAAGTATGGACTTTTGCGTGAAATACTTGTTGGTTGGAATTGATAGGGTTTAGGCCTCTTAAAAATTGTGACAAAAGTGCTAATGGTTGTTTAGTTCTAACGGAACCCTTGCCCTTTTCTGAGTCTGAAAAGGAAAGTAGACAATGCTATTTTGGCATTTAAATTCTAAACTAAAATGTTTAAACACTAGCCTCATGTTCTTGCACTATTTGTTGCCTCTAAGTGAGTACTTAGGCATGGTATAGGTTGTAGTGGTGTTGAGTGGCAAGTGTTTTCTTCAAATTTCCCAAACTTCCTTAGAACGCGCTATGACCATGCTGTTGACGCTCTGTTCATGAACGAACGCTCAGCGTGATGAACCCACGTTGGCACCTCTCTATCTCCCTCTCTAGTTGCTCGCTAGACGTGAGGATTGCTTCGCCAGCTAGGTGTTAGTATCGACTTTGGGTTCATGGAGTTGGTTGAGCCTTCATCGAGTTAGTAAGTAGTTTTTGGCCTGCTTTAATAAGCGTGAGTGTCACCGTTTCATCCATTTGGCCCTGTAGGTAGGCCAGTGCTGCCTGCCGGGACGCCGCCACGATGCGCCTCTCACCTCGCCCAGCCCTCTTGCTGTCCAAGCCACGCCGAGCCACTGTGCCACGCGCAGGGCCGAGGCGATGCTGCGGCTGCCGTCGCTCGGTCATCGTGGCGTTTTCCCCCGCCCTCTGATTCACCTCGACCACTGTAGTGCTCACCCTCTGCCTCTCAACCCACCTACCACGCCCTAATCTCAACACTGTTGCGTGGCTTGCTGCGTCGCGATGCCGCGCTGCTGCTTGCATGTGGCCGCGCGTGGGCACACCTATATGGCTCCATCCGAGCACTAACCGAGGCGCCTCCTGCCCCTCGCTCATGCGGTCATGTCCCTGCGCTACCATGCTCTTGTCGGGTCTTGGCCAGGCCGCTTAAGCCGTTGCCACTCTCCGCAATGTGGTAGTGGAAATGCACCCTTCCCTCTTCCTTCATAATCACTAGCTCATGGCTTCTCAGCCTAATTCCTCGTGCCAGTGAGTAGCATGGGAAGTTAGCTAGATTTCCCCATTCTCGTCGGGCCCAACTGTGGTCTTTTTGCGGCCAATTTTGGTTTTTCCTCGCCACCGGCCACGAGCGCCGCCGTGCCTAGGGGTTTGGGGGTAAGCCATGACCCGAAGGTAAAAACTCAATTGGTTGTGTTTCTGGACTCATCTTGATCCTCTCTAGCTAGTGCTCGTGTCAGATTGGCCTGGGTTTCTGCCGGAGGTGTGGTGTCGCTTCGGTGTTCGCCTCGAAGCGCAGCTGCACGGTGCGGGCGCATGTGGCCAAGCTTCCTCAGTCTTTCCCCGTCTCAACCGATGGCGCGACTGGCTTTGTGGTAAGCCCTTTCTATTTCCCCGCAACCTCTATCGTCTTGTGAGTCTTTAGGTTAGTCGGAACGGCTTCACCGCCGACATGAAATGCGCTGACCCAGCCGTCGCCATGGTCGGCTATGCTGCAGTGCCTCTCTAGGTCTCTAACCGCCGTCTCTAGGAGCGAGATGTCATAACTTAGATGCTCGGCCATCATAGGTCACCGAAGACCCTTGTTGGTGGCTGGCGTAACCGTGGTTTGCCGATGGTCACCGTGTCGTCGCACGCGATGGCATCGGGGACCACCCCGTTGTGAAGACGGGAGAGTTCATGGACTTGTTTGTAAAACCGATGTCGGTAGGAATAGTGCGCATAGTAGTTGTAGTAATATCTAAAAGCTCAGGGGCCTTTCTGCAAAGCTGCCACCACGTGCGGGGCTCCCAGCCTTGGGTCATGCTGGGCCGTCACAACGCGCGCGTAGCCACACCCCGTGCTAGGCTTTTGGGCCGAATTAGTTGCCACCGGCCCTTTTCTTTTTCTAAAGCGTTTTCTAATTTAGTTTTTAAGGTAAACTTGTAAATTCAATATAAATTTGTGTAGTTAACCAAAAATTTTAAAACTAAATTTGTTAGGTTCCTAAAATCATGATCTATCTACTAGTATAATTGGTTCACATAGCTTCATAAGTATATTTAAGAGTGATCTAATTAATTTTAAGTGCTTAATATTGTTAAAATATAAACTTGTAGGAATTGTTGTGATAAAATGGAGATAATGTTGGCTCTAAAACTTTCACAGTAAACTCCTAACATTATTAGGTGCTCACGATAATTTTTGTATCTCCACAATAATCAGTTTGCTAAGGTAGCTAAATGAGTTCCAGTTCAAATATATATAAGTTTAATCGATAAAATGCCAAAAACACCCTGGGATTGTAAAACTAGAATATTTTTTGGGAAACGACGCCTTACTCGACAACATGGATACATAGCCTAGTACGTTAGTCGTTAGAACTAGCTCGTTAGCTTGTGAGGCGTAATCGTATTTTTAAGAGTAACAGTTGTCGTTGATTAATTACGCCTCTACGTTGCATCCACGTATATAATAGGAACAACGATGGATTCTGGAGTCATCTGAAGTAGCAGAAAAGATGGTGCCTTGGTGATCATGTTGCCACGATGGAATGCTAACTTTTGGTTATATCTTACCTAGGCAAGTCCCAGTGCACAACCCCTATTATTCTGCACTTTATCTTATGTTTGTGCTTTATGTTTGTGCATTAAGTTTTCAGGAGTTGAATGAAACCTGCTTGCATATATATATATATATATCCTTATCCTATGAATCCTAATAGTATGTCAAGATCGTGTAGATTGTTATGCTTAAGGATTCCGGTAGAAGTCGAGTGATTACCTGTCACTCGCGAGAGATAGGAAAAATATTATTACTATTATTATCATATTACTATCACATGGAATATATATATCAGGATGATAATTGGAGACCAGGCGGAAGGGTACTTTGGATCTGGACTTGGTTAGGCATTCGAGCGAGGCTCGGGTTGCATTTATTTCGCCTGTGTCGATTGAGGACCGTCCGTTGCTGTGGATGGTAGTCAGATCACAGACTTATTATCCTGAGCACATACTTGCTTATGAGAGTGGGAAGGCTCGTTATGCTCTTGTCGCGGGTTTCGGCTCTTTTTGGACCGACTAATTGGAGGCGGGGAAAGGTGGAGGTCTAATCATCATACTGAGACCGGGTCTCAAGTGTGGAGGCTTGGAGTCTAAGTTTGGACGGAGACCTGGACCCCTCGATAGGAGTGGAATGGGTTGGTATCATTTGTGCCTGGGGTACAAACGAGGCGTGTGTTTCAGAGTACCCAGCTAGGATACAATGATTCGTGAATCGCCATCTCTGTGAGACGGTAACGACTTGGCTATGGTCTAGCACCGTAGTAAGAACTAGAACATGGAAAGTGATAAAATTGTTCTGATTGCATACCACATGCTTGAAAGTAGCATAGGTGCTTATCTAGAATGGTTAGCTAATTAACTAAAAATAACTGCTAAAACTTTGAATATAAGGATGCACTATTAGTAATGTTTCCTACAAATGCAATAAACCAGCAAGCCAAATAAGCCTTGTATATCCTTAGAGTCTTTTACTTTTCTCTTATCGGGTAAGTCTTGTTTAGTACAATCAAGTACTTAGGGTTTTATCCCCTTGGTTACAGGTGACGGGTGAATGCTAGAGCTGACTCTTGTGTGTGAAAACCTCCTGGTGGGCTCAGAGAGGATTCCTTTTACGCTGCGATCGTAGTGTTCACTTATAACCCTCACTAAAGGTTTTATAAGAAAAAGATATAAAATCTGCTAGCATATCTTGTAAATAAATGGCCATTATGTTAATGCTTCACCAGGTCAGTAAATTAATCTTTGTTTCCGCTGTATCTCTGATCATATGTTTATTTTCGCTGCAAGATAAAACTTGTGAACCGGAAACCGTTTACATGTAAACTATTTTAATTCCGCTGTTGCATTCAACTTGTCCAAGTACTCTGATATTGTAATAAAGTGATGTAAGAAATGGCTAAGAGTGTTGTAAGCTTTATCCTCTCATTTATGATCCTGACATAAAATGTGGATTTTTGAGTTCTCCCTTGGGTGGGCTCGACGGAGCTGTTTGGTTTAGCCACTTCCGTGGTGCTTAGTGTCTAGTGGAAGACAAGCGCCTTCGAAAATATGTTATTTCGGACAGTTCTGCCATAGGCTGCCCTTGGTTAAGTCCGACCTCTTGTTTGTCTGTGAGTATCCTTCACGACTTATATTTTATTTATAAGGCTGCCCTCGGTTAAGTCTGATCTCTTACAAGCATGGTATAAGTTAGTTATCATCAGTTAATTATAAGGTTTCATCGGTTTGGTACGTATCTCATATAAATTTTGATACAGATTAGTTATCGGTTCAATCTATTAAGATTGGTGGGGTTTTCTTGCTGTTTTTAATAAATTTGCTAGTTATCGATCTTGTAATAATTAGTTTCTTACTATTTGTAACAAAATCACCCCTTGTCCGATTAGGATTGAAGTGGATCGACTTTATATCTCTTTATATCATCGTCTTGTTGCTTTACCCGTTTACATCTTGTTTTGACGATGGTTTCAACTAGCTTAGCCGTTTTGATCCAATCTTGATCGAAGATAGCATGTGGTCAGGACGTGTTTAACCCTAAGTAAAGCTTGCTAGTTAACGAAATCTGGTTTACAGTTGCTATTATGGCTGTCATCGATCCGGTTGACCCCACTGTTAGCACTATAGATCAGAAATCGTTAAATAGTAAGGCTTGCTTATAGTCAAACATAGCCTCTGGCTGCATGTTATATCCGCATCGGCTATTTAGCCGATCGCCTGCGCTTCCACGATCGTAGTATGTTTTCACGATTCTGTTAAGCGCGTATAGATTCGTATGCTTTGAAGGTTTAACCTGTTATCTTTATCATGGTTGCATCGGTCCGGCTCATATCCCCACTGTCAGAGATGACATATTGGATTTGATAAGTGTATAGACTTATCCACGTTTAATAGTTGAGTGTTTACATGTTACGAGTCTTCTTTCATTGGAATCGGCTGTTTTAGCCGATAACCTGTCTTTTGAGAATGTATTGGTTATTTACATGCTTTTACTTAACTTTATCTTGGTTAAAAGCTAATATGTTTCTCAATTAATATGAATGCTCTCACGCCTATCTTTTTACATCTTTAGCATGTTTTCATGATCATCGATTAAGTTAGATCTATGCAGTTGAGTAAATGATAATTGCCGATACGCTGGTTTGTGTTTATCATGCATCATGAATATGCTGGATATCGACTCTCTAGTCGATAGCCTTATTTCATCGGCTACTTAGCCGCATATTTGGAACTGTCTGGACAGACACCAGTATGTTCCACCTTAAATTACTGATCAATCTTGTCTCCTTATTAATTGTAGGGTCAAATTGACTCGTACGCTCTAGGTCACGACCATCCGATCCGATGTCCTCTTAAGTTCGAAGAGAGCTCAGAATCTACTCCACACGATTTTTGTCAGCTTGCTAGCGTGTCGATGGTGGGGATTGACCCATCACTTTTTGGCCATCGACACTGTAAAGTCAAGAGGATGGAAAAGTAGCATGCAGGCAGACAGAGAAACAGTGGCTCGTGAGACCAGCAAGTGTGGCCTGCGTTGAGAATACAACAGCCTTAAGGTCCCGTTCGACTTACCTCATATTTAGTTTGTTCAACTTTTTTTTAGCCAGAACAGTATTTTTCTTTCACAACAATTCAAACAGAACAGTATTTTTTAGCTAATTTCAACTAAAATTCTGAGCAGGACTTTTGCCTCGGATGGGCTTGCCCTTAGGAATAGAACAACTCGCTAGCAACTGCACTCGCTAGTCTCACACGGATTCCTAGAAGAGCTATCTCTCAGTCCTGCTGTCCACGCATTTATGCTCCATACTTTTTTCTATTTTCTACACTGTTTCTAACCTCCAGCTCAGATGTCGACTTAGACCCCGTTTGGCAGGGCTTCACTTCACTAGTGAAACTATTTTTTTTTGCTTTAGCTCCACGAACAGCTTCACCGGTGGAGCTGAAGCGGTTTTGGTAAACCATTTGGCAAAATGGCTTCCCTGTGAGAGCATGTTTTTAGGGGCCTGGAGGAGGAGCCGGAAGAAGCCACTATTTTTGGCTCCTTCCCACCCCAAAGCTCTGTGAGAGCACGTTTTTAGGGGCTTCATCGGTGGAGCCGTTTCATTTTACCCTGTTTGGCAGAAAACGGCTCCAAACGGCTCCTGAAGCCGCTGGAGAAGCCCTGCCAAACGAGGCCTTAATATTTCTGCTGTGGACGCCCTAATCACGTCTGAACGTATACCTCGGTGCACTGCACCAAGAAGGGTGATGTTGGTGTTCCCTTGCATTACATAACAATACACCCGCTTGTCCAAAAAAAATACAACTACTAGTACTACAACTATAAGATTTATGTAAATCAAATTAGCTTAACTTAACTAAATCTATAGTGTATATTATTAATATTTATGTCTCTAACTAGGTTTACTGTGAAAATATATTTTATAATCAATTTAATGATACTTATCTTGAATCATAAATTATTATTCTTATATAACTTTTGATCAAACTAGAAATTGTTTGATTCCTCGTAAAGCGAGAATTACATTATTTTATGGGTAGGTGGAGTATATATACATCATGACCTTATTTGCTCCTAGTACTCTTTCGTCCTAAAATAAGTCCCTATCTTATATCTCAAGGAGTCAACCAATCTTAACTTTGACTAAGTTTTTAAAAAAATTATATTCATATCTATATCTTCAAATGGATTTACTCGTTTGAAAAAATTAGATTTACTATGAAAACATATGGTGTGATTAGTCTAATAATACTTATCTGATATCACAAATAATAATATTTTTTGAGATATATATTTGGTTAAATTTAAGATTTGTTTGGTACTCCCTCCATCCCAAATTGTAAGACGTTTGACTTTTTTGGCCTCAAGTTTGACCACTCGTCTTATTCAAAAAATTTGTACAAATATAGTCAAATTTAAGTCATTCTTGAAGAATTTTTATTAATAAAGCAAACCACAACGAAAGAAGTGATATTTTACACAAATTTTTGAATAAGACGAGTGGTCAAACTTGATATCAAAAAAGTCAAACGTCTTACAATTTGGGATGGATTAAGTATATATCTTTAAATATGTACGTAGCTCTGAGATCTTTTAGGCTGTGGGCTTCATTTCGGGACTACTATACATGTCAATCTGGGTCCAATGGACCATTCACTTTGTAAGGAGCCTGTATGTTTTTCGGCCCTTCACGATAAGCCCACGGCTATACTACATGTCAATCTGGGTCCAATCGACGAAGCACACATCACAGCCCACTGGCCCCAGCCTGCTATGCCAGAACGAAGACGCAGCGCACATATAACGGAAAAAAATTGGGCCCTACTCCATCGCCTCTGCGACCTCCCTCCCTCTTTCCGCTACGCGCCCAGACTTGTTGGCTCTCGCCGGTACGCGCCGCCGCGGCCCGCCGGGCGAGCGGCCGGAAAAAGTGGCCAAATGGGGAACCCCACCTAAACACGTCCCTGCGCACGGACAAAACCACGCCAAATCGCGGTCGTGCACGGAGAGAACCCCTGAAAAAGCGCGACCGTCGCAGCTCACAGGAGGCAAGCATGCCGCCCGGGCTGGTCGCTGCCGCTCCCATCGGCCGCCGGCTCTCGACCGCGGCCGCCACGCCGCTGTCCAGCCTCACCGACGCGCTCCTCGCCACCCGCCTCGCTAGCCACCTCCTCACCACGCCGCACCTACCCGCCACGCTGCTGCCCGCGGCGCCGCTGCCGCTCCCCGTCCACCTCCACATCCTCCGCCACCCGGCGCTCCCACCGGCCTCCAAGCTCTCCTTCTTCCTCGCCGCCACGCCGCCCGCCTCCCCGCTACTCGCGTCCACCTTCCCCGTCCTCCTCCGCGCGCTCGCCGCCGGCTCCCCACCGCTCCTCGACGAGCTCCTCCCGTTCGCGCTCTCCTCCGCGTCCCCGTCCACCCTCCTCCCCGCCCTCCTCTCATGTCTCCTCTCCGCTTCGCGCCTCGACGCCGCGCTCTCCCTCTTGGACGCCTCGCCGCCAGACCTCCTCCCCCGCCTCGCCGCAGCTGCTCTCCCTTCCCTCATAGCCTCCCCGAACCTCATCGCCGCCGTCCCCGCCATCCGCAAGCTGCTTCCCATCGCCTCCCACCCACCACCCGTCCGGGCAACGAACCGCCTCCTCCTGGCCTTATCGAAGGAGAACCTCTGCGACGACTTCTGCTATGTGTTCGAAGAAATGTCGAGGAAGGGCCTCCCTTCGAATGTAAGGTTATACAACATTTGCATCCACGCGTTTGGCAAGTGGAGGCAGCTGGGTATGTCGCTGAGGCTTTTCGCAGCAATGAAGGCCGCCACTCCTCCTATTGCGCCAGACATATGCACGTATAATTCAGTCATCCGGGCGCTTGTGGTTGGTGGACGGGTACCGGATGCTTTGGTGATTTTTGATGAAATGAAATCTTCTGGAATTGAGCCAGATGTCTTTACTTATCGAGCAGTCATGAATGGGTGCTGCAAGAGTTTTCGGATGGATGATGCACTGCGTGTGTTTCAGGAGATGCGGGGCAGCAGTGGGGTGAAGAGTGATGTGGTGGTGTACAATTCACTTCTCGATGGGATGTTTAAAGCAAAGAAGCTTGACGAGGCATGCGGTTTTTTTGAGACAATGGTGGCTGATGGAATCCAATGCTCAGCAAGCACACACAACATTGTGATAGATGGGCTGTTTAAGAATGGGAGGGCAGAAGCAGCATGTCGGCTTTTTTACGAGCTAAGAAGGAAAGGGCAACTGTTGGATGGAATTGCTTATAGTATCATGGTGAGGGAGTTCTGCAAGGAGGGGATGGGGGACCAAGTTGCAGAGGCCGTAGAGTTGGTGAAGGAGATGGAGCAGCAAGGCTTCAGCGTTGATTTGGTTACAATAACATCATTGCTAATAGGTTTTAACAAGAGTAAACGTTGGGACTTGGAAGAGCAAATAGTAAAGTTTATAAGGGATGGCGCTGTATTGCCGGATGCCATTCGGTGGAAATCAAACATGATGGTTGCCTTGAGAGGACCTCACGGTAGAGAGAAAGATGGGACACCACTGTTTTCCTTCGATGGTAATATGGATGATGTGATGAGTTTGATTAACCATGTGGGACATACAGGTACTGATGAAGAAACTCCAAATAGTGATCCCAAGGATGATTGGTCACTGTCACCACACTTGGACCATCTTGCTAAACATGCTGACAGTTTGAACAGCTCTGCTGTATTTACAATGCACAGAGGGCAGAGGGTGCAAGGTATGGGTGCCAAGACTTTTGATGCTGACATGGTCAATACATACTTGTCAATTTTTTTAGCCAAAGGGAAGTTGAGTGTTGCTTGCAAGTTATTTGAGATCTTTACGAATCTAGGAAACAAAGGGACAAGTTATACATACAATTCACTGATGACCTCCTTTGTCAAGAAGGGCTATTTGAAACAGGTATGGGCAATTCTTCATGAAAAGGGTGGACAGCTCTGCCCTAATGATGTAGCAACATATAATCTAATCATTCAAGGTCTTGGCCAGATGGGGAAAGCAGAGGTTGCTAGCACAATTATTGATCGGTTGTCAAAGAAAGGTCTTTACATGGACATTGTCATGTATAACACTTTGATCAATCAGTTGGGAAAGGTCGGAAAGGTTGAAGAAGCAGGCTGCTTGTTTGAGCAGATCATCAGAAGTGGCATGAAGCCAGATGTTGTTACTTTTAATACATTGATCAATATTAATGCAAAAGCTGGTAGACTAAAGGAAGCTGACAAATATTTGAGGAGGATGATCACAGAAGGCATTGCGCCAAACTATGCCACAGAAACAATATTGATTTTCCTTGATAAGGAGATTGAAAAGAGAAGGCAGCAGCACAAATGAACAACAACAACAACATAGCCTTTCAGTCCCAAGCAAGTTGGGGTAGGCTAGAGTTGAAACCCACCAAGAGCCCCAAGTCACGGTTCAGGCACTTCAATAGCTGCTTTCCAAGTACTCCTATTCAAACATAGCAGCACAAATGAACTGGCAAAAAAATACGAACGAAAACAGTGTGATATATGTTATTTGTATTAACCATTACAAGGTATGTTCTTGTTATATCCAAACTGGAAAATTGCTGTACAAATCATGATTATTGTAGTGCTGAATATTCGGAGTTAATGCAGTTCAGAAGGCTTGGCTGAACCAAACTATTGGAGTGATGATCACTTTCGATATGCTCACTGATATTCCGGTATGCTCACTGATATTCCTGCTTTAACCATAAAGCCAAAAACTCTTAATCTCTGATGTCTTGGCGGTTTAGAGACGTTACTGTGGGCTTCCAGGAAACACCCTAAGACGATTAGGCAGCCTGTTGGCCAAAGGACACATTTAATTCTGCAAACTGCATCAATTGCATTGAATGAGATCTTCCTGTATCACATCACACATTCATAGTCAATCTAAAGTTCTAAACTGCCATGAGGTAAATTTGGCAGCATTTAATTAAATTTGCCATATTTCTCTTTCCCTAGTTTTTTTTTTTTTTTTGGTTTGTTATCTTTTGGAGTTTGTATCCAGTAAATGTCAGACAAATGAAACTGCAGTGATCACTAAGGCTAGCTATAATTACTTGATCACAATTGTCTACTGGAAAGCTCTTTTAAAATGCCTTCTTAGATTATTGGATAACAGAAGATTAAAAGCACTGAGTATGTACCTACAGATATTTCTGTTTCTTTTCTGGAGGGGGGCTCGGGAGGACCTTTCTTTTCCCCTCAAACTCTATTGCAAAGATGTTAATTCAGAAATTCTATACAAAGTACTGAGTATGGAGCCATCGTTCTTTCACTATCACAAAATAGGATCCCCACGGGATCCTTCGATCCTACCAGATTAGGTGCGGACCCTACTACCAGTGCCTTCTCGAGTTCTTGTCCAATGATGGTCAAGTCTATGGATACTTCTCTTCGGTTAATAAGTTAGAGAAGAGCTGTCTTTGGTGTTAATTGCTTGCTTTGCCAGGGAATGTATCGATCAAGTTTGGTTTAAGGCCATTATCCCTGGGGTATGATTGCGGATAGGTTCCTATGGCTCTTCCTAAGCTGGCAATCGACAAAGCTAGGTATGACTGTTGCCTCATCAGGTTCATAGATCTATGGGCATCAATTGTCAAGAAAACCAGTTGTAAGGCAATAAATAGGGGATCTATGGCCAGAAATCGATCTCTGTTGTGACTCAGTCATGCTCTCATTTGTTGCAGTTCACATTATGCTGACTATTACTATCGATTTTTTAAGATCATTATTTCCATTAAGTGCTTGAACTCTTTCTCCCTTTTTTTTTGACATGAATATGCTATCAGTAATTCAGTATGCATGTGTTACAACCAAATTAAACAGGACGTGCAGTCGAGCACTTTGTTTTGTCCTTTGTCGTCCGTTGTCATCCTCTTCATTCTCCCTTCATCTCTCTCTATCATCTACACCTCTTCCTGGATGACGATGACATCGGCTCCCCTTCCGCTTCCTCCGCTACAACTTTTTGGTTGGTTGGTTGTGGCTGGTTGAATTGGGATAGGAAGTTCATGGTGATACTTTTAGCATTACTTTTCAGTAACGTGTACTTGTTCTCTCGGATCAGCGGCATTGTTGCTCATAACTACTATGTTTCACTATATGAGCATTTGATATCTATCACGTGATTATGTTGCTATGCCTAGAATACTGAAATGCTATATCAGTATGAAGTTTATCATTACTGAGATAAGGGGCATGGCAAACAAAATTTGTTTAGAATATTTTGGTTCCATGTGTGACACCAATTGGTTGTTCACGATAAGCAGACAGATACTATTTACTGGAAAGCTTAGTTTATGGACATTGTGTATTTCATGTGAAGCTTAGTTTTGGTCCATATGAAGATGTTAGGATTGAACAGTCTGTACTTTTGCAGTGATCCAGATTAGGAGGATCTCTATCATCAAATTTGTGGCAGATTTCAGTTGGAGAATTGATTGAGATTAGGGATGGACCCAGCAGCAAACTTTTGGGTGGGGTGGGGGGATCTGTCACTGAGATGTATTCTGATAATGCCATTGCTCACATGTAAAACACTTGTATCAGGGTAATACATTGGGCTGATATTTTTGTCATCATACTATATCATGCATCATTATCTAAGGGAATCATGTAACTACCCCTGATCATCGATTTTTAAGAAGATTCTTCAATTAACAATTTGTATTAAGATATATGCTCAGATTTGGACTGCAGCGAAATACGCCTAATACAACCAGGTAGTTTGTACAAAATCATGAAGTGTTTGGACCACTGAGCACTCCAAGAGGTTAAACAGTTTTTTTAATACAATTAAGAGATTAAACAGTTGGAATACACCCGTCATTTGTGCTTTTGATTTTGTGCACCTTTTCAGGGTAGAGTATACAGTATAGAAATACCTCGTGGCAGCCGTGCTTGCATGTTTTAGTGATTGTTACCTGTAGATAGGATAGAGTTGGTATACGACCGCACTGTATCTTGCTTAGTTTATCACTGTGCAAACAAAACACCTCCCTGTTTCATAACAGTTTTGGATCATAATCAAATGTCGTAAAAGGCTCGTGCTTTGAGCCAAGTTTGTTGCATCCAGATTGAATTATAAAACCTGGAGCCGCAATGTGGTCCTCCTCTGCTGTGCTGCGTGGGATGTGTGTCTTGTTTTCACGGGGACCCGTTTTCACGTGCACGCCTCGGGCGTTGGCCGTTGCACGGGGATCCGATTACGAAATCAGGAATCCGAAATTGGGTCAGAAAGGTTCTTGCTTTCTGCTCCTCCAACTCGGCGTGAACTGCACCAGAATCAGGAAGAGAGCTCTTTTGAGGCCTAGTACTCGTCTCCTGGTTTGTCATTTTTTTTTTGAAAATTATGTTTGTCAGATTGGATGTGCTCTTCAATCTTTTCGTACAAAAATGAGGCTAACCTGTCTCCGTATCTCTCGCAACTTGCCTTACATTGTGTCGTGCAATTTGGATGCTTCGTTTAAACTTTAAAGAGGTCCGAGAAGGTCTATGGATGAGATCTGTCGGGTTCATAAACCACTCCCCATGTCACCCCGGTTGGAGTCGCAGGGGATGTACGCGGGATACGAGCCTCCCGCACTCGATTTCCTCTACAGGGCGAAACCCTCCACCGGCGCAATCTCGGCCGGATTCCCCGCCGTTAAGGCTCTCTCGGAGAACAGCCACTGGAAGAAATCCGCGTGCAGCTCCATCCCGAGGAAAGCCTCGTAGACGGTGACGAAGCCGGCGATGTGTAGCACCCCCATCGGATTAAGGTGTTGAAGCTCCAGACCCCACTCATTGAGGAGCCCACATAGAAACCAGTGCGCGGGGTACCCTAACCCACGCTCATGGAAGGTGAGAAAGGACACCACCTCGTCAGGCCGAGGTTGTGGGAACTCCTCCCTCCTGGGAGCCCTCCAGTGCGCCACCTCCTTCGGCGGCAGGAACCCATTCGCGACGAAGGCCTTCAACACCGACTCCCTCACGGTGGACGACCTCCAGTCCGACATTTCGCTCCGGGATCGCAAAAGGATTTGTGAGTTTTTCTCTTCTCCCTCGCTCTCTCCCTCTTCTTTTCTTTCCTAGAAACCACCGCGGCTCTCAAGAACGCTCTCGACAAGGAGAAAAAGGAAAGGAGGCGGCAGATGAGGAACAGGCAAAAGAACGGGGCGAAAGCCTTCTCCCTTCTCCTACTTAAGGAAAAAGGTACAACAGTTAGGGGAGGACGCGCCGATCGGGAAAGACGAAATGGCGGAGCGAAAACCCCTCTCTCTTTCCCATTTAATGCAGATGAGACGTGCCCTGACCGATGAGACGTGCCCTGCCCGACGGAACAGCTCCTGATCAGACGGGACGTGGCCTAGGTATGGCCCACCACCACCGCATGCCAGCCACTACTGCACACTGGGCACGAGAATCAAAGCGCCACCGCACGCAGGCGGCCCTCCACTTCCCCAGGCGGGACTTGGAAAAACCTAAAATGGGATCTCCGCCGGGAGAGACCATCGGGTTTCCTAAAAGTCGATCGAACGGCTCAGGAAAACACACCGAGAGACAGGTAGGAAGCAAAGGGACACCTCATGAAGGCCATGCCGACTCCGTCACGAACGACAAGCACGGGTCCCGGTCGGACATTTCTGACTGTAGCTCTTCAAACCCCGTCACTCGAGTCATCAAGGTAACACTACCAACCCCTGCTATTTCTTTATTTAAAACATTTTTATACATCCATACGCGCATTCATTCCATACGCCCGTGCCTCCCGGACGATTTGGGCCCTGAACCGCCCGGGGGCTCGGGAACTAAGCATCGCATGTGCAGCGAAATGCATCACAAGTTCACAACGCTCCGTGTTGCGTCACGAAGCGGTAGTTGCCTCATTCGACATGAGCAACCAACAGAGCCAGGGGAGAAAAACGTAGATGAGCCCCGTGCGGCCCTCGCCCAGTCTGGCAGACAGGGTCATCTCAACCTTCTCGTTCGATCCTGAACCTCTTGCCAAGCCCACAGAATCTCCATCGAGGGGGGGCCGTTAGGCCACCCGGGTCGGTCTCCGGAACGACCCAGGCATCTGCCGGGTTGTAGGTAAAGGAGCAGTGGAATGTCATAAGAGGGCTATGCCGACCCCGTCATGAACGACGGACCTAGATTCCACTCGATCATACCCGTTAGCGAACTCACCAAGCGCGTCACTCAAGCCCAAGCGATCGGGACAAGCGACAAAACTCAGTCCCTCTGGTTGTGAGGAACCGAGGACAGGGTAACGCACACAACTCACACCGACCCCTACTAAGGCCCAACAGGGATCGGGGGCTCAAGACACAAAATGCCCGAGTCTGCGACCCCGAACTCGCCCCATCTGGCTACGCTCCAACTGCACTCCAAACACCTGGGTCTGTGACCCCGAGCTCGCCCCATCCGGCTATGCTCCAACTGCGCTCCGAAACACCCGGGTCTGCGACCCCGAACTCGCCCCATCAGGATCTACGAGCTCCGGCTCGCCCGATCCCAAACTAACTAAACTAACTGCCTTGGTTGCGCGGGTCGCACCGAGGCCAGGATCCATGACTCCGACTCGCCCAATCCCACGGCGCGCATCGACGCCAGGATCCGCGAGCTCCGTCTCACCCAATCCCTAAAAACAACTAACCACCTCGGCTGCACAACGACGCTTTGGTTAAACAACTCCATCTCAAATTGAAAAACACGCACACACGCCCGCTAAACAAACACCCCCCGAGATGGTTCTACCCGAACCGTCCGGGGCCTCGGGGGCTACACCCGCCGACACAACGAAAACCTCCCCCGCTGACAAACACGGAAAACCCCCCAGACGGTTCTGCCTGAACCGCCCGGGGGCTCGGAGGCTACACCCGCGGGTGCGCTTGCTGCGCACCCGCCGTCAAGGTTAAAATCCCCCAAACGATTCTGCCCAAATTGTCCGGGGGCTCCTGTCGGGTTCATAAATCCGGGGTCCCTCGTAGACCGGCTTCCCAACAAAAGGCTCGGCCCAAGCAGACAGTGCGCAACTCAGAGGCCGGCCCAAGGGTCTAAACAATAGGCCAAAAGGGCAGTCCAGTCACCGACCGAAAGGTCTGGCCGAGAAGGAACAACGCCCGCTTGTCGACTCCGGCCCACCTCTCCGACCTAAGCGCTCACTTCGGTCTCCAGCCGCCTCCGGATAACCTCTCCGATCGGAAGGCCGGGCAAAGCACTACCTCTAACTCCGACCCCACGTCTCTGACCGGGGTATGCAAAGGCCCTGCTCACTGCTCTTCTCCGACTGGCGCAACCAGAGCCGACTGGGACCAACCGACCGGGGACGCCCGCCCGGAAAGGACCAGGGAACGAATGGAGAAAGCAAGGCAAGCACTCAAGACAAACCGTGATACCATGGACCGTACTCTGTACACCTGCAGGAATAGTACTCTGCAACCGCTCTGACACAAACAATATTGTAGGCACCGACATTTCCCTCTACAATATTGTGGGCGCCGTTAACTCTCATACGATAAGGACCCCCACATGCCTTTGGGCATCGACAGTATTGTGGGCGCCGGAATTTACCGTACCGAGTGAACATGATGAAACCCTCACATGCCTCTGGACATCAACAGTGTATGTAGGTACCGACATCTGCCGTACCTGAACAAGACGACGTAACCGCCCCGCGTGTATCTGACATCCAACAGTGTTGTGGGCACCTACCATCATCCTGTACCCGCCGGCGTGGGCAATAAGGCTGAGAAGCATACGTACTCTTTCCCTCTCACTTGTAAGGTCATTCCCTTCATCTATAAAAAGGGATACGCTTTCTTCTAAGAGACTCAGTTGATTCAAGTTCAATCAAGTTAATCCAGATCGATCAAGTTCACTAGCTCACAACCACAGAACCGCCAGGTTCGGACCTCAAGCACATGCTTGAACACTTAGCTCATAGCGGAGCTCCTGTCGCTCTCGGCCCTTTCGACCGGACCTCTTACACACCCCATCTTTCTCCTTCTCATTTGTAACCCCACTGCAAACTTCGAGCACCTGGGCTCAGGAATAAAGTCACCGACCGACTCAAATTGGACATAGGGCACGTTGCCTGAACCAGTATAAACCCTGTGTCATTGAGTGCTAGGCCACCTCCGATCACAACGTACGACAAACTACAAATATTTACTAGTTGGTCACTTTCTGTACCGACAAGATGAGAAGCTCCAACAGGGTTTCTCATTAAGGCTCGTTCATTTAGGTCAGTATGACATCAGGATTCATTCCGGGTAATGAAATCTTATATAAATAAACTAACCATTCCAGCTTGGAATTGTTCCGGAGGGTGATTCAGGGTTAAACGAATGGGGCCTTAACATGATACGAAGATTACATGAGTTCCAATCTGCACTTGCATCACAGTTACTGTCATACTCTCTCCGTTTCAAATTATAATTCGTTTGATTTTTTTTTACCTAAGTTTGACCGCTTGTCTTATTCAAAAAATTGTGCAATTGTAGTCAAATTTTAGTCATTCTTGGAAATTTTTGTTAATAAAGCAAGCCACAACAAAAGAAGTGATATTTAGCATAAATTTTTGAATAAGACAAGTGGTCAAACTTTTGATCAAAAAGTCAAATAAACTATAATTTGGAACGGATTTAGTATATTCATATGCGATTTACATACTAGTACATGCTTGCGACTCCGCATGGACAACAGGCAATATATTTTTCAGAAATTGGCACGGATGCTTGCCGTCCGCATTATACTGATTGCCTCATATTCACTCTGTTTTTTTTTCGAAGTCATATTCACTCTGTTGTCTGTTCTTCGACTTGCAAATATCATTAGCAAGGGAATCCAAGTTTTTTTTTGCATTGCAAGTATTGTGATTATTGATGCTGAATTTTGATTCTTCAGCGTACAGAACAGCATCACGCTATGGGTATGGACGAAATGCATCCCTCTTTGCCTTCCCTTTATTTATTACAAACCATTTAAAACGTGCCAAAGGGCTGATCACTGGTATACTTCTCTAAAAGCGGCTATCATTGTTTTTTTTTTCACGTGTCTAGTGGAGTCCTGATTTCGTCAGTCTTATCATCTTGCATTCCATTTTTCTGTTGGTAGAGGCAACAACCATCCGAATCTGAAATTAACAAATATGCCATCCACCAAAATAGCTGGTATAATAGCCAAACGTGATGGTCACATGTAACATGGTTAGCTCCATCGAACTCTAGAGTTCCGTGCGAGGGAGAGCACTGCACAACAAATTCTTTTCCTTTGATTTTTGTGGGCAATGCCTCTCTCCTTCGTCTGCTGTACTGTACGTGCAGTTGGTTCGTCTTCCTGGCATCCAGCGCAGCGTAGGTCCTCAAAAATTTGCACGGAGCAAGGGGGGCCACAGCCCAGGTTAGCCGACACTGAGCTCCGCCAGTGATTGCTTGCATGTGGTTGGATGGTGTTGTAATGTTGTATAAATAAGGTATGTCAGGACATCAACCATTAGGGCATGGTTGTTTGCATTAGGGCCTGTTTAGTTTCTAAAATTTTTCACCCTAAAGTGTCACATCGAATCTTGCGGCACATGCATGGAGTACTAGATATAGACGAAAAAAAAATTAATTACACAGTTGGGTGCGAAATCGCGAGACGAAACTTTCAAACCTAATTAGTCCATAATTAGACACTAATTATCAAATATAAACGAAAAGTGCTACAGTAGCCAAAACAAAAAATTTCCGCCATCTAAATGCGCCCTTAGCAGCCTATATTTAGGCTTGTGCGGCGCAAGTTGCCCCGCAGAGGCTTCCATGTAAGCTTGCACAGTGTTAAAAAATAGTCCCAATTCAGAATTAGCTAGTACTTCACATTTGGCACTATTAAGCAATTCAAATTTGCACAAGTCGATAGACACAAAAATAAAAATATTTTCACATCCTTCATCTCTACTAGAAACATAAGATCTGTACTACAACATATAAGGGCACGTACAATGCCCAGACGCTTAATTAGATACTTAAGGAAAGAGAAGAGATGAAGCGTCTTTACAAGAGCTCTAACTCACAATGGAAGAAACAATTTAGCAGATTTTAGATAGTTTAAAGAAAAAAATACCATTTAAGAGCCTGTGAACTCACAACGCACAAGCTTGTTCTCTAGTGTTTTTCTCTACTCGAGGCTAAGCGTCGGACTCCAAAACATGTGCGAAATTTGCGGGAGCATCGGCCGCCTGAGGAAAGCGTCGCTTCCCTTCACAATCGCCTGGTTTTGCATGCACTAAGCACCAGCGTGGCAAGCAAGGCATTTAACTACCCATAAGCGCCTTGCCAACTAGGCCCGTTGTACGTGGCCTAAATGACTACACGTAGCAAAATACAAATAACCAAACACAATTTTACCTAATACGATTTGCCTATGTAGAACAACCAAAGATGAAACACCAAGATAATGCATACGTTTATGCTAGCTTATATTTAACTGGCTTAAATTATACTGCATAAGTGATCTTCTTAAGAAAAATATACAATATAAGGCCTAATACAATCAATCACGCCTAATACAATCAATCACGTACCAACCAAACATACCCATAGTGCATCCTCTGTGTAGTAAAAAATTGTTCGTCAAGAGAGACTCATATCGCACACCCCTAAAATTCGGTGTAGATGCACCCCACAAATATAAAATTAGCGACAACTTCAAAATATTCCCATATACACGTCCTTCGTGATCTAACTCTATGCAATTTTACTTTTCTTCTATTCGTTCTACCTTCATCATTGTACCGTGGTGTAGTTTTCTTAGCTTACCGTGCTTTAACTGTGCCAAGCACATGTTGTATTTCATTAAAAATACGAAACACGGAACGGTCACAGCGTTTTAAATTATCAAGACGTTTTAATATTTCTAGATGTATAAATTTTACTATGTACTCTAGATATATTTATGTCAAATACATATATTATAAAACTGATGGATGTAGAAAAAGCAAAACATCTTATAATTTGAAATGGAAGAAAAAAAATGTAGACTTAAGCAAAACGTCTTATAATTTAGGTTTAAGCCAAATCTAGTACAGGACAGCGCCCCGCTGTGTAGGCAAAAGCTGTCGACGCTGAAACTGTCGAAGGCTCCGCCGTGTAGCCGCCGGCGGGCGGCACGGCCTCTGACTTCCGGCGGAGCCCGTACAGGCAGTACTCGCGAGCCGCCAACGGCCGGTCTGGTCGAGCTCGTGTTAAGCGTGCCCCCGGCCCAGGCGCGGAAAACGACCGTAGAAAAGCCAAGGGACAGGGGTGCGCGCGCGGTCGCGGACGGATACGGGGATCCAGGATCCTGACGTCCTGATCCCACGCGGGCCCCGGCCTCCACTGCACCCCTCCCTCACGCGGTCACGCCCCCACAGGCAGGAGGTCCTCCTCTGCCCCGCCCCCCGCCCCCCGCCACATCACATCACATATCATCCCGCGCCTGTGACTTTTGTGACGACGCATTCCGCTTTACCCGACGCATAACGGGAGGAAAACAAATCAGAGGGAATCGACGACGGCACCAACCCAACGGCACCAACCCAACAGCACCACCATGGCGGCCGCCGCCACCGCCACCTCGGCCTCGGCCTCCTTCCCCGCGGCCTCCCTCCGCCGCGACACGCGCAGGCCCTCCTGCGTAGCCGCCGCCGCCGCGGCGACGACGGCCGCTGAGGCGGGGCTCGCAGCCGTCCCGGCGTCGCCGCCGACGCCCCTGGTGCGGGTGGTGCCGGAGTCGCTGCAGCGGGAGAGCGGGTGCCTCGTGGAGGGATTCCGGGAGCGCGGTGCGGGCGCGGCGGATGGCGAGGGGTTCGGGGACGCCGCGGCGGAAGGAGGAGGCCCCGGCGCGATGGAGTACCTCACCAGCGTGCTGTCGTCCAAGGTGTACGACGTCGCAATCGAGTCGCCGCTGCAGCTCGCCACCAAGCTCTCCGACCGCCTCGGGGTCAACCTCTGGATCAAGCGCGAGGACCTGCAGCCGGTAATCGATGACGATGCGCACCCTTCGTTTGCTTACCCCGCCACCTTTTTTTGGTTGGCTTGCGTTCGTGGACGTGGATATTTGCGTACTTTTATTCCAAAAAACAGCACCATTTCTTGGAGATGCTGGGGTTTAGATGTTTCAGCTGCTACTTGTGTTTGTGGGATAGATTTGCACTCGCCTGTGACCTTGTTCAGTGTCATCTGTTGGGTATTTGGGGGTTTACCTTGGTACTGTCGTGTTATGCTGTTAACCGGGTTCCAACGGGATGCTTGGATTCGCAGAATCACGGCGATAGGTACTCGGACATTCCCTTTATTTCTCCACTTTGGCTTTGATACGTTCTTGTCACGCTTTCTCCAAGGAGAATAGACGTTGCAGGACATTTTGCACTTTTGACTTGTTATTTATTATCGCTGATACTGGGAGTGCTGAAACCTTGAGGTGGCTGATTTTTTGGGTAGCTAGAGTCTGTGAAACTTGATTCCACAAGTCTATAGGAGCTTTAGTTTCTTTAGAATCTCAAAGCTCAACAGGCTAGGGCTAGACTTGTGAACTGCAGCATTATTCAGGGTCTTGAGAACCATAATGAAAGGACGTTATTTGCATATTCTTTCAAGAAGAGGGAACCCTTATATGCATATTCAAAGATAATTTCCCTATCTAGTATTTTGCCATACACACGTTTTATACATGATATGGTTCCTAATTTAATTTTGTTTGACTGTATTTAGCGTTTATATGTGCTATTCCAAATTCATTGAAAACTGCTATTCTACTTTTATGTTTTCTTTACTTTCCTCATATTTTGTTTGCTTGCTGTACAGGTGTTCTCATTCAAATTGCGGGGAGCATACAACATGATGGCAAAGCTCCCCCGTGAGCAGTTAGAGAGGGGCGTCATATGCTCCTCTGCTGGAAACCATGCCCAGGGTGTTGCTCTTTCCGCTCAGAGACTGGGATGTGATGCTGTCATCGTCATGCCCGTGACAACACCAGAAATCAAGGTATCAAGGTTTCTGATCTTTAGATGCTGAACTTAAGACACCCCTTTACATGATTCAGTTTACTTTAGTGCTCACTGAATAATGCAACACCTTAATTCCAGTGGAAATCAGTGGAGAGGTTGGGTGCAACGGTGGTCCTTGAGGGAGACTCTTATGATGAAGCTCAGTCATACGCAAAATTACGATGTCAGCAGGAAGGCCGCACATTCATACCTCCCTTTGATCATCCTGATGTCATCACTGGACAAGGAACTGTCGGCATGGAAATTGTTCGGCAGCTGCAAGGTCCACTGCATGCAATATTTGTACCTGTTGGAGGTGGTGGATTAATTGGTGGAATTGCTGCCTATGTAAAACGGGTTCGCCCAGAGGTCTGCTTTCCATCTTACCATTTCTTTTTCTTTTAAAAATCCTATGCTGAAGACAACAAAGTTTCTTTACACGCCTTCATGGAGACTGGCGTGTCCCTGATATATTAAGTTCATTTTTAAGTTGAATCGTTTCATATTGGATCAATCTTGTTGATGTAATTTCTTTCTGGATCTTACATTGGTTTCTAGTCAGGCTGATATTTTTTTGGAATGTTTTTGAAACATTTTTCTTTGTACAGGTGAAAATAATTGGGGTGGAACCCTCAGATGCAAATGCAATGGCATTATCCTTGTGTCATGGTAAGAGGGTCATGTTGGAGCATGTTGGTGGGTTTGCTGATGGTGTAGCTGTCAAAACTGTTGGGGAAGAAACATTTCGCCTGTGCAGAGAGCTAGTAGATGGCATTGTTATGGTCAGTCGAGATGCTATTTGTGCTTCGATAAAGGTGAGAACTATACATATGGGTGTTTTACTGAACACTGTTAAAAATTTTATAGTCTGAACTCACTTCGAACTCAGTATACAATGTTCAAGAAAAGGAAGATAGTAATTTTGTTGCACCAGTATTCTCTGCTGCAGTGGTCTGTCAATATAAACCACCCAGTCATGAGTTTTTTTTTAAAGTTACATGTTCAAAACACTATCTAGGGGGAATGTTGTATAATGTTATGTCATTAACTCTGTAATCTGGTGTCAATTCCTGTGATGTGTAAAGTGTTGTCTAATTTAGTGAGGTGTTTGTGGTTTTATGGATACACATATAGGATGCATAAATATTATGCAATGTCTATTGCATTCCAATCTGCATTCATATTCCTATCATCCTTCTTCACCAATGCTGCATCTGCATTGTACATGGCATTTTGATCCTTCTATATTCTTGGTGCTGAAATATGTCTTTTCATGTGTGCAGGATATGTTTGAGGAGAAAAGAAGTATCCTTGAACCTGCTGGTGCCCTTGCATTGGCTGGGGCTGAAGCCTACTGCAAATACTATAACTTGAAAGGAGAAAATGTGGTTGCAATAACTAGTGGGGCAAATATGAACTTTGATCGACTTAGACTAGTAACTGAGCTAGCTGATGTTGGCCGAAAACGGGAAGCTGTGTTAGCTACATTTCTGCCAGAGGAGCAGGGAAGCTTCAAAAAATTCACAGAATTGGTATGCCTTATGAGGTAGTTCTGCCAACACATAAGTTTAAGATCCATTTCCTGTCTGATGATTTCTCATTCTGCAGGTTGGCAGGATGAATATTACTGAATTCAAATACAGATACGATTCTAATGCAAAAGATGCCCTTGTTCTTTACAGGTACATATCAAAGTTTGTCATTTTTCTTTTTAATTATGTATCCATATCAACTACCAAAATTCTTTACCTTGACTAAGATATATATTTTATTATTTTTAGTTTATTTATCTGAGATTTTTATTTATTAGTATGTACAGCAACGGTTAGCTTAGATGCTTACGTTATTATCTGTAACAGTGTTGGCATCTACACTGACGACGAGCTTGGAGCAATGGTGGATCGCATGGAATCTGCAAAACTGAGGACTGTTAACCTTACTGACAATGATTTGGCAAAGGACCACCTTAGATACTTTGTAAGTTGCATCTTTCACACTCTGTTGGCAAATTATTTTGTCAAAGAGATCAATTGTAATTTTAGTTCATTTCAGTGTTAATATGACAATAGTTAACTGGATTTGCATTGTGTGACATAGGACCTATCAAAATTGTTTTACTTACCTCGCGTCCATTTTTGTGCAAATTTCTGCTATCTTGTTCGTGATTTCACACCATCACTTTTTCAGATTGGAGGCAGATCAGAAATAAAAGATGAACTGGTTTACAGGTTCATTTTCCCGGAAAGGCCTGGGGCCCTTATGAAATTTTTGGACGCGTTCAGCCCTCGTTGGAACATCAGCCTTTTCCATTACCGTGCACAGGTACATGATGAGTTTTGTCTGTAGCCTTCTTATAATAGTGTCTATTATGCAATCTCATAATTTGAAACGATGATCGTTTTTCACTTCTTTGAAAGCCGGAACCTGAACAGAAAAAACATCTCTGCTCTTCAAATGATCATATGCCCCTTTCCATTTCAAACATGAGAAAAAAAACATATGCCTTGCTGAAGTTGTTCTGGGACGTGTATATTGCTTGTATTGATGATACTAAATAATGGAGAGAACCAACAAGGGTTGCAATTATATAATTTCATCATCTGATCTAATTCTCTTGTGCAGGGTGAAACTGGAGCAAATGTATTAGTTGGTATACAAGTGCCGCCAGCAGAGTTCGATGAATTCAAGAGTCATGCTGAGAATCTCGGGTACGAGTACATGTCAGAGCACAACAATGAGATATACCGGTTGCTGTTGCGTGACCCAAAGGTCTAATGTCATATGGCTTTGCTCCCATAAGTTGGTGACACTTTTCAAGGAAGATTCTGCTGCAAGGTAGAAGTGCAAGTTTCTTCTAAAGTTGAAATGAAGCCGTCACCAAATGTAGCTTCAGTGTGCCATCTGTTTATCCAGATCATGTAGTGTATCAGTTGTGTATCTTTGTTGTTGTGCTTCGTGATCTCAATTTATCGGTTTACGGCACCTAGAGTTTGTCAAATAATGATAACCAATATGTTATCTAAATATCTGATAATAATTATGTAATTGTGATTTGGGCTGCATCGCTGCTGTAAAGTGTAAACCCTTGTCTCTCTGCAATATTGAGTTATCAACAAATTTGAGTAAGATCTGAATGTTCTTTCTTTTTTGTGTATGACAAGAATTGTAACTGAAGCATAGATGAAGGCATATTAAACCTCCTTTGTGCCATTTGCTGTCGTCTAAAGTTCAAACTACGAGAAAATCTTTCATTTTATTAGCATAAGTAAACCGTGTCTGTGAAAGTGCCAAGCTTTTTTTACAGAATGCGTATCATGTGACAAGAAATTGAGAATTTGTGGTGTAATGTTCTGTTACATTGTTTCGATTGGATGGATGGTCTCAATTTCATGGTGAGAGCGCGATACCGTGTCAGTCGTATGGTCGGTTTGATGCTGTGTACTTGTGTTGCCATTACTCAGAGTTGCAGCGAGGAAACCGTGGGGCGACTGTTGTAACGTCGATTGGTGGTTAAGCTCGACTACTGGAGTCACTTGTCACGGACAGTAACATTTCTTGGAATGTATCAATAACCTAGACCTGGAGGACTTATATTTCCTTTATCTTGTATATTGGCATGCTGTCCCTAAGGTCTTAGTTTGGATACGTGCCGTATCCACTTCAATCCACATGTGCTAGAGTGAAATGGAATGAAATTTAGTTTAATTCTACTTCAACACACGTGGATTGAGATGAATATATGCGCATCAAAACAAGGCCTAAGACAATCGTCTATGTTCGTTTGGGCTTGTTTGGCTGATAAGTCATGACTGAAACTATTATTGGTTGATTTAGTGTGAGAGAAAAATATTGTTCGTTGGCTAAAAAATACGGTTTATAAGCCAAACAAGCCCAAACGAACGGGCGAATATCAGCATTCGCCATCATGGTAAATTAGAATAAATCACGAAATAAAATTACAATTTCACTGCAAATCAAGTTTTGTCACCACCGCATCACCGCTCCAGCCTAGCTGTTGCTGAATCGTCAGTTTCAGCCTTTCAGGCTCACGCACGACGGCAGTACGGCACCACTGCACCAGCCACCATGAGGGTCCAGGCCAAGGCTGCTGATATCCAACGGTTCCCGATCCATAGCCCCGGTCCATTCGAGCCCATCCTCCGCACGTCCTCTACGCGTTCAAATGTCCATACGATCCATACCAACTGGACGGCCGGCCCCACCTTGGAGTCTTTCAAACAAATTCTCTCACTGCTGTCATGGCCCACAGTTTTATTGTCCCCATCTGCAGAGACTCAGCTTACCAGCACCGGCGCTCGAACGCCGCGTCCAGGCAACCCATCCTTCCGACCCCGACCGTCGGCACCTCGCAAGCAAAACTACAAGCTCGCTTTTAAAATCTGTCGCTGCAATTCTCTCCTCTGTTTCCCACTCGTTAGATCCCACCGCCACCGCCACCCGCCGCTCGCCGCCGACGAGCACCGCAGCCTGACACAGAGCCGCGGGCGAACCTTCGCGTGCGGCCTCGCCCGGGATGGCGACTATGGGGAGCCTGATCGGGCTGGTGAACCGGATCCAGCGCGCGTGCACCGTCCTCGGCGACCACGGCGGCGGCGGCGGCGAGGGCTCCCTCTGGGAGGCGCTCCCCTCCGTCGCTGTCGTTGGCGGGCAGGTACGCTCCGCCCACCACCTCCAGATCCGCCGTGCTCAGGAGCCAGGTCCTAGATCTGGCCAGCGCGCTAACCGCTAACTTTTGGTTGCGTTTTTCTCTTCTGATGCCTCCAGAGTTCCGGGAAGTCGTCGGTGCTCGAGAGCATAGTGGGAAGGGACTTCCTGCCCCGTGGATCTGGTAATGCTGCCGCTAGATCACGCGCGTGCTGTTCGATTTGGGTCCGCTCGGGTGCTTACGGATTCACTTTGCGTTTGATTAGGTATTGTCACGAGGCGGCCTCTAGTGCTGCAGCTCCACAAGACAGATGGTGGGCACGAGTATGCTGAGTTCCTCCACGCCCCGCGGAAGCGGTTAACCGACTTTGGTAAGACGAACGTTTTGCATTATTCATCTCAGCAATTTACTTGTTGTCTTCAATTCTGTTAGGGTAGTGTACTAAGATTACTGTCTGCTTGTTGGGAAGCTTATGGTTGGACTTAAATAAAACAGATACACATGGAACATTGTGCATCATCCGTCTTCCCAAAGATCGGATGAAATCTATGTACTTAAATGACTTCGTGCTCTATGAGTTATGATATTAATGTATGGTGCTATTACTATTACATGCTTCCAGTAATAGCTAGCATGGCATAATATTTAAGAGCAACAGGGCATATTAGGAGTTGCCCTTCGAATTGCACTTACAACCAGTGAGATGTAAAAACTATCGCACAACACATTCAAGAAATATTTGCACTGCATATAGCCTTACTCTACCTTAGTTGCTTTGTTTTTTCATAAATGGACGAAATGCAGTGGTTTTATCTTATTACTGTGCGCTGTAGATCAGATGCCACAAAAAAACTATTCACTGTATTTAAAAAAGAATGAGAAATGTCATGTGAGATAGCCGGTAGGAACTAATTGTGACTAGTTCATGAAAGAAATATCTGTTTACTAGTTCATTGATGGAGCTTTGATAGTTATTTACGTTTCCATCTATGTCTATGTTTTATTAATGAGATGCCAGAGTATTTGTTATTGAATTCCTCTTTCCATTTTTGTATATTTGCTGGATATGTTTGGTTAAACTATTGTTATATCCATATAATTGCAGCTGCTGTGAGGAAAGAGATTGCCGATGAAACAGATCGCATAACTGGGAAAACTAAAGCTATTTCAAATGTTCCCATCCATTTGAGTATATATTCGCCACATGGTAAGTGTTGATTCTTGTTCTGAATTTCTGATTTCTGAAGTGTGCTTGGTTGATTTATTCCAAGCTTCAACGAATATGAGATTAGGCATTTAGGACACCTTATTTAATGTGACCAAAGATAATACAAGTAATGCATGAAGTGATCAAAGATAATATCAACTAATGTATGGTAGGTGTGGTGGACCTAGAGTTTCCAACATTGGTTTTAGAATCAGCGGATTTCTTATTTGAAGATTTCATTGATTTTGCTCCTCCAGTAAAACCTATAGATATTGTAGGTGTTCATGGAATTGGCATAGGCAATGCTCTGAAATAGTTTAGTTTGTGTTTTGTTGATTTTCTGGGTACACAGAGGTCAGGTCAGAATAATGGTGTGAGATAGTATGAGTCATCTGTGCACTAAAACTTTTAAGATTAACTTTACTCAGGATTGAGTGATGGCAAAACCTCTTAAATCTTCTATGCATTATGATATCGAATTGAGCGATTCTGGTTTGGTGGGTCTAGATTGTCCAAAAATATTGTGTCCTGTTTTCTATTCAAGGTGTACGTATGCCTCAAAGTAATAGCCACATATGTAGACTCGTGATTCGTTCTCATTCCTGTTCCTGAAGTACAATTACCAAAAAGGGAAAAGAACTATAGCTTGTTATGTTAGCTTTATTATGTCACTTGAAGTTTTACATGCATTGAGTACATTTATGTTCCGTATCCCTTGAACTGTCTGTAGATTAATGTCACATTTCTGTTTGCAGTTGTTAACTTGACACTTATTGACCTTCCTGGACTGACAAAGGTCGCTGTAGGTAATGACTTAGTTGCTTTGGTTTTGGTAACCATACCTTCTATTATTTAACTTTTGGTACCTGCACCATTTTACTACAGAGGGGCAACCAGAATCTATTGCTCAAGATATTGAAAACATGGTTCGATCTTACATTGACAAGGTAAAGAAAATAATCTCTGTTGGTTGCTATTAGTTATAGTGTGATGCTTACTTGAGTTACTTGTACTTCTTGAATTTTCTGTGGCATATGTAGCCCATTTCCAGTATTATCCTTTGTTTAGCTTACATTGACTTGTGAGCACTATTTTCCCTGATCTGGGCACTATGAATTTACAGATAGACTTGTGTAACTCTAGTCACATAACTAGATCAAAAAATCATGAGCTGTATATTATGTTTCGCCACATATTTTTAAAACCTAATATTTTCTTTTACTTCTGTTCTTTTTTTCTGGAATCTTCAGCCAAATTGCATCATTTTGGCTATCTCCCCAGCTAACCAAGATATAGCAACGTCAGACGCTATCAAGCTTGCTAGGGATGTTGATCCTTCAGGTGCAGTTTTGATTTTTTTTTCCTCCCTACAGCATTTGAAATCACACTTTCCATTAGACAGGATTACCGATAAACCATTTTGTTGGCGTACCTAATAGTCAGTGCAGTCCCAATCATATATATTAACAATTTTTCTCTTAACATCTTAAGGTGACAGGACTTTTGGAGTCTTAACAAAGCTTGATTTGATGGACAAGGGTACCAATGCCGTTGATGTATGGCACTTTTCAATTCTTGTTTCCTCATCCTCCATGTATGTAGTACTAAAAGTTCCTCTCTCCATGGAATCCTAGGTACTTGAAGGGAGGCAATATCGCTTACAACACCCCTGGGTTGGAATTGTCAATCGCTCACAAGCTGATATCAACAAGAATGTTGATATGCTCTCAGCAAGACGCAAAGAAAAAGAGTACTTTGAGAGTAGTCCTGAATATGGTCACTTGGCACATAAAATGGGTGCAGAGTATCTTGCCAAGCTTCTGTCACAGGTGAGGGCATTTTGCTGCTGTGGCATGCTTCTAACCATAAACTTTTGAATTTCTTATACTGACTGCTGATGTGTTTCCATTTATTTATCCAGCATTTAGAGGCTGTTATCAGAGCCAAAATTCCAAGTATTATAGCCATGATTAACAAAACAATTGATGAAATAGAAGCCGAGTTGGATCGACTTGGTAGGCCAATCGGAGGTGATGCTGGGGTAAGAATTACTGTATTTTTTAATGATCTCTGTTACGTTGTGGCGAGAATTATTCATATGCATTGTCGGTGGTTTGTGCCACAAGCTGCATTATTTATTTGCAGGGATGATGCCACTGTGCATTATACATTTCTATAAATCTTGTTTATGGTGTATGTCTCTCATATTGTTCCCATAATCTGCAGGCTCAGTTGTACACAATCTTGGATATGTGTCGTGCATTTGACCGTGTCTTTAAAGAGCACTTAGATGGCGGGTAAGATATTCAATTGGCCTTTTCCATAATGTTGTTGTGCCTTCCATGATTATTGCCGATGTATGTTGACAAGTTATCATACTTATATGTATTGTTAAGATAGAGCATTTTTAAGGAATGATGTTGATAATTAACTTACACTTAACCATTACTACCTTATTTCTCAGGCGGCCAGGTGGAGATCGGATTTATGGCGTCTTTGACAACCAGTTACCTGCAGCACTGAAAAAGCTTCCATTTGACCGACATCTTTCAATGCAAAATGTTCGTAAAGTTATTTCGGAGGCTGATGGTTACCAGCCCCACTTGATTGCCCCTGAGCAAGGATACAGAAGGCTTATAGATAGTTCTCTAAGCTACTTCAAGGGTCCAGCTGAAGCGTCTGTTGATGCGGTATGACTTCTATGTTGATGCATATCTCCTTGTAGTATTCTAGTTCATGTTTGAATAGTTGATGCATAAGTGTGTGTATACATTTAGTAATTTCATATCCTAATATCTGATATTATATATTCTTGTATTATCCACCCATTACATTCATAACTGTTGGTGTACATGTACTCCTGTCTGCTGGTAAAAACTTTGGCAATGTTACTTATATTAGATAGGCACATGAGAAAAAAATAGGGAATTGCTTGGGGTCTTGGAATCATCAAAAAAGAGCTGAAATTAAAGGCTCATTGGCCTTGCTGCCAAAATCATATGATGTGCACACTATTACCATGACGGCATGACCCTAGTCTAGGGATGTCCCAATGACTGAATGAAGTCACGTTCAAGTGATGCAGTGTGACAGTGATGTTCTGAAATGTGATGGAAGCGAAGTACAAGCTGTTGGTTTGATGCTAAATTGAAATTTTTACGTTGTTGCTTGATGAAGAAAAATGTCAATATCCATGTTTTCTTGGTCATTTGAATTTTATTTAAAGCTATATTTCACAGGATCTTGGTCACTATATGCAGTTAAGGGCATCAGTGGTGGTTGCATCGGTTCATTGCCACCATGTGTACTGCCCTGGTATAAAAAAAAAATTGCTCGTGAACAATCACTCCGCAAGTAGACCCCCACAATAAGATTACGGGAAGAAAACAGTGCTACGATGTCTTGGAAGTAGTCCCGTGGTCAAAACTTTGGCAGCCAAAATAATTTTTAATGCACTTACATTACATCGACTCATAAATAAGTGTTGATTCTGCTCTCACCTGCTCATGCATTGAATATTCCAGTTGTTTGATTTGATATGGTTTGCTCCCACGCCAGCTCAGGGTTTGCTTTTCTTTGCCACTGGAGAAGCCCTAATGATGTTCTCATATTGCAGGTCCATTTGGTCTTAAAGGAGCTTGTTCGGAGATCGATTGCAGCAACAGAGGTTGCCTTCTTTGTACCTTCCTTTGTTTTGTCTTACTGGTTAATCTCAAATTGTCTTTGGTATCATAGGAATTGAAGCGATTCCCAACACTTCAATCGGATATAGCTGCTGCTGCAAACGATAGCCTGGAAAGATTCCGTGAGGACGGACGAAAGACTATTCTTCGTCTAGTAGAGATGGAAGCCAGCTACCTAACAGTAGAGTTTTTCCGTAAACTTCCTACTGAACCAGAGAAAGCAGCTGATAAGAACACTCCAGTGAGTGATAGATATCAGGACAATCATCTCAGAAGAATTGGTAAATTCACCTTCCTTTCTCTCTTTGTAGATTTGTAGAAAAAGGACATCTGATTTAGCAGAAATGTGCAACCACTTCTTAATTTCTTATCCATCAGTAGAAACGCAAGATTAAATAATAGGAAGTACTTTATCAGCCCAGTCGGTTTCCCAACAGTTGGTTGTAACTACGCTTCTATATCTCCAGTGCATTGTGGAATATGATATTGACATTAACCTAGGGAGCAATCAGGGTAGCGTTTTGCTTTTTTTCTCTACGTAAACACATGATTGTAGTACCATGGTCCTTTGTATTAGCTCATCCTGGAGTTTAGTTTCTGCATTATGATGTACCACTAGTTATGGCTTGATTGTTGTTTTATTTTCTTTTCCTTGTCAGGATCGAATGTGTCATCTTATATTAATATGGTCTGTGAGACTCTGAGGAACACAATTCCAAAAGCCATCGTACATTGTCAAGTGAAAGAGGCAAAAAGAAATTTGCTTAACCGTTTCTATGCTCATGTGGGAAGCAAGGAGGTATGTTTACCTTGATTCCTTGACTAATTACATTGTTTTGTACACAATTTGAAGACAGGTGTTTGCATTTGTAGTTAAATCTTGGTTTACTAACTACTGTTTTTTTCACATCATTTAATTGTTTTTGTAAGGCTGCACTGGTTGGGCATGCACAACAAATTTTATTAAACATCAGTTTTGTTGAATTTGATATGTAGACAGCCCTGGTTTCTTGTAGTTTGTGTACTTGTTCTCTGAAGCTTTTTCTTGATACCAGCTGATCACAGGGTTCAGAGAGAACCTGGGTGTAGTGTTCAGTTTCCCCTTATTTTAATTAATCCGGTCTAGATCGTTTCATTTTAGCAAATGGTTCTTGAAAGATTTTTACATATTCCTGATTACTCCAATTTATGCAATACAACTTGGAAACAGCTGAGCGCGATATTGGACATTGAATGAAGTTATATTTCCCTCATTTGCTTTGCTTTCATAATCCAGAAGAAACAGCTGAGCGCGATGTTGGATGAGGACCCTGCTTTGATGGAGAAGAGGGATGCCTTGGTCAAGAGGCTAGAGCTGTACAAATCTGCAAGGAATGAGATCGACTCGGTCGCATGGAAATGATTGGCTTGTGAATTGTGACAGCTACAGCTGGAATGTAGAATGTACAACCGCAGCAGCACACGTGTGATTGCAGTAGAATGTTCAATTCTTTTTTACATTTGAATTTAACCTGGAGGCCTTGTACGCAGTTTTCACTCGAGTATTTTTTTTCCAAACATGCTTATTTGGCCGCCTTGGCCTTAAACACGATTGTGTTGTGCGTGGACGATCTGGTCTCCGGTTGATATAAGAGTATAGATGTATTCTTTTGTTGATTTTACTGCCTTGATGATCTCAATAGTTTTGCCCCAGTGAGAATAATGTTTTTTTTGTATTTTATTGTGTGGGATGAGGGAGTGTTGTTAGGTGCTTGCTTGATTGTACTGAAAGTTGCAACAAATGAAATTGTGGAACAAGGATGACCAACTGACCATGGTATGGATAAATACTGCTGCGTCAGTACGTGAATCTCCGTGTTTTCGATGGTTAACGGTGTTTTCGATGGTTAACTGTTTACATGAGAAATACTAGTGCACTAATTTACTGGAAGCACTTGCAAAGGTGCAACTTAGCTACCAGTAATGAGCCAATAATAACATGTGAGGTAACTGACTACAGGAGGTCCCTGAGAGTTGTAGTTGTCCTGGCAGTCTTCTTTTTGCCCTGGAAACAAAACAAGTTTGATTTTTGAGACGTCTGAAAATGCATGTTTTATTCAACACCGAGTTTTCAAAGTAATATCTCCCATGCATTCATCACCTTGGACTCGTATTTGCTTGCTCTGCTCATAAGTCGGTCTGTCCTTCTCTGGGAGCTGCTCTGCAGCTGCAGGGGCCGGCCGTGCTCGTCATACAGTATGACCCCGCTGAACCGCGGAAGCTCGCAGCGCGTCCCCATCAGTATCCTGCGTTGCCACACCGGCGTCCTCCGTGGCGTCATCGGCGTCCTGCAGCCCTCTGCTGCCGCTGCCTTCTTCCCGTCCGCCGTGGCGCCCCTGGACACCGTCGACCTCATCCCGGCCGTTACCACCGGCTCCACCGCGACGCTTCTGGTGCTCCCGCACGGGAGCCTGGGGGGCGGCGGCGCGCGGAGCCTCCTGCCCAGCACGTCCATGCAGTCGTAGTACTCGAACCCGCGCTTCTCGGGCTTCCTGCTGCCCGCCTTGCCGTTGCTAGCCTTCTGTAACTGTAAACCCGAACGGCCAGAGCCGTGCGGTGGGTGGAAGACGACCTCCTCTGGCTTGGACGGCCGGCCGTCGTCGTTCCTGACGACGAAGAGCGCCTTCGGTGTGCCGCGCCTTGGCTCAGGCTGCTGCCGCCGCCGGTTGGCCTTGCATCGTAACATGGACGCGCAGAGCCCCATGGGACAGTCGCTGGAGATAGCAGGAGGCGAGCTTTGGAGCCCTGGACTTGGTTGGAATGAGGGTTCAGAAGGAAACTGTGCTCGTTGGCCGGTGGTTTTGCGTTGTTTTTTTTGTTTTATGGAGCAAGCAACCAACCAACCAACCAAAGCAAGATGATGACGACTAATGGGAGTGATCTAGCTGGAGAAGTAAAGGAAAGGTAGATTCAGCTGCTTGGGCTTCTTTTCCTTCCGTGCTTAGGAGTATGTATCACAAGCCTTGCTAAAGAATATGTAAATTTGGGTGTGGATCGGAGGAAAACCTTGCTAAAAAAGAATGTGTAAAATTGGGGGTGGACCGGAGCAAATTGCTTCGCTGCCATTTCTTCGACTTGCGGCGCAGGTTACCGCTTCTGCGAGGGCTCCACTGCCGCCGCCTTGTTCGATCAAAGTGCTTTACTTGCGTGGGACGTTTGTATTCCCAAAAATCCTGGTAGGCTTTGCACTGCACGGTGTTCAGATGGATATTTCTTTCCTTAAAATGTCTTCTTAAGTGGGCTCAAGACATTTGGGTTTGGACGACCATTGCGTGCCCTGATCAAGTGATCAGTCGGAAGCAGATGAAATGGTCTTAAAGAACAACAGAATAATGCTTGCAGTGCATTTCTTTCCTGCTATGGTAGCTAGTGCTATCACAGGCGGCTCTTGAAGTCGTCCCATTGCACTCCCTTCTCCAGGTACTCGATGTTGTTGGGGTCAAACGGCCCCCTCACCACGTCGATCGACTGTATGATCGCCCTCTCCGGCAGGACACTCCTCGACGGATCCGCGGCGGTTCCCCCGCTCAAGTTCGACGAGAAGCCCTGCGACAGAGCGAGATCACGCGTCAGCGACAGAATCGATGGGTCAGCCTGCGCAGCTACGCCGACCCACTACTAGACCTGGCAGCCGCATTGCGTCCACCATCGTGGCAGTTCAGGAAAAAACTGCACTGCACCAGTGCGACACAACGCTGTAGTAATAAATAAGGCCAGTGTCGTCGGTACCCTGAAGACGAGCACGACTTCGACCTCGTCGTCCACCCGGGCCTTCACCAGGAGCGCCTGGTCGCGGGCGTCCTCGGTGTACCGCTCCATCCTCGCGACGTCCTCGTTGTGGCCCCACTCCTCCTCGTCCTCCTCATCCTCATCCTCGTCGTACCGCACCTGCCGCCTCACGTGGCAGACCGCTCCGATCGCGCGCGCGTCCTTGACGCTGACGAGGAGGAGGCGGGGAAGGTGCCCGAGGCCACGCGCTGGGTGCGGGAGTGCTCCGCTGGCGCCGTGGAGGTGGAGGTGGCAGGGGCGGCCGGCAGGCGGAGAGATGGTCGGTGTGGCGCAGTGGAGCTGGAGCACCATGCTGGGTGAGGGTGAGGGCTCAGCGAGCGAGGTGTCAGGTGGATAAGGCGCGGTCTGTGCGCTGTCACTAAATCGTCGTTTCTGCAGCCTGGCACTGGCAGTGAGGAGACGAGGAGGCGAGTGGCGCCTGAATACAGTGGCCATACGCACATATATGCCCTGATGGTGCCTCTCAAATTTCTAGCAAGTTCAAGACATAGAGTGCCGTTCTAGTACACTGGTAAGTTCTGGACGAAGAAATTAGCTGTAATTTGCGAGTGGTCTCGGTCTCGGCTGGCAACAAAATGTCCCAGGCCAAGCTGCAGTTTGTCAGATTTGAGTGGTTCTCGGTAGACCTAGGCTGGCAAACTAAACTATACAATTAGTTACTTTTTTTATCTATATTTAATACTCCATACATACGTTCAAAAATTAATGTGATAGAAAGAGAATGAAAAAACTTGAAACTTTGATATCATCTAAACAAGGCCCATTAAGTATCCAGAATAAGCCAAACACGGCTCCTTCCTTAATAGTTGTAATTTAACCTTGGGCTATGACCAATCAGTGATCACTAGTGGTTATATTGCAGAGAAAACGTGCACGCTGGACAGCCGCTAATGAGGATAAGTTGCAGTTCCACCATCCACCTAACCCACAGAATGAGATGTTTAGATTACACTCTAGAGGGCACAATACTAGCACTAGCTGCAGCATAGGCATCTGCAAGGCCAGGAACAGAGTCCGTGACTGGCGATGAACTTTGATTTGAATGCTTCTTCTGTAAGATGAGCTAATGAGAAAAGGTTCATATTGCTATTCAGCAATCCTCCTGCAGCGGCTTCTCAAGACAGGGTATATCTGGTGCAGAGAGTTTCCGCTCTGTGCGAGGTCTAGGGAATGATATTAATAGCAATCCTTACCTTCGCTTGTACACGAGGAGATCGCGACTCGAACCCAGGACGGTAAGAGTCTACCGCTTGCACCAGTCCTGCCCTTCAATAATATACTGGCCTTTCAATAAATATACTGTGGCTCCATTGCAGCCTCATTGAATAGCATCAGAAAATCCTAGTATTTGTGGCATTTTAGACACTGCAATGGAAACTTTAGACTCAGAATAACCAAGAGTCCTCTTAAAGAACTCAAGCTTGGCAGCAACCCTTTCACGGGAAACACTGGTGATGATTGCCGCTGCTTGCCCGAACATCGGCGACGCGGCAGGCACCCCAAGTTCTTCTGCCCGCAGCAAAAATTCCTTCACGCGTTCCGGGTTGAAGGTAAGCACCCACGGATTCTTTAAACACACCTTAGCAACATCTGGAACACCGCCCTGACGAAACACAACTATGTTGGGCTTGATTATCTTCTCAAGGCTCGCCGAGAGAAGGTTCCTGTTCCTATTTGCCGAAGAACTCAACCGCCCTGATCAAACGAGCCGAAGAAGGAGATGAAGAACTCAACCTTGGGAGCGACGTCGCAGCGGCGGAGAGAGTGTGAGGCGACTAGGAGGAAGCGAGCGATCTAGGGAGTAGACAGGCCGACGCGATCGCGGAGAGCAAGAAGGCGGTGGGCGATGTTCTTCACCTCGGCGGCGATGTCGGCGCGGGAGAGGCCAGCGCTGGAGAGCAGCGCGAGGATGGCATCGGGGTTGGAGGCGGAGCTGAGCCGTAAGCTGGAGACCTCCTTCTTATTGTATTCTACGGATAACTGGCTGAAAGCCTTCGTGAACACCTCGCGTGCTTGGGTCGGGGCGAGGCCGCAGGTGGCGACAAGCGGTGGCGGATTCATGATGGGATCTAAGGGGCTAAGTAATGGACATGTTGATTGATAATGAAGATTTAATGATGATTTATGCTTGATGCTATAGTAAGTTAACGAGAAATTAAGGCTCATGAGGGGGGCTGGGGGCCCTGGATCCGTCAATGGCGACAAGGTAGTCCTCGAGGGAGAAGGCCCCGACTCCGAGAACCATAAGAGCACTAGCAAGGGAAGCTGCAGCAAAAGCAAGAAGGGATGTTGAAGAAGCTGAACTCAAGGCTGCGGCAGCAAGAAGCAGCAGAAGCAGTAGCTAGGGAAGAAATTGAGGTTACAATAAATGAGTTATTTGCAACTCATGCACAGAAAAATGTCCTGAAAGCCTTGGCTTTAGAAGTTGATGTCCTAAAACCTACAAAAGCTAGAAGGTATGCTATTGAGCCTACAGCTAAGAGTTCATGTCCCTCGTTGTACCATGACTTTTATTGTTTTGAACAGAACATATTCTCAGAAGATGAACTGCAAATTGAGCCTATCAAAAAAATGACACCTAGGAAGAAGTTGGCAAAGAAAGTGAGGAAGAACTAAGGATGAACTAGGAACTTAAGATGAACCGGAACATTGCTTTTATTTTGCTAAGAGCTTGAACTCTTGATAATATGTGTAATTGGCCAGAACTTTTATTTTGCATGGCCTTCTATTGTAATTAAATGGGCATAACTATCAACATATTGTCGTGTGTAATGGGCAAAGGCTAAAAACTCTATATGTATGGCTACAATGTGCCCCTATTTAGTTGTCAGAAACAGGTACTTTATGTAGTGATCTTAATTTTTCCATAACTGATGTGCCTATCTTATTTGGTTGTCATATGTGATACTATATAATGTGCCTCTATTACTTTGCATGGACACAATGTGCCTCTCTTATTTTAGATGGCCACAATTTGCCTCTCTTAATTAGCATGGTCAGAATGTTCTTATTTTTTTTATTGCCATATGATTCATTCAAACACAGACAACATGACAGTTCTAGGCCTGGGGAAAACAGAATGGGCGAGCGAGCGTCTGGGCCGTCCAGTTTTCCTGTCTTTGAGCGGGCGAGCAAACGGGCAGGGGAAGCCAAGTCTTTTTGCAGGGCACTGTTGACTGTGTCATATCACCGTGGCGTGCCAGACGAGCAAATATGGCAAAACGAAGACATAATTTTTAAAGATGCTAAATCTGTAAAAGCCATCGTAAAGATGAGAAGCAGACGAATGGTGATCTTAATAATGGTAAATATATAAAATTCCCGCAAACATGCAGTTTGCGAGTGGTCTCGGTCCCGGCTGGCAAACTCTCGTTAAGAAAATTTAAGGTAATAGTAAGAAACTAAGAAATGTGATTTTTTTTTTGTTATAAAATACAACTCCTTTCAGTTATCTTTAATGGCTGTTCTAAAGAAAATCTTTCAGCACACCAGTAAAATCCGGAAAGAAGCAACAGTTCACCTAAATCCTTTAAAAAACTTAAGCAAGTAATGATTTACTTTGCTAGCTGTCGCAGTTGCATATTACAACCAAGCAGAAGGGGCAAACATTTAAAAAGGCAAAATCATTTGCTTGTGGCACTTGTATGATGATTCAATGGAGGCAACAAGCTTATTGAGTATGCTCTGCTTCCCATACACAACACGGAAATGTACTGTTCAGGTTTTGCTGCTCTGAAAATCTAGAGGCAGTCCAAATTATACACCAACCTCCCAAGAAAACAAGCAACGGTGGTGAAACTCGTAGCATGGAAAAAAGGGACTAAGAAGTTCTCTGAAGATTAGCTTGAAGGTGTGCAATTCTCACTTCTTCAGCAAAGTCGCACTGCATTGGGCCATAATCTTTGAAGCTCGAGTGATTGCATCAGTCATGTAGAAGTTCTCCACAACAGTTTTGAATGGTGTTGAGCTGACTTGTTGCTTTACAGGGGGCTTAACCTCAGCAGAGATTGTGGATGGCTCCCTCTCGTCTACATGTACCAGATTGGGTGCAACCGTACTAATCCGGTCCCTCACAGCTGAGAGACTGTCATAAGGCAGTTGGGCCCCAGCAACCTCAGAAAGAGCGCGGATGATCTTCCAGTCATCCCTAGCATCACCAACCGTAGGAACAGCTGGGATGGTCCACTGGGTGCATCCTTCGGTATTCTCGTAGGTGCCTTCCTTCTCACTGAATGCTGAAGATGGCAGAATAACATTGGCCCTATAGACAGCCTTGTCACCATGGTGTCCCTGATAAACAACGATTGCATCCTCTGGAAGCTTGTCCAGGCTTATATCATCAGCCCCATCAGATACAAGAACTTTGCGGACTTGATGCTCTCGGCAGGATTAGCAATAAGCCCAAGATCAAGAGCTGCAGCCTGTGCAGCATGGAGCAACAGGACATTAAGGCCATTCCAGTCTGGTCTCGTCACATTGAACTTCTTGGCTACAGTCTCAATTGTGGAGAACAGGGCATCTTGATCTTCCCGTTCAAACAATCCAGCTCCAGCAATGATAACAGGGTTCTTGGCGGATTGCAGTACTGAGCAGAAAGGATGACGACCCTCAGCAATCTCAACAAGGGTCTGTGGTCCTGTGCCAAGATGATCATGGTCATAGTTAAAGTCAGCTGGAGGACCAATGTAGCCCACCTTTGCTTGTGTTGCTTTAACAGTCTTCCGAATCCTAGCATTAACCATTGCAGCTTCCACCCTTGGCTGTTCCATGGCACAAAACGAATGTGTCATCATAATATTATATTCACAATAAAACTTCATAACAGCATGACGTGACTAAAAGGCAGCATATGGAGACAAAAAGTTCAATAGTAGAACTTATAAACATGATACGCCAAACTAACCAGTTCAATTTATAACTTTTCCTGATAAACTAGTACAAGAATGGTGTCTCCATATGCTAGAAATTTGAAGTCAACAATAACTTTTGTTTCAAGAACATCAGCCCCATTTTAATTCCTAAGCACCACATAGCTATTGCAAAAGCATGCCAACAGCACAAGATCCAATGATTATACAATATAATGGTATATTTCAGAGAATGCAATTAGCAATCAAGAAAATGGCACTAAGCACTGATGAGAATTTTACCTGAGTGCCAACCAAAAGGAAGACATCAGCCTTTTCAAGCCCAGCAATGCTCGTATTCATTAGGTAGTTAGATCGCATATCTGCTGGAGGATTGGGACCATTTCCCTCACATAGCACTTTATCTGAACCCATTCTGTTAACAAAATCTTTCAGTGCCATCATGGATTCTGCATCAGAAAGTTTTCCAGCAACTCCAGTTATTTCTTCTGGCTTAACTTGATGCAAAACCTCAGCAACAACTGCAAGAGCATCACGCCACGTCACGGCCTTAAACCTGCCATCAGGACCACGGATCATAGGGTCATTTAGTCTTTGCCTCTTCAGACCGTCATAACAAAACCGTGTTTTGTCTGATATCCATTCCTCATTAATGTCCTGCAAGGAACAGGAAAAGTGATGTTCACAAAACATATTAACATAATAACCTTCGTTTTCTCAAAGATATAGAATAGTGGAGTAAATGGAATCAACAATACACCACGAAGCATTAGGTCACATGAATACTCACCAACAAAACAAACACAAAAGAGTCAAAATTTTAAGAGAAATGGAGAATAAACAAACCTCATTGAGACGTGGAACAATGCGCATAACTTCAGGTCCTCTGCTGTCGACTCTTATGTTGGATCCCACTGCATCAGTAACATCAATAGTCTCGGTGCCCTTCAGTTCCCAGTTCCGAGCTTTAAATGCAAATGGCTTGGATGTAAGAGCCCCAACAGGGCAGATATCAATAACATTTCCAGATAGTTCACTTGTCATAAGTTTCTCAACATATGTTCCAATTTCTTCACCACTGCCACGACCTAACATACCAAGGTCTTGAACTCCAGCAACCTCAGTAGCAAACCTGACACACCTGCAATTTGAAAAGAAAATAGCATCACATATCAGCCAAGGTACAGAGCTTGCACAAGTAGCGAAACAATTTTTTCTACAGCACACAATGACAATGAAAAATAAGAAACCAGTAGAATGAAGCATGAATAGATCAGATAGAATGCTTGAAGAATGAAAACCTTACAGAATACACATAGAAACAGGATAGGCCTGAAAAAACACCTGAAACGATAACAAATAGATATTATGAGCAAGCAAAAAGCATCACCTTGTACATTGGATGCAACGAGTCATCACTGTCTTAACCAAGGGACCCAAATTCTTGTCCACAACTGATCGCTTCATCTCAGTGAACCGACCACGGTCAGCACCAAATGCCATAGACTGATCCTGGAGGTCGCACTCCCCACCCTGATCACAGATTGGGCAATCCAGTGGATGGTTCATCAGCAAGAACTCCATGACACCCTCCCTCGCCTTCTTCGCCACTGGGGTGTTTGTCTTAATCTTCATCCCTAATCCAGCAAGAGTGATCATTCAATACTCCAAACTTTCACTAATCCAAGGTACAGGGATTTGAGGTATCTAATTTCTCCAACCATATCGAATGCTGTAGGAATCAAACGAGTAAATCTACGCAGAACCCTAAGTAGCTGAGGCAGTGAGGTACCAAGGAAATTAATGGATCTGAGCATTTGAGGCACACAACAATAGCTAATAAACAAGCGCAGCAGATCAACATTGCCTAGTTTTCAATATCAGAACAGCACGAAAGAACATGAAAACCGCCGACGAAATGGAAGGGGGGCGCATGAGTGGCCGCGGCTGACCTGGGAGCGCGGGCATGGCACAGGAAGCGACGGGCTTGGGCGACTTCTCGACCTCGACGAGGCACATGCGGCAGTTCCCAGCGATGGAGAGTCGGCTATGGTAGCAGAAGCGCGGGATGTCGACGCCGGCGACCTCGCAGGCCTGGAGCACGGTGAACCCCTTGGGGATCCGCACCGCGTGGCCGTCCACGAACACCTCCAGCGCGTCCTCCGGGTTGGGCGGAAGCTCCACGCGGGCGCCGCCAACGGGCTCCCGCGGAGGAGGCAGCTCCGGGTCGGCCGGCGCCACCGCCGCGCCGGCCTCCGGCGATCCCGCGGCGGCGGTCGGGGAGATCCAGCGGCAGGAGGCGGCCACGGAGGGGCAGCGCGACGACAGGCGCGAGTTAGACTGGCGGAGAGCCCGCGCGAGGAACGCCATGGCGGCGGCGGCGAGGCGATGGGATCGAGTGGGGATGGTAAAGAGAGAGGAGCCCTCGAGCTTGGGAGAGTGGTGAGAGGGATGGGTTGTCTCCGGAGAGAAGTGCCCGTGGCCCTGCTACGTGTACACGAGGTTTCGACAGCGGTGAGAGGATGGCACTGGGACCCGGTCCGCGGGTCCCAATAGCAGTGGAAAGTCGGTTTTGCGGTTGCGGAAGGGGCTCGTGGGCGTTGTATTTTCGCTTCGGTGTTGAATCTCGACCTTGGATGGACACGGTGTATGGTCGGCGGCAACGAAATGGCTTGGTGGGAGGAAGGGTGTACTCCCTCAGTTCCAATAAAAGAGTCGTTTTAGAGTAGATATCCAGATCCAGACGCGCTCTCTCAACGGCGGCCTCTCTTGGCGTGGGGCATCTCCCAGCACCGGCGACCTCGGCCGCCCTCGCCGGCGACCTCGGAGGAGCCCGCGACCGTCCTCGCTCTCGACGGGAAGAGGAGGTGCCCGGTCAAGATGGAGACGGAGGAGCCTGGCGTGGAGCCCGCGACCGTCCTCGCTCTCGCCGGAGAGCTCTTCCAGCGCCGCTGCGCCGGTGATGGGCGGACCTCGGTGACCCGGCCGTGATCAGACGACCGGCGAGCGCGCCTCCACCTTGTCGCGCGAGCGGGCCCTCGCCGACCTCCGCCTCCGCGCGTCCTCGCCGCCTGTGCGCCAGTGGAGTAGGCGGGCCCATCTACGCCACCACCAGACGACGGCGGATCCAGACGGCGCGGGGGCCACGCCCGCTCTCGTCGGCGGCCTCTCCGAGGAGCGGCCCCGCCCTCGCCGTAGGCCTCTTGCAGCGTCAGTGCCGCAGCCGCCGAGCCCTGCACTCACCTTGCCGACGCAAGAGAAGAGGAAGGATGGCGTAGGCGGAGAGGCGAGAGGGCGTCATCGGAGGGGAAGAAGAGGGCGGACGCGCCTGCTCCTTCCGGCGACCTCGCGCCCGAGGTTGTGCCGCCTCGGTCTGCTCCGCGCGTGCAGCGATGTGACTGCGACTCTGCGAGGTGAAGGAGAGGACGAGGTGGGGTGGGAGGGAGCGGTGAATGACGACCTCTGGTGTATGGAGCAGGGGCTAGTGGATGGTGCAGTAGATGGGCCCCTAGCCTAAAACGACTTTTCTATGGGACACCGTTCGAATCCTACAACGACACTTTTACTGGACGGAGGGAGCAGTTTACCGTAACGTACTGGAATACACAAACAGACCACTCGATCTTCTAGAGGCTGCTTAGTTTCACCTCAATTTTCAAAAAAATTGCTACGAGATTCACGCATTGAATGTTTTACCGCCGGTCGTGGGCGCGTTAAATGCAGCAGCGCAAATATGTAAAAAAGATTAAACGTGTATGCGAAAAAACAAACGTTTGGTGGGAAATTACGAGACGAACGTTTTAAACCTAATTAATCCATATTTGTCACAGCTTGTGCTTTGAACTACACAGCACAAATCTATTTTTTTGCTTTCACAAAGGCTCTCCAGGGATTATACAAGTTCCGACACACAAATAAGTACAACCGAGTAGATCGTGACAACTACGAAGAATGCAAATCAAATCTCTACTACTACTTACAGCGTCCATACCTTTGTCTATTGTCCCTCGTCACGAATAAAAAAAAAAGGAATGCTTGAAGAATGGAGACATCCCCAGTTGTTAATGACAAGACGATCATAGAACTCAAGATTGAACAAAGAATTCAATTAAAGTAGTCAAGCGAAGCAATCAGGGATTCAAGATCAAATGGATCGTGAAGGAGTCAAGTGTTGCAAGCAAATACTTAAGGATTGAAGACCTCTCAAGAGTTAAGATCGCCAAAAAGGGGAGTCAAGTACGAAATTGATTGACCAGATATTCAAGTGTGCATAGTGATGCAATCTTGATGAACAAATGGTCCAGAGAACTAGGTTATGTTGCAAGGAATCCAGCAGAACAAGTTTCGCCTCAAATAGAGTTTATGTGAAGAAGTTAGAGGAGAAACCAGAGGAGTTTGAACACAACGGACAATCCAGCTATGAAGTAAAAGCACACACCAAGTAGAAGAGTTGGTGTCTGGTCAGTGACTTTGTGTGAAGGAACTGCGCAAATGAATGCACTAAATGGTCCGACAAGTAGGAGATAAAAGCACCGGACAATCAACAAACTAAGACAGACTAGGATTGCATGCCAGAGTTTTTTTGTGACTGGATTGCATGCCAGAGTATGCTTAGCTTTAGGGCTTAATTATGCAACGAAGGCCCCTATCTTCGTGTGCTATTTACTATGGACATGCTTAGCGTGATAGCTCTAATAACTTGTTGTTAGTATGAATCTTTCTAGTTCTTAGGTTATGACCACAGGTGGGGAGTAATAATTTCGATAGGCTGATAGGCTAAGATTCGTCGTGATGAATTTTTTAAGTCTTAGTTCACCCTCTCAGGGCCGTTCGATCCTTACACATTGCCATCTCCAAAGGACATCGTTGTCTTCGAGGTGGAAGATGTAGGGAGAAGAGGGATGGAGATTGCGACACAATGCGACGTCGTCCTGGATTAGAGTGCGAAGAGAGATGCGTGAGGCATAAAAATAGAGTGCTAGAGACTGATGTCAAACCTACTCTTGTCTGGATCTAGGTCCAAGGGATTCACTATGGCATGCCACATCGGGAGACAGGGTTGGTCATGATCCGTCTGGACCTACATGACACTTGTAACGAGTTAATGGATTTAAAGTTACATTTTAGGAGTTTAAATCTTATATTACATCCTAGGACAAGTTTGGGAAAACGAAAATGTACTTTGAAGGTTCGAAGACCTCGATGATATCTCCTACAATTAAAAAGAATAAAGTGTGGATATTTTTTGGTGCGACATTTGTTTTGATTCGTCCGTCTGCCCACGCCTGCGATCCCACGACATCTCCCGCATGCTGCGTCCTTTGGTGCGAAGAAAACACGGAAAATCTTGACCCTGATTTGCATGCGCTACAAATACGGAAAGTCTTGACCCTGATTTGCATGCGCTATAAACACGGAAAGTCTTGACCCTAATTGCCTCAAACAAGGAAAGCGATCACTCACGTCTCACGTTCGATCATACTGGCCTCGTGCCACAAATATGAAATTCTTGACCCTGATTTGCATGCGCTACAAACACAGAAGACCATCGTTGCTCGTCGCTGTACGATCGAACGCGTCTTCTTAGTTGGACTCAAGCGCGTCACTGGTCGCTGCACGGAGACGATCGTCGCGCGCCCCATTCCTCGAGCCCCTGCACGATCGAGCCGCCCCTACTTCTTCCTCGTCGTGTAGTGGAGAAGCAACAGCAATGGATCATCCACCGTCTGCCTACCAGTGGATGCACCTGTGGCTACATCATCGATCGCCGCAAGGTCGCCGCAAGATCACCTCCCCGTGCGATCTCCCCTCCAAGACCTGCTCCATCGTCTGGTCTGTGCGCCCGCGTCGTCATCCTCCCCGTGCGCCACGTACACTGCCGCCTCCACGACGTCGGGCCGTCGTCCTCGCTACTCGCCCGCATCGTGCACCTAGAAACACCGCCACCTCCACGACGTCCGCGCCGTAGTCCTCGCCGTTCGCCCGCGCCATGCACCCGAGCTGTCATCCTCGGCTACCGCGCCGCTACTTCGACGCCACCTGAGTCGTGCACCCGAGACGTCGTCTTCGCATATGTAGACCGATTGACGTCGCCCGTCCTCCATCGCTCGCCGTTCATGATGTTACACAACCATAGTTCATGATGCTGACGTTCTTGTTATATAGTTAATCATCTATTTTTTCGATATTGTGTGCCTGCACATTGGATGCCATTGTTTTTAGCATAGTTAGCCATTTGTCTGTACCAACCTCGTTTCAAGTAGCTCGAGCCTTATTTATTTGCTGATAGTCTCAATTAATGAGCTTGGTGTACCAATGTTAGATACTTTACTGGTAAAATATATTAGATACTTTTCTCTTGTCAACTTTTTTGTGGCCACTGAATTTTTGGCTTGCTAATTTTTTTATTACACTGGATGGTAATCAGATGTTTGGCATCAGGCTTTTGCACCTCTAGACCTCGCTCACTGAATTGGTGTTCCCGTAACAGCAACATCAAGCCAGGTCACAAAATTATCTCTGCACTGCAAAATGTCTGTGGATTGATCTTTGTTTATTTTTGAACAATCTGATATAGGCAGGCAAGAAAAAGAATGATGATTTCTCACTGAAGTTAAACCTTGGAAAAGAGGGATTTCTCACTGAAGTTGCCCTGAATTGTTGCAATTTATTGCCATGGCTTACATTTGTAAACTCTAGAGGATGAGTCAAAATTTTGTAGTTTAATTAGAATATTTAGGTGATTGTATATATATATAATATTCAATACAAGAATAATCTATACATGATCTTCTTGAAAGATTTCTACAGTGTAAAGACATCTTCGTTTTTCATACATGCCCGTGCTAACGCTATAGTAAAAACAAAACCCATGCTCAAAGTCAAAGAGATAAATTATAGATGCTTGAATTTTGTCATCCATTATCTACCGGCGTGCCTATAAAATAGACTGAATAAACAATTAAACATAGATAGAAAACTAAATGAATGAAAGGATCATTGCAAGACATCAATCATCTCATAGCTTCGAACAATATCGCAAAGCCACTAAAAACTATAACCGTGTCCTCACCTCAAACATTGTCCATATAAATGGATTACAATGAAAGAAATGGATATCAGAGATTTCTTCCTACCAATATAAAACATTATTTTAGCCACATCACGGAAAGATCTATAAAGTAGAGTTTGTTAGCCTGCGACGCCGCGCACTCCATGACTGTGTTAAATTCATAAACTTTACTTTTTGGATTAAATGTCACTTTAACGTTGATATTTAATTTTTACAGTATTGTTATCTTATCGTGCAATCCGTGTGTTTTTAGTATAAATTGTTAGTTATCCCGTAGCAATGCACGGGCACGCTACCTAGTCACGATAAAACTTTGAGGAACACACATATATTGTACTCACTACTCACCTTTTATGCCAAGTCTGCAGTTTGAGTATTTTTAAAGAGAATTTTTTTTATCTGACACTAAATAAACGTGCTTCTCTGTTTGACACTAAAAACTGAAATCTTTCTTATCTAACATCAGTTTTATTTTTCGTGCCTTATTTGACACGGCCGTGGAGGGCGGGCTCACAGTGCCAGGCTCGGGGCCCGGCCAACTTTGGAGCCCTGGTGCGGGGCAGGCCGCAGGCCGCTTGCGTGTGCAGCGCGGGGTGTGCCGCCATGGGTGGGTTCGAGGGCTTGGGTGATAAGGGCAGCCTCCGGCGTTGGCAACAACGGGATACGGCTGCGTGTGGCACGCGCGGCGAGGTCGCCCCTGGTCATATGGGCACGGTGCAAGGGGCGATGTTGGTCCTGTCTGCGGGCGGCCCGCGGGCGAGCTTTGATAGCATGCCATAGCTGGTGATGGCCGATGGGCGGGCCTCGTGCAACCGTGCGGCGGCCGCCAGCGCTACCGGCCATTGCGACGGTGAAGACGTTGCACTGCAGCCTGCCTCGGGACCTCCTAGCTAGCGCTGCGGCCGCGGCACTTGTGGTCGCTTCCTCCTAACGCGCAATAGCAGCACAACCTTATGCTTCCCGTTGTCTGCTTCTTCCTCCCATTTGTGTTTTTTTGTCTATTTCTTGGCATGAAATCCAGTTTATAGAATGTTCCAGGTAGCTCCTGTACCGGTGAGGTTGCTTGCCTTTCTTGCATTTGGTTGTCTTGTGTTCGACAAAATGTCAGACAAGTGTTATGAAATATGTTGGAGGCATGGATGTTATGTCTCTTAGCTAGTTTCAGTGATTAACTAATCATGAACCGTGTTTTCTAACATATAAAGAAAGAATTAAAAAACAACAAACAAGGGTAGAATGATCCTTTTTGCCTTACACTTAACACTGTTATAGCACTAAACTGACTTGACAGTGACAGAAGAGGATAAAACCGGTGTTAAATAGGGAAGATTTCAGGTTCCAGTGTTAAATAGGGAAGCACAAGTTTCTTTAGTGTCAAATTGGGAATTTTCTCATTTTTAAACTAAGCTATAAATGGAATGGTTTTTGAGCTGCAGCTCTGCCGAAACGGGTCCTATCTCTCTGCTGTGAGTTTCTTTGGACGCGGCTTTAGTTGAACTAGCAAGAAAAACGGGCAGCGCAGTTAACTTCCTTTGGCGTGAGCCGTGAGTTTTATTTGAACACGACGAGTGGGTGAGTATTTTTGAAGTAACTAATGTTTGTTGAACCTTAAGTGCCATACAAGCAGGACTAAAAGGATCATGCCATGCATCGCATCCGCATGGGCGGCTGCCAAACAATGGTCGCACCTGAAGTGTTACGGCGTGGTGATTTGGCTAGTCTAACATGGGACACGGCTGATCACACACGTTGCCCAACATTCCTTCAGCTAAAGACGTCGCTACCTGATACGAGAACCGCTTGCTTGACTCGGTGGTGGTGTTGTGTTGACATGGCCATTTTCACACACGGACTGAGCTCTCATCTCTCTCGCTTTTGTTCTAATAAACGCCTAACCTGACAATTGGCGCCGGTACACCTCAATATTCTTTTGCCTAGTTTTGTATTTTGGTCTGTCACGTTCTCACACGTCATTTCGTTAAAAATGCTTGTTAATCTCTGATGGGCGGCCCCTATCTCTGCAGATTAATTAATTAAGCAGGTGACGGTTTTATTATATTCCATGGGAGATACTCGTGGCAAGAGTCTTCACAAAGCAAATCCAGCCACCGTGGCCGTCCCTGGCGAACCAGAGTCCACAAACATTCAGGAAACCGGCTGTTTTCAACTATTGTCCACCAAGAACAAACGCAGGCTTAGTCTGATGGAAACATCTCCTTCTAGATCTCATTCAAGGGAATTACACATCAGTACATCACATCACAGTTTGAGTATGACTGGGTGAAAGCAACATATACAGATACAAATGACTCAAAGCGGCAGATGTATAAATAAGAAGCCAGCTAATGATCAGATCGCTCAGCTCTCAAGTGTAGCTTTTTTAGTTCTAATCAAACACTAGGACACTAGGTACAGGTAGTTGCTTGTAGAAGTTAGAGAGTAAACACTTGGTTAAGCTCGTCCATGGCTTTGGCAAGAGCGAAGAGGCTTCCGCCACTCCACCTCTCGCTGAACGTCCCCTCCCGTCCCGCCGTCCAGGAGCCGTCCTTCCGGCTCGCCAACCCTCCTCCGGTGGTTGCCGCGCCGCAGTCCGCCTCGACACCGCTCGCCCGGACGAGCCAGTTCCGCCTCGCCGACTTCGACAGGCTCGCCGTCCTGGGACGCGGGAACGGCGGCGCCGTGTACAAGGTGCGCCACCGCGAGACGTGCGCGCTCTACGCGCTCAAGGTCCTGCACCAGGGCGACGCCGCCGCCGCCGCCGAGGCTGACATCCTGGGCCGCACCGCCTCTCCGTTCGTCGTCCGGTGCCACTCCGTCTTGCCGGCGGCCAGCTCCGGCGACGTAGCCCTGCTCCTTGAGCTGGCGGACGGCGGGTCGCTAGACGCGGTCAGGACCCGGCGCGGGGCGTTCGCGGAGGCGGCGCTCGCGGAGGTGGCGGCGCAGGCGCTCTCCGGGCTGGCCTACCTCCACGCCCGCCGCATCGTGCACCTCGACATCAAGCCCGCGAACCTCCTCGCCACCACGGCCGGGGAGATCAAGGTCGCCGACTTCGGCATCGCCAGGGTGCTCCCCCGCGCCGGCGACCACTGCACGTCGTACGTGGGCACCGCCGCGTACATGAGCCCGGAGCGCTTCGACCCGGAGGCGCACGGCGGGCACTACGACCCTTGCGCCGCCGACGTGTGGAGCCTCGGGGTCACTGTCCTGGAGCTGCTCATGGGCCGCTACCCCCTGCTCCCCGCTGGGCAGCAACCGAACTGGGCGGCGCTCATGTGCGCCATCTGCTTCGGCGAGCCGCCTGTGCTTCCCGACGGCGTGGCGTCACCGGAGCTCCGGAGCTTCATCGCTGCGTGCCTGCAGAAAGACTACTGCAGGAGGGCGTCCGTGGCGGAGCTTCTTGCACACCCGTTCGTCGCCGGGAGGGACGTGCTGGCGTCGAGGTGCGCGCTCCAAGGGCTGTTCGCCGAGGCCTAGCTGGTCCCCGGCGGCGAGGCCGTCGTCGTGCGCGAGGCATCGTCGATCACGCGTCCTAACAAGCTCATCTAGCGGCTATCGCGAAATCATCTACGGAGTACCTGGTTGCCGGCGCCATGCATATAGATAAGAACAATTTTGTTAGACCTGTACATGCTACTGTAGACTTAGTTGTAAATTTGTACAAGAATCTGACTAGAGAGCTTAGTTAATAGTTATCATGCTGCACATAGTTAGGATCTGGATTAGATATCACATAGGAATGTAAATGAACAATAAGCGATACTTTACTAACTGTCGCTAACACTGTACGGTGACAACGTGGAGTTTGTATACATGCTTTTTTTTTAAGAAAATGGAATATATTAATATCCTAGCTTCAACGTCGACTAATGCATATAACTGTTCGTTATTACAAGTAAGAGCAAAACGGTCCAGAAAATCTCAAAACAAAGTTTTGAGTCATAAAGACATCAAAAAAAAAAGTTATGAAAAAACACAACTAGAAAGCAAGTCTGTTGGTATACATGCTAACATGCTTTGTCACAATTCTTGTGAATTGTGTGTGTCTCCATTTTATTTCGGGCTTAAGCTATTCGCCGTGGAGTATATGGATTAGCTTGTGAGCAATCAACAATGAGTGTCACTTGTCCAGTGTTCCTATGCTCTCGGACTCTTGGAATGCTATATCATGGCAAGCAGCTAGCGTTTGGTTTCGGAACCGTTGGCGCCCAGACGTCCGGCCCAAGAACGCGTCCGGATGTAGCTCCCAGCTTGTGATTCCACGTGTTCGATGAAACCGGCCTGCAACAGAAAAACGATTCAAGCGAGCGTGTCTGTCCCCGCGTAATGGAACAGAGCGCGCGCGTCACTCGCGGCGGCCCGTCCCTACCGCGCTGCCATCCCCCACCGGCCACCGCGCCCCGTTCACCTCTGTGCAGCCGTGCCGGTCTCTGCCATGCCCATCCTTGACGTGCCCCGATGCCGTGGGCACATATGCAACATCCAGATCTACTTTTGAAACATCCTGAAGCAACACTTGCAACATACAAAAGAAGACAGATGAAACACTTGAAATATACAAAAGAAGATAGATGAAACACTTAAAACATGCGTCTGAAACACTTGCAAAAATACCTGAAAACACTTGAAAATCATTGTAAAACATACGCAATGTACAAAGAAGACACTAGCAACATATGTGTGAAGCATTGGGGATAGATGCTTGCACATACATCTGAAACACTTGCAACATATGTAACATCCCGGTCTACTTTTGCAACATCCAGATGACACATCTGAAACATACGCTTACAACGTGCGCTTTCAACACAATGTCACCTTGCTGCTTGGACGAATAGACTCTCGTCGTTGCGGAGCTCGACGACGGCATGGATGTCGGCAGCAACGCATGGAGCTCGCCGGTGCAGCGGCGGCACGACCCTCGTGCGATTCTCCAATGCCTGCTTGTGGCCTAGGCTCGCACCCATGGCTGCGGCGCGGCCGGCCATGGGGTGTGACACGAATGGGGACGGGGCGCGGTTGGTGAATGGGCCGCGGCTGGGCGGACGGATGAGCAGCCAAGCCGCGACGGTAGGGATTTTTTTGAGAGGCCGGTCCGCTGCGGATTGGGAGCCGCCTGAGCTGAGCACTCCTGTTCGGTTTTAGAAAAATGTCAGCATGTCAGATATATAATTTGTTTGTGTTACACCTACTGCCTCTTTGGATGCCGATGAAACAATTTATTTAAATAAATAAATGCAATTACGTCGAGGATTTTTTCCCCAGTAGTACTAACCTCGTCCATCTTTTTGTTTACCCCAACTTATGTATGGAATGAAAAAAAAAGTTAAAGCAAGTTGAAATAAATGGATTCAAGGCCATGTTTGTCTCTGCTTATCTTGCGGTAGTGGCAAAAAGAATCCAAGAATCCCATCAAACATGTTATTGCATATATTTTATATTAAAATTGTAGCTTTAGTTTAACGTAATTTACGTAAGCATAATATGCAATTTTTGTTATGAGAATAAAAACCACAAATCTGATCCATGTTGGCACAAAGACAATTAACAATTTATAATTGTTTATATAGTCAAGGACAAAATATTGATATGTTATGATACAAAGACAAATAACAAATTATAAGAGCAACAATTTACTTTTATAGTTGGTTGTACAAGAGTGCTGCCTGAAATCATCTTAAAATTTAGGCACCTGAAATATAAAAAAAATATATAGTATTTAAGCCGTAAAACTGAAGCAATTAACTGTCTATCAATCCAAAAGGATCGTGTTGGTGTTGCTTGGCCTATCATCCCTGCCTGTCCTGAGTGTCAACTAGTGCCCGGCGAATGGCCATTGACTGCTTACCTACTTGATTACTTGAACACGATGATCGGCTCGTGTCATGAAGCACTGCGCCTCGCTGTCGAGCAAGGCGAGCCTAACAAACGAATACACTAATCATGCTTTGTCCTTGAGACGGAATACACTATAATCATGGTTAACTGCACAGTGTCGCATTACAGACGTGAGACGTGGTTGATGTTCTGGAAGGTTTACGGCTTTACTTATCAGCCAATTACGGCTGCATGTGTATCTACTTCAATCCACGTATGTCGAAGTGAATTAGAATGGAACTTAGTTTAATTTTACTTCAATCACTTCAACAAATATGAATTAAGATAAATACATGTGCGTGGCGTGCATAATCCAATCCAACGAGGCAACGATCCATGCCAATATGCCATGTTGATGGATGATCAGGTTATTAAATTTAATTATATACGCTCTGCAATCCGGCCGTCATTGACATTGCCAAAGGAATTATATTGGACTAAGAGAAGTGCCGGAGCACGTCATTTTCTTTCAAATTTATGGGTTTATTTGGTTTGCAACTAAAATTTCGGTAATGCTCCATGTTTGGACGGACGGACGGACGGATAGACCGGACCGCACTCTGCCTCCCGGACTCCATCTTATTCAATGCCACTTGTCAGTCTACTTCTAAAAAAAGGACAGCGCTGATCCCTTCTCCCGTGCGAGGTTTCTCACCGTGGCCTTCTCTAGATTGTCTCAAATTGAAAGTTTTGAATACCAAGGCACATCAAGATCTACATTTGCTCCCATCCCTGTAAAGTCTCCTGACGCGCTCAAATGGGAAAATGAGCTATGTAATTAGATTGTATATCTTGCTGAGATGATCAAACTTGGTATTCAGAGTTTTTTTCATCTGAGGTCATTTAGTGTCTCATTTGAGCAAGTTTGACCAAGTCAAATTTGGTCAAATGAAAAAACAACACTTTGACCTAGTATTATGAACTCTAAATGACTTCAAATTGAAAAGTTTTGAATACCAAGTTTGTTCAAATCATCCCCCAACTTTCCATTTGAGAGACGGTTCAAATTTGCTCCCCATCCCCACCTCCGAACCCCCCTGTCTCAAATTGAAAAGTTTTGCGCCATGCCGTGCTCCATCCTCCGCCGCTCCATTGCGCTAACTTGTAAATTCCATTCCAGAGGCTGTTCCGTTTTGGCTATTGGAATGGAAATGAAAAAACATTTGTCCATATTGAAAAGTTTGAATACCAAGTTTGTGTTGTTGGTATTTATAAGTGCAAATAAAATATGAAGGATTGAGATAGTTTGGATGGCAAATTTGAAAAGTTTTGACCAAGTTTTTCAAATAACTTTCCATTTGAGTTCTGGATGGTTAAAATGATTTTTAAAGATCCTAGATAATATATACAAACGCATAGAATACCATTGTAGTATTTTACCGAAAATATTTCAGATATCGTTATTTATATTTTTACCACAGGCAAACAATGGAGTAAAGATTATTGAATAACAAAGGGGTAACTACTAATCAACATACCAGCATAGCTAGAATAATGGTTAATGTAATGATAGGAATTATGTATAATGACACTCAGGTGATAAATCAATAAAGATAAATAACTAATCAACTTGGGAGAACAATGGGTGAGGTAGATTTGAAAGGTTCTAATATGGCTAGAGGGGGTGAATAGCCTATTTAAAAATCTACAAATCAACTAGAGCAATTTGATTAGTATAACAAATAGCGAAATGCAAATTTGCTCTAGCTCTACAAGGGTTGCAAGCCACCTATCCAATAATTCTAGTTACTATAATCACTAGACACATAATTTGCTAAGTCACTACTCACTAAGAGCTCTCATACTTGCTACACTAAAGAGCTCCACTAGATGAAATCAAACTACAAAGCAAGCTCTCAATTCTAGCTACATTAAAGAGCTTGCTACAACTAGTTTCCGAGAATATAAATAAATGAGTAGGGTGATTATACGGTCGTATAGAGGACTGAATCAATCATAAGATGAATACTAAATCAATCACCGGAAGAATACCAAAGGGCGAGAGAATCAATTTTGTCCCGATGTTCACGTGCTTGCCAACACGCTACGTCCCCGTTGTGTCAACCAACACTTGGTGGTTTGGTGGCTAAGAGGTGTTGCACGAATCTCGTCCACACAATTGGACATCGCAAGAACCTACCCACAAGTGAGGTAACTCAATGACACGAGCAATCCACTAAGGTTACCTTTCGGCACTCCGCCGGGGAAGGCACAAGTCCCCTCAATCACCGGGAGATGGCCACGAACAATCACCAACTCGTGTCAATCCTCCTCCACTGCACTAAGCCGTCTAGGTGGTGGCAACCACCAAGAGTAACAAGCAAATCTCACAGCGAAACATGAACACCAAATGCCTCTAGATGCAATCACTCAAGCAATGTATTTGGATACCCTCCCAATCTCACAAAGACGATGAATCAATGATGTAGATGAGTGTGAGGACTTTGGCTAACTTCACAAGGTTGCTATGTCAATGCAAATGGCCATGAGAGTGAGCTTGAGCCGGGCATGGGGCTTAAATAGAGAGCCCCCATGAATAGAGCCGTTGGCTCTCTGTTCTCTAAAAAGTCAGGGCGACCGGACGCACCGATCAGATCGATCGGACGCACCGATCAGATCGACCGGACGCAGGACCCCAGCGTCCGGTCACACGATGCACACCACGTGGCCCCTGCTTCAAATGCCGATCGCTCGATCTCAATGGTCATTAGTACATTTAAGTTATGACCGGACGCACTACAGTGTAGGACCGGACGCACAGTGCCCATCGTTCGGTCACTTCCAGTAAGGTACCAGTCGCGACCGGACGCGTCCGGTCACGCTCGATCGGACTCGCCCAGCGTCCGGTCATTCACGGTCTTCTCTGTGCGCCGCCACATCAGCAGGACCGGACGCTGAACAGTGTTCAGCCAGAGTCCGGTCACCTGCGTCCGATCAAGAGACCAAGGGCGGCCTTCACTGCACGCCGCTGACCGGACGTAGGATCCTAGCGTCCGGTCACTGCATGACCAGCGTCCGGTGCACTCTGTGAAACCCTGTCTTTTCTGTATAGAGCGTTGGTGGCACCATTGGACTATCCGCACTCTACGGGCGGACACTCCGCCGGTGAAGTTTTGAACCCTTGCTCCCAAGTGCTAAACACAATGTGTATCACCTTTGTGCATGTGTATTAGCATATTTTTCATAAAATATTTTCAAGGGTGTTAGCTTTCCACTAGATCCTAAATGTATATGCAATGAGTTAGAGCATCTAGTGGCACTTTGATAACCGCATTTCAATACGAGTTTCACTCCTCTTAATAGTATGGCTATTAATCCTAAATGTGATCACACTCTTTAAGTGTCTCTATCACTAAACCAAAAAGCTTCTATCAATTTCACCTTTGCCTTGAGTTTCTTGTTTTTCTTTCTCTTCTTTTCCAAGTCCAAGCACTTGATCATCACCATGCCATCAACATCATCACATCATGATCTTCATTTGCTTCATCACTTGGAGTAGTGCTACCTATCTCATAATCACTTTGATAAACTAGGTTAGCACTTAGGGTTTCATCAATTCACCAAAACTAAACTAGAGCTTTCAAGATTTGTATGACATTCTTATTACATGGTCAAAGTATAACCAACTATAGGTAAGACTAACTCTACTCTTGTGCACTACGGGACACTGCTAGACGGTTGAGCACCACAAAGGATAACTCTAGTGACGCGACTACGGTCATACAATTTAAAAACCTGCTCACATGGGGTGGACCACAGAGGATAGACGGGGCTGTCACCTCTTGTTGCTACCACATGGCCAGGGAATAGGGTGTACTCACAGACAGAGCATCGTATAAACACTATATTTACACGAGACTCGGCTACTTAGCCCAATAGGTAAACTAGCGGGCTAAACGCTCTATAAACCCGCACACAAAAGTAATGATAACTTTAACTAAGCAAGATATATATTTAAAGTAAGCATAGCAATGTAGATAAGAATATGATAAATTGATAATAAGTCTTGCAAGATGTAGAAGTGAAGATACAAGGCTTTGTCAAGCCTCCAAAACTAGATCCGGAACTTGAGCATGAGCCCATCTCGACACTCACTCCTGAGCTACTAATCTACTACATTGAAGAGTTCTAGACCTATTCCTTCTGGTGTGTGTTGATCTGAATGAGAGATATGAATTAGGGTTTCAGGGATGGCTCTAGGGAGGGGGGATAGGGGCTGCTATATATTGGGAGTAGCATCAATTCTGGACCCCTCTCGATCAAACCGACTTAAATCAACGGCGTAGATGTGGTCCGTAAGGCGGTGGAGAACCGACATAGGGAGGAGGGCTGAATGTTGGAACTAGTAGGCCGGTTGGCCTGCAGGTGGGGCTGGCCAGCCCCCCTGTCAACCTCTTGGCTCGATCTTCGGCGGGGAGTCTTCTAGGGTGTTCTAGAGTCTTCTGGAGTTGTTTTCGTCGCGGATAAACACGATTAAATATGACGATTGGGTCTTCCTTGACGGTTTTCTGATTAAATCCTCCTGCATTCACAGATTTACCAAAACTTATGGAATTTATTAATTTAAACCCCTAAACCTATGTTTGGTGATGGAATTAAGTATATATGCAGGTTATGTTGACGGTTTATGATTGATGTTAATGACCGTCAGCAGGTGTACCATTCCAGACTTTACAATAATAATAATATGTGAATAAACTTATACATAAATGTGCATATAATTATATTCGACTTAACTTATGGCGTAATTACCATTTTTACCAAACTAACATATCATTCAACAAGTTCATAAGACTTCAAACTCCAAAGTTCATATATGGAAAATAAAATACATGCAACCATGCCCAGTATTTGACTAGTATTGTCCGGTATTGATCGGTATTTGACCAGCTACGGGATTGTGGCTCTTCTATATTGGTCTAGGTGCCGGTACGAGGCATTCCTACCGGAATGGAATTTACAACTTTGTGTTGTGACATACGGAAGGAGAAGGGCGGGAACCGCATGTTGTAAGAGTATGTTTCAAGTGTTTTAGATATTTCAGAGATATGTTGCAAGTGTTGTATATCGATATTGCAAAAGTAGATTGGGATGTTGCACATGTTGTAATGGTTATACACGTATGTTTCAAGTGTACGTTCTAAATGTTTTCATCTGTTTCAGATGTATGATGCAAGTGTTTTTATCTCGATGTTGCAAAAGTAGATCTGGATGTTACATATGCTTGCATTTTTGTAAATATATGTTTCAAGTGTTTTCAGGTGCTTCATACGTATGTTTGCAAGTGTTTCATTTGAATGTTGCATATGTTTGCAATGGTTTTCAAAATCTTTTAGGCGTTTTTGCAAGTGTTTCGAACGCTTGTTTCAAGTGTTTCATCTGTCTTCTTTTGTATGTTGCAACTGTTACATCTGGATGTTTCAAAAATAGATCGGGTGTTGCATATGGGATGCGTGGGAAGCGGCTGATGGCGTGGGCGACGTCCGGGACGGCGTGAGCCCATTGCTGGTGCGCTCGCACGTGAGCCCGACGTGTTAGGCGCTCGCTCGCTCCCTGTGCGGACACCGTCCGCATAGGACGTCCGGGCGCTAGCAACTTCGCTAACATTTACCATACCAAATATTTAGCAAACAGAAGTTAAGTAAATAAATTTGTCATGGATTTGTCAAGCCAACTATGAGAGATTGATAAGTTTTAATAGCAAATCAAAATAACAGCTATCATGGCTCGTCAAATCTTTAACTTAGACATATTTTAGAAGCGAACCTCTATATATCCAACACAATTTTACAAACCTGATGCACTTTTATTTACGCATCAGACAACGATATTTTGATGTTAAAAATGAATTTGATGCGGCGACAGTTGCAACGTTGAAGGATCTTTTGAAGCAATTTTGACTTCCAATGGTTACAGAAACAAGCTTCATGTATTTCTTAAATTGATTCTTGCACCTGTTTTGGCTTATGGCAAGAGGAATTACGCATCAAACAGGCCATTGCTATCCTCTGATCTCATGCTGGCCTGCTGGGTGTATTTTAACATTTTCCTGTAGTTGATTGATGAATTGTTCTTGGCAAGTTGGCATCATAAAAAAAAAGGCCGGGGCGGCTTGAAATCACCTTCGGCCCTAGTACTACTTTGGCAACCAAAAAGTCTAGGCCGGCGAATAATTGGCCCAATACTTCGGCCCATACCCACCACTTCCCTTTGCCCTTTCCTTCACACGTCGCCCCTATTTCTCTGTCTGTCTGCCTCGCTTCCGGTTCCGGCCTTCCCCTTCCTCTGCAAGCCGCAACGCAAAGCGCAAGGTGGATTTCAAAAACCCTACCCGCTACCCTACTCCGCACCCACCCCGATCTCCCTCTCCCAACCAGATCGCCGGCCCGCGGCGGCGCTAAATGGAGGTGGCGCCGGAGACGCTCGACGCCCTCGCGGGCTGGTTCGTGCACTCGCTCTCACCCGACGCCGCCGCGCGCCGCGCCGCCGAGAAGAGCATCGACTCCGCCGCCTCTTCCCCGGGCTTCGCGCTGGCGATCCTCGCCCTCGCGGCCTCTCCGCGCCACGACCTCCAACCCCGCCTCGCCGCCTCCGTCCAGTTCAAGAACCTGCTCCGCAGCCGGTGGCCCAAGTCCGACGCCGACGCCGCGGACGCCGCCGACCACCTCCCCGCCTCCGACTGCGCCATCATTAAGACGCACCTCCTCCAGCTCCTCCTCACCGCCCCGCCCCTCATCCAGGCGCAGCTCTCCGAGGCCCTTGCCGCCGCCGCGGCCTCCGATTTCCCCGCCAAGTGGGAGTCGCTCCTCCCCTCCATCGTGTCCTCCTTCGGTACGGCCGTCAACGCGGGGGACATCGCCGCCACCAACTCTCTCCTCGCCGCCATCGTGTCGCTCTTCTCCCGCTTCCGCAACGCATTCGACAATAATGCCCTCCGCCTCGACCTCAAGTACTGCCTTGACATCTTTGCCGCCCCACTCCTCGAGGTCTTCCTCTTCGCCTCCCGCCGCCTTCAGGCCGCAGCCACCACGGCCAACCCGCTCGAGCTCCGCCCCGTGTTTGAGTGCCTTCGCCTCTGCTGCGAGATCTTCTACTCGCTTAACTCCATCGACCTGCCTGAGTTCTTCGAGGATAACATGCGCCAGTGGATGACAGAGTTTCGTGCCTTCCTCACCACATCCTACCCACTGCCCGTGGAGGCAGATGGTGCCCCGGATGCGCTCCGTGCTGCTGTCTGTGATAACCTGCAGCTTTATATGGAGAAGTACGAGGAGGAGTTTAGGGGGTACCTGAAGGAGTTTGTTGAAGCTGTGTGGGGGCTCCTCATGGCGCAGACCGCTTCTCCATCCCGTGCACAGCTTGCCGTTACTGCAATAAGGTTCTTGACTACAGTTGCCGAGAGTGTGCACCATGCCTTATTTGGGAGTCCTGAGGCAATGAAGCAGATATGTGATAGTGTTGTCGTGCCTAATTTGCGCCTGCGGGATGAGGATGAGGAGTTGTTTGAGGGCAATTGGGTGGAATATGTTAGGCGTGACTCTGAGGGTAGCGATGCAGATACGCTCAGACGGGCAGCGTGCCGGCTGCTGCGAGGCCTTGCAGCGAACTACCGGGAGCAGGTGGCTGCACTTGTGTCAGCACAGGTCCAGCAGATGTTGGCTGCATATGCTGCTAATCGGGCAAACAACTGGAAGGAGAAGGACGCTGCAATGTACCTTGTTATTGCTCTTATGCAGAAGCCTGGTGCCACAGGTGGCGGTACACCCGTGGTTGACATGGAGAGCTTCTTTACATCTGTGATTGTGCCTGAGCTCCAGGCCCCTGATTGGCAGTCTGAGCCAATGTTGAAGGCAACTGTGCTCAGGTTCTTGAAGGAGTTCAGGGATCAGATCCCCAAAGCCACTGCACTGGCACTCCTACCAAGTGTGGTGAGGTTTCTGACACATGAGTCCAATGTTGTTCATTCATATGCTGCTACTTTTATCGAGAACCTGCTGATCATCAAGGATGCTGTCCCGGTACCAGGGTTGACCACAGTGACCAGGTGCGTAAAATGCTGACAACCCCCATTTCGGCTGTCATGTGATATATGTCCTCTTTTCTTGCAGTTTATTTACCAGTGGTTCCATAGGGGATGGCCGGGATGCAATTCGAGTTGAACCACATAACCTATCAACAGTAGTTTCGTACACGAATTAGGAATAAGTGGTTTACACCTTGAACTTGTGCTGTTATAGTGATCGTTTATTCAAATCTCAATCAGTTACAATTGAATCTGTTTGATTTTTGAGCCAGTGTTTTTTTTTCCAGTTCTAGAATAGAGGGTCAGAGGAGCAGGTGACTATATTCCTTAGTGCTGCATGAGTTAGTTTCCTTTAGTGCTGGATTGCTTCTTCTCTTGCCAATCTGGATTAGTTTGTTGAGTAGACAAAAACAATGCTTTTCAGTTTCTGATATTGACAAGCTAGAACCCTCCTTGTTTGCCTTTCTTGTTAGTCGTACATTCTACTCTGCCTTTTCAGTTCATGTACTCTAGTGGTGCATCAGCTTTCGGTTAGTACTATGGGTTGAGAATAAGAACCTTAATGCGCACCCTTTAGTTCCATTGCATTCTGACATGGTAATGCCATGTTTGGTACACTGAATTTCTTATTGCTAGAAGTTGATAAGTTAATCTTCCTAATGTTGGTTTACTGCTAGAATATGTTTGCTCGCAGTACTGAATGGTTAATGCAAGCTGACTGATTTACGTATTTTACTTCTAAACAAAAGACGTGCTTAATATTCTCATGACATGCAAAGCAATTATACTAATTCTGGTTGTAGGCAGCTTGTTCGATGATGTATTACGTTTATATGCTGCTGTTTTACTTCATGCTATGTTACTGTGCAAATAAATACAACAACAACAACAACAACAACAAAGCCTTTAAGTCCCAAACAAGTTGGGGTAGGCTAGAGTTGAAACCCAGCAGAAGCAATCAAGGTTCAGGCACGTTATGTTGCTGCTCAAATAAATAGGAAATAAAAATGCTGACTTACATTTTAGCCTAATCTATGGACTGCTTTGTTTTGCAACTCCAGGTCTCCACGTTATGTTGCTGCTGATATCAATCCATTTGCCGCACAGATCATTCAGAACCTGTCCACAGCACTAGGTTTCCCTGATTCATACGAGAACCCCTACCTGATGAAGTGCCTGATGCGGGTGCTTGGGATTGCTAATATAGCTGGTCAAATTGTTCATGAGATCACTACTCGACTTGTGGGTATTCTCATGGAAGTGTGCAATAACCCCAAGAACCCTGACTTCAACCACTACTTGTTTGAGGCTCTGGCAGCAGTTATTGGCCGGACTGGTGAGCAGGATCCAGCACTACTCCCTGCTTTTGAGGCCAGTCTCTTCCCAGTGCTCCAGAGGATATTGGTTGAGGACATCTCAGAGTTCTGGCCATATGCTTTTCAGATATTTGCACAACTCGTCAATTTGAGTCGACCACCTCTCTCGCAGAATTACATGCAGCTATTTGGTGTCCTTCTCAGTAATGCCACTTGGGACCGACCACCATGTGTTCCTGCCTTGGTTCGCTTGCTGCGAGCATTCCTTAGGAAAATTCCAAATGAGCTAAACCAAGAGGGCAGGCTTCCAAATATCTTGGCAATATCCCGTAGTCTCCTCTCACGCAGCAGCACGGAAGATTCTGCATTCTACATGCTGAACACAATAGTGGAAAATGTTGGTTTTGACATTCTGAACCCATATATAAGTGAGATATGGAGTGCTTTGTTTACTCGGCTGCAGACTAGACAGGCAGTGAAATTTGTGAACTCTCTTGTGGTTTTCATGTCACTAGTGCTGGTCAAATATGGATCAAGTGTTCTTGTCAGTTCCGTTGATGCAATTCAGCCAAATCTTTTCACCCAAATCCTTCAGCGATTTTGGATTCCCAACCTCAAATTGATCAAAGGTGCTCTTGAAGTTAAGTTGACAGCAGTTGCTTCGACAAAGTTGCTTTGTGAGTCTGTGGTGCTGTTGGATGCTGCTGCAGCCCAGTCGTGGGGTAAATTACTTGACAGTATTGTCTCACTGTTGTCCAGAACGAATCAAGATGGGGCGCAACAAGAGCAAAATGATGGTACTGATGCAGTGGATATTCAGAAGACATCAAGTTATTCTGTCTCATTTGTACGGCTTCAATATGCTGGAAAGAGTGAAGATGGCCTTTTGAAAGAAGTAAATGATACAAAACAGTTTGTGGTCACATCCTTGGCCACACTTTCTGTCCAGTTTCCTGGGAGGTTTGGTCCTGTCATTGAGCAGCATGTAGACCCAGCAAACAAAAGTGTGCTTCTTCAACTTTGTGCAGCCTACAATGTCAACATTGTCTAGGTAAACAAATTTCAATGGTATTCTTTTATGAGCTTAAAACACGGAACATCTGTTTGATACTTTTACCATTTTGTTCTGAAGTTTTGTAAATCATGTACATACCTGTTAACAAAGTAACAACAGAAACTGCTGAATGGTATGCGAGGCTATTTGAGTAGCATAGTTATCATCTGTGGCGAGTTAGGGCATCCAGCTTCGTGTTCACAACATCTTAATGGTCACATGCAATTGATTAGCCATTGCTATGAATTGTTGTGTTCTTTTTACAATTTCACATCTAGTTGCTTCAACTATATCATTGAAAAACCTTGCACATCTGGATATTATTTTGAAAACTGAAAAAATGTTCATATATTAACCACTAGTGGCTATTGAAGGTCTCTTGGATCTCTTCTCAGCTTGCAATTCATGACTACAGTTAATGTCATTCACATTTTCCAAGCCAGAAACTTCAATGGTAGCACATCTTGTGTCTCTTTTTTTTGGGGGGGAACTCAAAGGTGATATTCAAACTGCATGTTCTTAGGTCATCTTTCCAAATTTATAATGTGATTGGTATGGAGTACTTTGGTAGTTTTAACTGTCGAAATTTGGTTGGAAATTGGGTGTTGTGTGTGCACTTAGTGGTCTCAACTCTCTAGTTTGGAGGAGGATTTAGCTACATGGCTGTCCCATTAATAGTCATTCTTGCTACAGACACAATTAATGACTAAATTTGTTTCTTTTAAGATGTCTTAGGCGATGTTATAACTTCTAAATACCGAGTGGTTAACACACAGCCGCCTCACCTTATAGTGTTATTATTATGGTATGACTCATGAAACTGAAAGTATTATCTTTGTTCCCAAATAAATCAACTTCTGGAGTTGTACTAAGTCAAATTTTCAGCTAGAACCTCAAAATTCTGTTGAAGTGATCCTGAATGTGCTATCTTGTTGGTTACTTGTTCATTCTATAAATACTAATATTCTTAATAGCTTGTATGGAATGTGGGAGGTGTCATATTTGCTTCAGAAATGTTGACATTCCAATTGTTTTTGAAAAGAATCTACATTCACTGCAAACTTGTAATTTTGTCTTTTGTGACCCAAGAGAGTCACATGCCCTTGTTAATTTTGGGGACTCTAACCCTTGTTCTCCCTAAATTTCAGGAGCCAATTGCACTGGAAGGCATTTGCTTGTTTTATAATGGGTCTTGTCGAAAGATGAGTCTCTTGGAGCTGTCTGTCTGTCAAGATTTTCTGGTGCCATCCTTGTTTATTAAGTGGCAGGGTGTTGGTTGTGTCGTGGGACGGGCGGATGCCAAAACATGTAAGGAAAAAAAAAACATTAGCTTTGTGGAGGATTTGTCTATTTGGTTTGGCTGAGGATTTAGTTTCGAGGCTGAGGTTCCTTTTTTGGGGAAAGTCTAATGGTGTACTGGTCAGATGATGTACCTGAAAGCCCTGAATCAATGGTTGTTGGAACACGCTGTAATTTTGCCTGCCTGTCTTCCATGGTTCGGGAAATGCTATTCTGCAGATGCATGGCCAAAAGCCCAAACTTGACGAAGGAACCGTATATATTCAACGTATCTTTGTTCAATTTCGCGAGTGTATGTTTGAAATCTACGATCATTCAGTTGCTTCTGCGTATTATTATGTTTGGATCCCCTAGAGATAACTATTAGCTGTTAAAGTTTAGCTGAGGTTCTGTTTTCTTTAGCTATTAGCTAGCTATAATTTTTAGAGCTAATGGATCCAAACAAGCCCTAACACAACAACTAATAATTAGGTGAGACGATCTAAACAGGCCTAGGGCAAGCTTGTTACGTACATGGTCAGTGTTCTAGAGGGTTTACCGTTTACCTTTAGCCGATTATGTAACGTGCAAATCCAGGCCGCGTTGTCGGCGTTGATCTCATTTGGTTAACCATCGGCTCGTTGACCTTGTCAAACCAATTGGATCGGCCAGTTTCAGATGCAGAACATAATTTTTTTCCTCCAAAATATAACCAGCGACAACGTGGGCCGTTCATAAATCTGATTGCAACGATAGTTTTAGATCCGTTCCGTTTAACCTTTTAGGATGTCTGAAGCAATTTTGATCATCAGTGCTAAACCAAACAAATTTTGTGTTCTAATAATTTGAACAACTAGACCGTTCAAAAAAATAATAATTTGAACAACTACAAACAGCGGAGGCTAAAGGCCCATTTAAAAGGCTGAATGCAAAGCAGCTCATCGAAGGCCCAGTTACGCAATCCTCTTCATTTTAGCCCAAAAGATGTACGTTGATCCCCAATGATGGTTCACTTTTCGTGAGACGAAATTTTGTAACCGGACAAGTTGAGCAAGACGCAGATTGTGATGGAAGCCTGGCAACCCGAGCTGATGGCCTGTATTCAGGGGCGAAGGCCGCCCAGTCCTTGGGCATCGACAAGGTGATATTTGAAATGGATGCTATGATGGTAAAACAGGCGTTGCAAGTATCTAGCTTCAGACTGTCGTCCATGGGAGGTTTGGTGCATGAACTGAAGGAGGTCCTCAATGAAGAGTTTTCGGAAGCTAGAGTAATACATGTCCCACGCGAATGTAACAAAGTAGCATATGAATTGGCTAGATCAGGTAGTCTAAATCAGGATGTCGTAGTTTTTGATCCTGGTAGCTTACCAGATTGTTTTAATGTGTTGGCGACCAGTGATTTATCTAGTTCACGGTCTTAATGAAATCAGGTGGTTCCCTAAAAAAAGATGCAAATTGTGAGGTGAGGTGTATTTTAAAGAGATTGCAACATTTGAAAACCACATTTGCTTGTGACCGGAAGGATTGCTCGATTGCGATTGTTCGTTCTTATGCTCTTATTTTTCTGTTTTCGTAGTTGACTGCGTTGTTTCCTTCCATCAAACTTGAAATTCGAAAGTTCTCCGCTGCTGTTCCATGTTACGGTGGAACATGTTTACTTCATTATTATGTCTCCAACTAAACACGAGTGCTTGTGTTTTGGCTAACCTTTTTTTTCAATGCTAGATGTCTATTACTCTATGTTTTTTTTAGCGTTGATGGGTGTTCAAGGGTGTGTACGTATACGTGGACTGATGGTTTCAAAAAAAAGTTACATATTTCAATTCCCTCAAATTGATCTCTTTATCTTTTCATATAGTAATAATATTAACCATATTAGTCACGCGAAACTCAAGAGTGGTCTCGTTTTGTGTTGTTTGAATTGGAAATTAGACGAAGGTCTAGCCGTCTAGGTCGCGACTGATGGCACACGGCGCATGCAACGCCATTAACAAAAATCAAGCCGCGCTCATTCCCGGATGGAGTGCCTTTGTTGACTCCTCTGTTGAATTAGGACCAGCCTGGCTGGATAACACCTCTCGCTTCATCAAGCTAATCCAAAGTGTAATTAATTTCATATGAAAAATGTAAGTGTAGGCGTGCTGAATTGCTAATTACTTACCGTGTAATCGTTAATGATTATCCAATCCAGGGGATCTTTTCGGCGGATCTCCCAGTTTAAAATGACATTGCTATTCTACGCTGACGGCGGAGCCGTCAAGATTGTGAGCCGTAGGTTACACCAGCTGTCTCCATCTCACAGGCTAAGCTAGAGAGCCCAAGGTGTTTGGAGATATGCCTGTTCGAACTTTCTTAACGCCTACCTGCAATGCAATGCTTGCACCAAGCCGAAAGTTCGCCATCGTTTTCCAAGTAAAAATCTTGAAGTAAAAAATGAAAAGAAATCAAATCAGAAAATTACCGGTCCTTGCCTGTCACTCTCTAGCACAATCAGCACCAATGCTAAATTAATCGGAAATTTGAATATATAAGCAGGCCACACCTCTAGCAAAAATCCTCCCTTTCGCAGTTTCCCATCTCAAGCTATTCGTGGTTAGTGTGCAAATGGCTCTGACGTTCAGAGAGAGGAGGCTTCCGCAGCTGCACATCTCGCTCGACGTCCCCTCGTGCGCCTTCCGGCACCCCAACCCCAACCCGCCGGCGGCGGCCTCGACGTCCGCGTCGCGAGCCAGCGGCGAGTTCCGGCTCTCGGACTTTGACAGGCTCGCCGTGCTGGGGCGCGGGAACGGGGGCACGGTGTACAAGGTCGCGCACCGCCGGACGTCGGCGCTGTACGCGCTCAAGGTGCTGCACCGCGGCGACCCCGGGGCCGCGTCGGAGGTGGACGCCCTGCGGCGCGCCGACAGCTCGCCGCACGTCGTGCGGTGCCACTCCGTGCTCCCCGCGGCGGTCCCCGGCGACGTCGCGCTCCTGCTCGAGCTCGTGGACGGCGGCTCGCTGGACGCCGTCGCGGCCCGGCGCGGGGCGTTCCCGGAGGCCGCGCTCGCCGAGGTCGCGGCGCAGGCGCTGGCCGGACTGGCGCACCTCCACGCGCGCAGCGTCGTCCACCGCGACGTCAAGCCGGCGAACCTCCTCGTTCAGCGCCGCCGGGGAGGTCAAGATAGCCGACTTCGGCATCGCCAAGGTCCTCTCGCGCGCCGGCGACCACTGCACCGCCTACGAGGGCACCGCCGCGTACATGAGCCCCGAGCGGTTCGACACGGAGCGCCACGGACACGCCGACCCCTGCGCCGCCGACGTGTGGAGCCTGGGGGTCACCGTTTTGGAGCTCCTCATGGGACGGTACCCGCTGCTCCCCGCCGGGCAGAAGCCCAGCTGGGCGGCGCTCATGTGCGCCATCTGCTTCGGCGAGCTGCCGTCGCTGCCAGACGGCGCAGCGTCGCCGGAGCTCCGTGCGTTCGTCGCCGCTTGCCTGCAGAAGGACTACACCAAGCGGGCGTCTGTGGCGCAGCTTCTTGCGCACCCGCTCGTCGCCAGAAGAGACGTCGCGGCCTCCAAAGACGCGCTCTGGCGACTGGTGGCCGGAGCCTGAACTGGCTGCGCCGCTTAGGCATTAGATTGATCACACAGCCGTAGGATTGTTACATTTGTACACATGTGGATAGCTCTTTCTTACACAATTTAGTAATCTAATCTATTAGGGACTAACATTAAACAATAGGAAGATTAAAAAAAAAACGAGGACAAGATTCTTCAGCAAAGACGGTGAATAAATAAAGGGATCGATTAAGGATTGCTTTAACATGGTTTAACGATATTTGTGAATCAAGTTTGCCGGCATGGTCCTCATGCGAGGACAAGAACCACATTAATTGTCACATTGACATGTGGAGCCACTTGCACGAGTGCCCCATACCGCAGAGAATACATATAATCACACGTACATAAACACTCATATACATACACGCAAGCTCACCACTATGAAAACATCTGATTGAACTAGATGTTAATCCATATATTGTCCTAATTTCTTTCGTGAAAAATCACACAGTACATACGTTGACACTCATATACATACACTTAGACTCACCACAAAAGCCTCACCGTTGATGGACATATCGTATATCACTGAAAGAATAGTTAAATTCTAGAATAAATCTAGAAAAATCCGAACACCCACGTTAAGTCGATGACTTAAATCCGGGTGGACAAGATCCTCCAGATATGGTCTTAGTTAATATTGATTTAGATGACTGCTACACTATGACAAAAATAATTTAATATTAAGTTCTGAAATAAGAAAAGAGGCTTACTATTAATACAACTTTTTTTTTTCAGTTTTTCTCATTCTGCCAAGGTGCTATAAACATTGTAGCATAACAACATAACCCAGCTTGACCATGATATACATTTGGGCATTTGGCATATTCTTTTTCTTTACATGCTATGATCCTTTTGGGAATTATTACTTGATATAATATTTTAGCAACTTGGTATCACCCTCAGGCAATGTCCAAATTATACACTAACCAAGATCAGCAACTGTCGACCACTTGCAAATAGCACTCGAGATATTGTCGAAACTGAAGGTTGATAGTCAGATGTAGTTAGAAATCTGCACGGACATTCTTTGCTGTAATGATCCTACTCTGGCTAGAAGAAGAATAAAAAAATGGCAATTGGATAGCAAAAATTAATCCAGCCGATCTCCTAAATCGATCCCAACCTCATCTTGAAACGCGTTGCTAGCTTGCTTGCATTCGAATGCATCCTTGAAGTTATCGAAAGAAAAACGAAAAAGAAAGCGATGAATTGAGATGACGTATGTGGTGATATAGTAAATATATACTAATAATACATTAATTAGGTTTAATAAATTTATCTCGTAAATTAGACTCTATCTGTACAATTAATTTTATAATTAACTTATATTTAGTTATTTTAATTAACATTAGAACATCTTATATGACAGTGAGTAAAGTTTAGTCAGATCAAACACCCCCTGACAACACGCAGCTTGTGATCAGTTTGATGGACACAGAACACGTACCGTCATTTGTCACGTCCTGGGTCCTCCTATGATGCAAAGACGCCACCTAGTTAACCACGGTAGCTATTTCACTGGAAGATGCAGGGCACGTTCACCGTTTTACATGTACGATGGTACCAAAGTACCTGGCCACGCACACGCACTGATAGGAGTGCTTACTTCTTCGTGCCGTTGGAACGTACGAAATTCCCTTGATTTTAAATGGTTATTGGTTAGCGTGCCTGTGCGTCGCTAGGAATAGCTAATGGCTCCGTTAGTTGGTCTAAAATTTGGCTGAAAAATACTGTTCCGGTTGATTTGTTGTGAGAGAAAAACACTGTAGCGGCTGAAACTGGCTGAATCTCCAGAGACGAACCAGCCGGCTGGTTCGCTGGAACCAGACCAGCAAACAAGACCAATATTTTAAACTAAAAAGATACGGATCGTACGATAAGATAATAATACTATAAAAATTAAATATCAATATTAAAGTGACATTTAATAAAAAAACAAAGTGTGTAAAATTAACATAAGTCACGGAGAGCGCGGCATCCCAGACTCACAAACTCTACTTTATAGATCTTTTTCGTGACGTGGCTAAGATAATGTTTTATATTGGTCGGAAGAAATCTCCGATATCCATTTCTTTCGTGCGCCAATAATTACCAATGTTGAATATCCAGACTCGGATACGGATAGATCTAAACCCTCTAAACGGATTCGGTCTCGGATACGATCGAAAAATATCCGTACCGTTTTCACCCCTATCTCATAACAATGCCTAAATAAATAGATTACAAATTACATCCACCAAGGTTCATATGCAATAGACAAATTAAATCCGCAAGGTCCATAGCTCCAACAAGTTAGAAAATAATAATAATAAATTCAGAATTGAAAATTGAATTGTCTTAAGAACTAAAACAGTTTTGCTGAGCCGCTAGTGGTCGTGCTTGTATGAAATTAAACTACATGCTGATCAACAATATTGGACGAAATGATCTATTTAAATGGCCACAGGATACACCGTATGTTTAAACAAACTGTATGAGTTTGATAGCTACTGCTCCAAGGCCCTGCAAATGGTAATATGCCAAAGAAAGTTAACCTTCCAAACTAACAAATATGCATTAAGATAGCGTGCCCGTGCGTTGCTACGGGATAGCTAAACTTTTATACTAAAAATACTTAGATCGTACGATAAGATAACAATACTATAAAATTAAATACCGACATTAAAGTGATATTTAATCTAAAAGGCAAAGTTCGTGAAATTAACACAGTCACGGAGCGCGGCGTCGCAAGCTCACAAACTCTACTGTATAGACTTTTCCGTGATGCGACTAAGATAATGTTTTATATCGGCAGAAAGAAATCTCCGATATCTATTTCTTTCGTACGCTAATAAATCCACGAATAAGTTCTGCCGCATCTTCATACCATCCTGGACACAAGTTCGAGTATATATATAAATATTGATTCATGTCACATGGGTAATACTGCGTGTCTTGAAAAATCTCTTATAATACCTTAAGTATGTTATACTCACCGTATAAATATGTGTGGCTTTAGGACTATTTTACGCAGACATATACTGTAGAATAAGGTATCAACTTGAGTGTCTATGGCAAGATTCACCATCAGCAATATATAGAAATGTTTAAATCATAAGTATTATTATTGCAAGCGACGGATAAAAGTAAATTAGAGGTTATCATAATTATATATTTGATTCTTCCTAGTTTTTTAAGATGATGATGTCCAAGGTAAACTTCAAAATATATCATTTTCATGCATCGTGTCTGGGTACAAGCTAATTCACTATAAAATAATAATAGGAATTTTCTCTCTTAGTTCGAAATTATAAGATATTTTAGTTTTTCTAGATATATTATTTTAATTATATATATCTAAGCATATAAAAAAAGTTATGTATCTAGAAAAGTCAAAGCGTCATATAAGTTGGAATTGAGAAAGTAATTTTTCGTATATTCATTGGTCCACACTGAATTAGTTAGAAACACTTTCACAAGGAGAAATTATCTGCTCAGAAACCACAAATTCAAGTTTTGCCCCCTTATAACATAAAGGTTTTTAAATTTGCTTCACAGAGTCAATCGTCAACTCTTCATTGTGGCGTGATGGCTGTCAGTTTTACTACCTCCCAAGCACCATCTAGTTCCGGCCAACGTCTAAATGTCTAAAGTTTTCAACACCATGTAAGCATCATTCCATGCTCGATTTCAACAAGCTCTGCTTCTAAACCATCCTCTCCAAACTATACAACCTCCCCGTTGCATGATCCTAGGACCTCACTGCTCCGTACAAGTAGTTTGGGCACAAAGAAACCATCTGCTCATCATCCAGCCCTAGGAGTAGCATGTAATTCTAAAATCATGACACATATCAGATTCTTGGGACATGTCTACACGAGAACCAAGGTATGAAGGGATGTGATTGGTAAAGAATAGTGAAAGAATGTATGTGGTTGGATAAAAAATTATTCTGTATAAACTATCCATTAGGACCATGGTTTCTATATGTAGTGTCTATGAAAATTAATATGTATAGCATTGTGACTGCCCTAATACATTATAGAAACACCAGAGTAACTATTTTTTTCACAGGTAGAAGTACACGATTGAGAAGCAAATTGTCAAGCTTGTTTGACTAATCTATGAGCATCTTGTTTAAATATTCGTCAATAAATCGTGAAAAGATAATGTCCAATTAATCAAAATGTACAAGTTAGACCATGGGCGAGGGAGGGCGATCTAAGCTAGCGAGGGTGGGCGCTATGGCGATGCCACATGATTTATATCAGAGGATTGATAGCAGTCTCTCTTTCCTTTTGTCTTAATTTTTTTTCCTTCTGTGTTAATTCTCTTTCCTTTTGCTCGTTGTCATGTATGCTGGTGCATGCAAACATGCAATGTGTATATGGATAGCACAATAATTTTTACTTTCTATTTTGCAAACATGCAATATTCAATCAAGGAGACAAATCGCGGGCTTTCCTTTTCTCGCTCGCCCGTTGGACAGCATGGGAGGTGAGATCGATCGCATGGGGTGACAGACGGACGAACCAAGGTAATTGTCGCACCAAAACTATGTCCACACTTTGTTCTTTTTAGTTGTATGAGCGTCTTGTTTAAATATTCGTCAATAAATCATGGAAAGATAATGTTCAATTAATCAAAATGTACAAGTCAGAGCATGGGCGAGGGAGGGCGCGAGGGCGGAGGCCGGTGCGAGCGAGGGCGAGCTAAGCTGGCGAGGGTGGGTGCTATGGCGAGGCCACATGATTTATAGCAGAGGATTGATAGCAGTCTCTCTCTTTCCTTTTGTCTTAATTTTCTTTCCTTCTGTGTTAATTCTCTTTTCTTTTGCTCGTTATCATGTATGCTGGTGCATGCAAACATGCAATGTGTATATGGATAGCACAATAATTTTTCACTTTCTATTTTGCAAACATGCAATATTCAATCAAGGAGACAAATCGCGGGCTTTCCTTTTCTCGCTCGCTCATTTCCTTTTCTCGCTCGCCCGTTGGACAGTGTGGGAGGTGGGATCGATCGCATGGGGTGGCAGACGGACGAACCAAGGCAATTGTCGCACCAAAACGATGTCCACACTTTGTTCTTTTTAGTTGTAGGAGATTATTATGTATCTTTGTAATTTTGTATAAAAAATAAAGAGCTGTTTTTGCAAGAGTTTCTAGGATTTTGTAAAATGGTTATGTATCTTTCTAACTTTGTACGAGAGTTTCTAGAATTTATCTTTTTTCTAGTATACGTTCGTGAGAATTAACGTGAAGGCTCCGCTGTGGGCCTATAGTCAGAATTTCTTAGGTTTGTAATGTTTTTTTAGCATAATATGTATTTAGTTAAAAACAAGTTATGTAAGCATTTATATTCCATCCCTTTGTGACATCATGAATATGTATATTAGCTTTCAAATTTTGATCTTATTAGCTGTTGCAACTTTTTTATACATGTGTTAAATTAAAACTCTAATAATATTTATGACATCTTTTATTCAAAATCTGATATTTTTTCTTTTACTTAATAAATTCTAGGTTCTAGGCCACAACTTTTTGTTGCTGTGTTCAACGGTTTTGATTTACTCCAGCTATTCCTCGGGGAACACCGGAAGGTTTCTTGTGTGTCAAAGAGAAACGTCAAGTTTTTCTTGCTTAAGCACAATGCAAGCACACAGCTCATTCGTTGGCTCTAAAACTCTGATTGTTAAATTGAAGCAACACTACTGGTACAGTGGTATAGATTAATAACCGCCTGGACTATATATACTAGCAGGAACCCCCGCGCGTTGCCGCGGGCTGGAGTTCGATCGTACTGCTATACTTTTTCAGAAAGGAGACGACATTGCTATATGGACATAGCTATTACTAAACCAAATTAAAAATGGCTAAGTATTACAAACTGAATCATCTATTACTTGTCAACGGGTGGATAACAATTTCATTAAAAAATAACAGCATGCTGATGTCCGCCAATGGATAGATATATATAGAAGCAAGACTCAACAGAAAAGTCATTTCTGGAACCTGTAACCATTGCAAACAGAGCAACCTGAAAGCACATATAGATGTAGAGTAAGCTATGAAGTTAAGCATGGTGACACAGACTCACAATTCTTTTTCTTACTCATTAATAATTTCATTTAGCAGAAGATAGCATCGATCATTAAGTGTTAAATCTATACAGTTAGCAGCTATCAAACAGTTTGGTTTTGACAAAATACATTAAACTATCTAATTGATCAAGGAATGCCATGATGTTAACATCAAGCCATCTCTATATCATCCACTCGATGTTCACGAGGCGAACTAAGATCATGTAGGATCTGTATCTGCATAAGAAAAAGACGATAAGACTTTATTGCTGAAGGCTTGCAGCATATAGCCAATTCCCATTAATTAAAGAAGGCAGATGAGAAACTTTCTTATTGCGTTGGTAGTTACATGTACAATTGACATGTACCAAGGCTATTTGAATAAAAAAACAATAGGAAAAAGATTAAAAGGTAAAACATGAACAGGCAAAAGAACATACATCAACAAACTTTCGAGTACTGACTAATTGATCTGTAGGGAATACCTGAGGAGCCTGCCAAACTGATCTCTGTGCTCATGGGTCTGAAGCAACCAACCAACATGGGAAAAAGGGAGGAAATCAAAAGTGCTTAGTATGAACTTGTGGAGACTGGAAGTGATAGGCAACAGTGAAGGTGGTTACCATCAGCATTTTATCTTGATGAAATGAAAATCAAGAAGGACTATGATTTCTATTGTTTTATGATTACAAAAAATTGGTGCGAATTTAAGCGAGGAGTTCAGCATGGACACATGCCTTGTACCATGGAGCCTAGTTGGGTTCGTATAGAGTTTAATTGTCAGGAAACTATCAGACATTTAAAGAAAACACAGATCAGATGTTTGACATGGCTTAGAGAAATACAAAGCACATATCCTATTTAAGTAACACCAGTATGCCATTTTTTGAATGATTAACAGCAGCATACCCTTTTTTAGGATTAGCAGCAGCAGACCTTTAGCAAGCTATAGGCAGGCAATCTGCATTATATTGTTAATTAGAACTTGCTGAATTTAGTGTATCCATGGCAGTGAAATACGCAAACTATGTGTATATCTGAGAATAGTCTCATAATAGACGCAGAAAGGGAAAATAGAAGAATCGTTATGGTAAAATAAAACATGGGATATAGGCATATTGCATGTGGTAGAGAAGAATCAGTAGACAACAGAGTAGAGTTATCTGAAGTTATATGGAGGGCATAATTAAACTCATGAAATAATTCTAGGAAGTACATATTGGCAAGGTCAGAATTAGACTGGGCACTTTTTGGGGGTAACAATTGACTTTAGGTATGTGGACAAAAAATCTAGAAGGCATATAATATTCTCAGTACCTTAAGTGGTATCAGCAGAATGGAAAAATGCATGTACCTGTAGCTTATATTAGGCAAATGAGGCAAACCTGCAAAATAGAAGACAAATGTAAAATCTCAAGAAGACACCATAGCATGCGTACAGAAACAAAGCTGAGGCGAACTAATGTATACAAAAAAATCAATGGAGGTCTTATTCCCCACAAAATTTGAAGGTAAGCAGGTAACGACATATATATATGAGTTAGAGAGGAATAATATGCATCTGACAAAATAAATCTAAAACTGATGCAGAGCTATTGGCAGGAAACTATGAAATCCACAGATTGAAAGGTTTAGAAGAGTACGTAAAGTCTGGAAGGCCAAGTGAAATTGTTCGCGGGCGTTGTTAGATAATTTTTTAAAAGCCTTCTTTGATTTCCATGGTGGTGCTTTTACCGCCAATGCGCAAAAGAATATGGCAGTAGCATTTTCCTGCTGAACCACCAAAAAACATGGATACACAGGTAATGTTTCCAGTCCAGTCAGCATAGAAATGCATTCGGAAACAGGAAACCTCAATATGCATGTGATGGAAACGCGTGTAGCTGTTACGACACTAAACATATCACAATTGTAAGAAGTACTATAATAAAACAAAAGATTGGAAAAAACAGTATATGATAATAATTTTCTGTCAACATAAATCAATGCATGAGATGCAAAAGGACAGATAAACTAGCAACCGTCAGCGACCGTGAGCTACTATCATGTGTCAGTAGGAACAATTAACAGTCTTGGCCACCTAGGATTCATAATGATCAGTACTAAGAAGGTGTTCTTGCCAAATTCCTAACAAAAGGAGAATGCGGTGTAGGACAATAAAGAGCAGGAAGTCCTGACCAAAGTAACCATATCCTGCATTAAGATAATGACAGAGCATGAAAGCCAAAGCGAATCTAGTGTGATACTTTGGTCTGAATATCAATTTTGCAGAATTGACCATACCACCGAGTTTGGTTTTCATAGCCAGGGGAGCTATTTTCAATGAGCACACAACCCTGCAGACGATGTTTTTTTACACCTGGCAACTAAATACATGTAAACAAATAAAATCAGGTTAAATGAAAGAAGCACATGAATAGATAAGCGTAAGAATCCTCAAAATATTTGAACAGGGAAAACAATGCATAAATACTGTACCCGAGGGCTGTAGACTATGTGTGGAGCCTCTTCAGTTTAGCTTTGTGCATGGCAACACTGAAGAAAAGAACTGGAATACGCCATTAGATTTTTTTCGTGCAGCCTGTAAAAAAAAACATAGATGGTTGAAGGGCTGGTGCATGAACATATGACATTTTGGTGTATATATATATCCCAAATGTATGTTGGAAAAAAGGCACTATAAAATTTGGAAGAGATTACAACCCAATGATTTTTTGCCAGGGTGCATCATGCACAATGTCAATTATTTGTTTAGACTCTTATATATTCACTCCGGCAATTCAGCAAACACCTAAACGGCATCAATGTGTACAAGTAAACACATCACACAATAGATTTTGGTACATGGATGTATTATACTTCTTGCTTTGCGAGCTGTCCATAGCAGGTAAATGACACGGTCAAATTTCACTTTGAAGTAACTGAATTTATTACAACAGGAAAGTTGATCTAAGGACGGTGTGTATGATAGTATGATACCTGAAACAACTTCAGCCTCTCTCGGTGCTGGCAACTTGCTGAGGCGACTTGTATAGGCTTAATAAGAAGGAACATGTCCAGGATGGAAAAAGGTGGTGCGCCATGCTGGTGCTGCTGGTCCGCCTCCTGCCGTGGTGGCCGTAGCGAGAAGACCAGAGCACGAAATTCATCGGAAATAGAACCAATTTGAGCAGTGGCAGGGCAGGCGAAAATGAAGGAGGTCCGTACCCTGGCACGTCCGGCGTGGGCGTCGGCGACGGGCGTGAAGTCGACAACGACGGCGTGCCGGGGCTCCCGCCTTGTCGCGGCGCAACGCCGGTTCGGTACAGCCGGGAAGAGGGAGGGTGGGAGCGCCGTCGGTGGTAGAGGCGGAGCGCGTCATCAAGCCGAGGCGGACAGGGCGGAGCTGCATTTCGGCGGCTTGTTTTTCAACGGCGGCTTAGGGAGGGCGGGACCGTGGACGGGCAGCGGCGCCGGAGGCAGGGGCGGCGCTCTGCGGGGTGGGAAGGTTGTCTGGAAGTTTGATTATAGCATGATTATTATGTTCACCAAGTAATTCATGTATAAACAAATTTGACGTACCTCAACTGGTTAGATTCCTTTTTGTGATGGAACCTATCTACAAAGATTTAAAGATGTGTTTGGTTGGCTACCATAGCTCGCCACAATCTGCCACAGCTCTCGTGCCTAAGCTTGGGCATATGTTTGGTTGGTTGCTGAATTTGCGGCGTGCCGTGACGCAACCATAGAACGCAGCCATAGAAAGCTAGTTCATTTTTGTGCCACCGGTTGCCAACGTCTGGCGCATGATTTGGTCGCCATAAGTTTGGCGCAGCCAACAGCAGCGGCGTGGCACGCGCGTAGGCGTGCACCAACAGAGCCAGGTTCTCGATTTAACACACGTGTTCATATTTTTCTAAATTTAGTCTAAAATTTAACATCGTTGTTCTATCAGTGATAGGCGACATGTCCGTCGATATTAAGACACAAACGATGACTTTATCAATTTTGAAATATATGAGCTCATATTTCGGAGGTGCTCATGATTTGGCGTAAATACGTGTCCTCGTAGTGTTGAGTGTGCTTAATGTATAAGTGTCTACATTATATATATATATATATATACACACACAGTGTGCATCACTCATTGGCAACTTCAGTAAGAACCTTTAGTTTTGAGTGGGAGTCTCCCCTACTTCTAAAGGACCCTCAAATCAGGTTTTTTTTATATAAATGCATGGGACTTGTCGTCACTGACATAGCTTTATCTTTTCCGTTTTACTTTTTTTATAATGCACATATAAGTCAGAGACGATGAAGCTAAAAATAATCATTATACGGGCTTCTATTTATTTTTGAGGAAATAGACTGTGCAATTGCAGAACCGAAATTAACCGGAGCTCTCTACGAGACCTAATTAAACCGTCACATCACATGCACGCATGGGTGTTATCGTGCACGTCAGACGGTCAGTGGCACACGTGTCGCCTGCGGAAGCTTTCTACGGTGCATTGACATGTCCGCACGCAGTCGTGGCGCTGAAAGGTGACCAGCGGGCCTACTCCCTCGAAGCTGGATCAAGTTGCTGTCGCGAAACCATCGCCATGTTTCGGATTAACAGTAGTATGCATGCAGAAGGGAAATTACACACAACAAAATAATTTTTTGAAGTCATTATGATGAAAGAAGAAACAGTTGCTTGACTAATAAGCACTAGCATAGCATCTGTGGTGGTTCTTCAGCATCTACCAAATCTTCAGAAAACAAGATTATGTATGTAACAGCCTATCAATTCCAAGACGATGCTCACAATGTTGTGAGGATCATATTGTTTAGAACACTTGGCGGGTATTTGGTGGCCATGGTATCATCAGATACCTGGACCTAATTCTATGGCACAAGAATCTTTCTTTTTTGTTACACACAATGCCTGAGCACATACTTAGCTTAATATATATCTGCCGTGACGAGTGATGGCCACACAATCTATATAGTTCTTCACTGCCCAGTAATGGCGATTTAAAAAGCAGCCGCCGCCTGCTATGACAGGTGCATCATACCTGTTGCAGTCGGTTCTGTTAGCCAGTCCTTTCCGCGATGACTGAGATGATGGTGCCAGAAAAGAGATATACCGAGATAAGGATCAGGATATATTTGGAATAAACATAACATAGCTTATGCTCCATTGTATTGTATTTTCAGGGCGGCGATACATTATAATTGCCTGATGTGATATCGATCGTATGCTATCAGCTTATTCCGCCGAAGCATTTCCATTTATTTTCCCATGCATATCCCTCGTCGCGTACATGCACTACGTACTTCTGCTACAGGTGACTCCAACATACCATACCAGCTGGGTCAGTATCAATGGCAAACCTTAATTATCAGGATAGAGAAATGTGCAAATTTACAGTCTTTTGCGCATGTAAAATATTCTTTCACTCCCTATATTCACTACTACAAAAAGGATGTGTAGTAACACCCTTTTTTTAGGGGCGGCTCTATAGTGAGCCGCCCCTACAAATGGTGCACAAATGAGCCACCTCTACAAATTCATTTGTAGGGGCTGCTGATGTTATCAACCGCTCCTACAAATAGTTCGATTTGTAGGGGCGCCTCGGATTTATAGTAGACGCCGAATAGTAAAAATTAAGTATAAAATTTTGAATTTTTTCAAACAAACTTGAATGAGAAATAATCAAAATAAAAGTTGTAGATCTCGAAAAGTTATGAAACTTTGTTATTTACAAATTTTTATTTGAAATCATTTATTGCTTCAAAATGTCGTTTCAAATTCAATTTTGAAATTATTGAAGAACTTCGATTTCTTTTTTTAATCCGTGGCTAAAACTTGTAACTAGTCTTTCTCCCTCATACTAACTTCAAATTTTATGATTTTTTTCTAAAATCCTGCTCTATCAATTTATTGTGTTCTTACAAGTTATTATTTTGTCCATTTTTTATGTGAGTGTGTTTTATCTATTTGAATTTTGAATTTTAAAAAATAACAACTTCAAACGTCATTTTGAAATATTAAATGACTTCAGCTGAAAAAGTCATGAACATAAAAGTTGTAGAACTCATCAAGATCTACAACTTTTATTTTGGTTATTTCTTCGTCCAACAAAGTGGTAGTAACATTAGGGATATGTAAAATTTATGAACAATGTTACTACCACTATGTCGGATGACCAAATGACCAAAATAAAAGTTGTAGATCTCGAAAAGTTATAGAACTTTGTAGTGGACAACTTTTTTATTTGAATCATTTTGTCAAGGAAAAATACGTTTGAAGTTCTCAAATTTGAATTTCAAAATTTTCAAACGATCTCGGATGGAGGAACAACCAAAATGAAAGATGTAGATCCCAAACGGTTATACAACTTTTTAGTTGACAACTTTTTTTATTTAAAATCATATTCTCAAGAAAAACTACGTTTGAATTTCTAAAAACTTAAAATTTGAAATTTTCAACGACCTCGGATGGTACGCGCGAGGGGGAGGTCGCGGGTTTGAATCCCCGCAGTCGCGAAGCGCGCGGAAAAGCCACGACTTCGACGGCGCGGGTGGGTGGCTAACCGGTGGAGCCTCCCCGGGTTAAAAAAATCCTATTTTTTGGAGTCTGAAATCGCAAATTTTGGAAAGCCACTCCTACAAATCTTGAGGCACCCCTACAAATCAGGGATTTATAGCCACCCCTTAGTAGGGGCGGCTGGCACTACAAATGCCCATGAGTCACCCCTACAAATGAACTGTAGTAGTGATTACCGTTGTTTAAATGGTAGTGAGGTTTCTTTAATTTGCACTCTTGTACATACATACAGGTGTGATAGGCCGATAGGCCGATTGGCTACCGCGCTAGAGAGGAAACACATCTCTCGTTTATTAGCAGTTCTTTAGATCTAATTTGTTTAGTTTTATTCCATACAAATATATTAGCAAAATCAAATGATTTCCAGTCATAAGTTTGTTGTCTATGATGACTTCAGTGATGGACATGACGAGGTCGTCGTTATGGGCGTCGATTACATCAGTAGCAATTTGTGGAAATTATATGCTAGGGTAAGGATGTTCTTTGGCACTTCCCACGGGGTCAGTAACTCTTGGTCATCAACCTCATGGTCAATGATCGCAAAGAGAAATTCAAGTGTCTAACATGACAGATGAATGGCTGGAGATGCTGAATCCATAGCCTATGCTGTATCCAAAGTTCCAAACCTAACAATTCAATCAACGATGTTTTTTCATCGATGTGCTTTGGATTGGTTGTAGAACATTGGATCTTGTGGCATGTCCAATGTTATGGGATTGATAGGTGGGTTCAATATGAGTCCCTGCACTCTGGTTTTGGTGTTTAACGCGACTCTGTTCATCTAGAGGATTCGACACTGCGTCGAGAAAAATCACTAGGGTAGAAGATAATAAAGAATCTATGCAAAATATTGTTTTTTCTATTTCAAAAATTTTATGTGTATTTGAGATATACGATACCGAGTTTTAATATAATTCTCATTCCCTTAAAAAACTATCTATGTCATATACAACAGTATTTTTTTAGGTATGACCAGGAGTTCACAGAATTATATATGCTTCAATTTCTGAAGAGAAGTTAAAATACTTATGGGCAAACTCCTCCCACTTATTACCTTAAGCTAGATTAATTTCTTTTCATATTACCTTAAGCTAGTCTAGTTACCTTGCTACTAGAATAATCTAGCTTATTAATAGTTTTTCTTTTTTTTTTGGCGGAAAAAAGAAACAACCTTAGGCTAGAAGCTAGATGTCTAAGGTTAGTACTAGACCACTAGGTACATTGAGTACATCCTAATTTGTACACCACAACAAGCCCTTCTCAACAACCAAATTTTGCTCATATACTTACACTGTCTTATAGCTATATTTACACCGTCTTATTACTATATTTACAACGATTTTCTTTAGTGTAAATCATTGGATACAGTGATGTAATTTGAGGATAATTGTAGATCTCAGATAAATATATGTCAAATTTATAAATTATTTTTATAGACCGCGGATATTAGAGAAATACATGTCAAATATGTTAAATTCTTCTCAAATTCTTCATAAATTAAAAAAAATCCGACGGTGGTGCATGGCTACATCCGTGACGCCGTGTGCTTGCGTGCATGCATGCTAGCTTGCTGCTGGGCTGCCTACCGCAAAGTGACAGCGGTGATTGGAGTAGGGACTGGGGATCGACATCCAGCGCCATCGCCCATCGATGGACGGCCATCGCACGCCATCGCATGCTATGGACGGCCGAAAATCCGTTTGCTGCCTTCTCCCAAAACAACTGCATGACGGATAGCAAATCTGTTTTTTTTTAAAAAGATAGTTTTACCTCAGCTTTTATAGAAAGCAACAGTATCAAATGGTAACTGCTGGGGTTACCAGCTACAGCAGAACATCATCAAAAGACAGGCCCTATTACAAAGACTAGATCTCAACAATGTCTGATACAACAATGGTATTCGGTTGGAAGCTCTTCATCCATTTCATGATAGCATCTTTGGCCCAATCAAAGCTCTCCCTGTCTTCCTCCTTTAGCAACAGACTCCACTTCTGCATCAAGGATATAGCACAATAGATGACATCAGAAGGAGCTTTAGGAATTTTTTTCTCAATCGCCATCTTGTTCCTAGTCGTCCATATAGCCCAAGAAAACCCTACAAACATGAACATGATTATTCTTCTAGGAAAGGGCCCTTTGCCCTGAATCTAGAAGCTAAACTCCTCCAAAGAATTAGAAGCATGCAAGATGAAAACTTCCTCAATCATCCTCCAAACAAACTTAGCAATGTGGCATTTAAAAAAAAAGGTGATCCACAGATTCAGACTTCCCACAGATGCAGCAACCCTTACTGCCTTTTCACCCCCTCTTGATAAGACTTTGCGCAATCTGCAACTTGTTGTTAAAAATCTGCCACAAAAAGAATTTAATTTTCAAAGGCAATTTGGCTTTTCAAATATGTCTAGCCATCCTACTAGCCACCCCACAATCTGTCAAGAACCTATACAGGGATTTAGTTGTGGACTTTTTACTGCTTTCAAGAGCCCAAACGATAGAATCGTGATTAGAGTTGAGGCTTGCAACCTGAAGATCTTCTAACAGACCCAACCATCTATTACATTCATCCACAGAGAGAGTTCTCCTAAACTCTATTACCCATTGATCCTCATCAAGGCAATTTGCAACTGAGATGTTAGGTTCTCTAACCATTTTAAACAGATCTTCATACAGGATACAGAGAGGAACATCATGTAGCCAACAATCAGTCCAAAACTTGCAGTTATTCCCATTTTCAATTCTAAAAATCGCCCCCATTTAAACAGATGTTTGATCTTATGGAGACCCTGCCAGAACTGGGAACTCCCTTTTATATTTGAGTCAAAGAAACTTCCCTCAGACATATACTTAGCCTTGACCAGCTTAAACCATAGCTCATCTGGTTCCTGAAACATTTTCCATATCCATTTGACTAGCAAACAATCATTCATAATTCTAGTGTTTATAATCCCCAAGCCCCCTTGGTCTTTTGGTCAAGTGACCATTTCCCATTTAGCCATATGGTATTTAAAATTGCCATCAACTCCTTGCCAAAGGAATTTAGCTCTAATACTATCCATTTGTTTATGCATCCCATCCTCAAGATAATAGAAGCCCATGCAATAGATAGGGATACTACTCAAGCAAGAGTTGGTAAGAATATGTTTGCCCCTAGATGTTAAATGTTTTCCTTTCCAAGGGTCCAATCTCTTATAGATTTTCTGGACAATATGACTAAAACCAGCAATAGTAATTTGAGACTCACTAACAGGTATCCCCAAATACTTAATAGGTAATTCTCCTAGAGCACAATTTAGCATATTAGTCATATGTTCTTTCTCCCCTTGAGAAGCCCCAAGCACATATATACCTCACTCTTGTGGAAATTAATCTTCAAACCAGATAACCATTCAAAACAGTATAAAACCAGTTTCAGATTAGTGATTGAATGGTCAGACCCTTCTATCATTAGAATAGTATCATCCGCATATTGGATGTGTGAAATCCCCCAGGAATGAGATCATCTAAAACCCCTTTAATATGATTTTTATGAACAACTTTGTCTAATATAACCCCTAAAGCATTAGCTACCAAATTAAAAAGAAGTGGGGAGAGAGGGTCGCCTTGTCTAAGCCCCCTATATGTTCTAAAATATGAGCTTCTTTATCCATTAACGTTGACACAAACTCTCTAAGTATCCATCCCCATATGTTCTAAAATATGAGCTTCTTTATCCATTAACGTTCACACAAACTCTACCCCTTTAACAGTATCCATCACCCATTTGATCCATAAAGGAGGGAACCCTCTCCCTACCAAGATTTCTTCCAAAAAGTCCCATCTTACCCTGTCATATGCTTTCTCGAAGTCAATTTTTAGAATCAAACCCCTTCTTTTAGATCTCTTCAACTCATGTAGGACCTCATGAAGCACCACTACCCCTTCTAAAATGTTTCTCCTTTCACAAATTCGGTTTGATTCTTCCCAATGTATTTTTGAGCAATAGGCACCAACCTGTTTGTGAGAACCTTGGTGAACCATTTATAACCCACATTAAGGAGACATATAGGTCTAAACTGTTTAATTGTATTAGCCTCCTTAAGTTTGGGAACCAATGTGATAACCCCATAATTAAGTCTTTTGATGTCCAACAAACCTGCCCAAAAGTCTTTGAACATAACAAGAATGTCCTCTTGATTGATTCCCAGAAATGTTTATAAAAGGAAACTCCAAACCCATCAGGTCCAAGTGCAGAAGATTCTTTCATCTCCATCATTACAAACTTAATCTCCCATAGATCAAAGGTTTTAATCAAAGTAGCTTTATCTTCCTCGTTCAGGGAAAAGTTAACATGCTAGAAATTACTCCCCAACTTTAAAGAGCAGGCATCACTATGACCAAACAACCTTTTGTAGTAGTCTATCACATGACCAGTGATCCCCTTTTGTCCTCTAACTTCACCATTGTCAGATTTCAAGTAAGCAATATTATTCTTTCTCCTTCTTTCATTAGCAAATTGATGAAAGAATTTAGTATCGGCATCCCCTTTCAAGATCCAATTATCACCAACCCTCTGTTTCTAATAAATTTCCTCTAAGTTATTCAGCTCCTCAAGTTGTGTCTCCAAATCAATTCTCTCCTCCCACTCCATCATATCAAGAAGTCTACTTTTAGCCAACAGATCAATCTCCTGAATTCTCTTAGTTATGCATAATTTGTTCTCCCTTTGATTACCAATCAGATTCAAAGTGCCAACCTCTCAAATACTTTCTAAGAGCTTGAAGGCATCCATTCCAAATGTCTAAAGAATAGTCTGGTCTTTGAACTTAGCTCTAAAATCCTTCCATTTATCAGAAACCATACCTTGGAACCCTTCCTTGTGGAGCCATTGTTCTTGGAAGAAGAAGTATTTTGGTTTGGGATTCCGCCTGATCCCTAGAATCCAAAATCAGAGGGCAGTGGTCAGAGCCCACCCTGGCTTTTTACCATGCAGAGCACTTAGGGAATCTGTCCTTCCAATCATCTATTATTAAAATTTTGTCTAGTTTAACTAGGATAGGTTGTTTTTGTTTATTAGACCATGTGAATTTAACACCGGAAACAAAGATCTCCTTGAGTTGAAATCTTCCAATGAAGTCATTGAATAGAGCCATCAATCTCTGGTCCCCTTGACCAACATTTCTCTCTTTATCATTCCTAATTAGATTGAAGTCACCACCCAATAAGATGGGTAAAGACTCCTTATCGCAGAAATCAGCCAGCTCCTGCAAAAAAATCTCTAGAATTCTCATGGTGAGCAGGCCCATATACATTGATGACCCAAAACCTGAAGTTTGATGATCTAATTCTAATCTGAGCAGCCAGAAAGTAGCTAGTCATCTCAACAAGTTCGATTTCAAGATCATCATTACGAATGCCCAAAATCATACCCCCTGAGTGACCCCTAGCAGGAGTCCAATGCCAGCTAAAATCCTTGTTACCAGCCATCCCTCTCAGCTCCCAATCTTCGAAGTCCTGCTTGATGGTTTCCTGCAGAGCAACAATATCCAACTCCTCTTGTAGAATATGTTCTTTGACTAGATTCCTTCATTAAGATTTCTCCAAACCTCTAACATTCCAAAAAAGAATCCTCATTGAGAAATTTGAATAGCAGAGGTATCATTTTTATCGTCCACATCTCTGTCACTACTCTCACCCTTGAGAGAGGACTGAGAATGATTCCTTTGAATATTGGAAATGACCTCCACGACCAAATCAGCTAACTGTTCATCATTTTGAGGGGCATTCCTAAATTTTCGTTTCTCAAGAAAACTTTTGTAATTAGCTTCAACAATAGCAGCCCTAGCATTCTCCTCAACCCTGAAAATATCTAATTGTTCCTCTAGATCCTCTACTTCTGTCGGTGTGAAAAGTGACCCACTAGTAAATATTTATTGTTTTACCGTACGTTGTGATCGGATATGGTCTAACACTCAATGACACATGGTTTATACTGGTTCAGGCAATGTGCCCTACGTCCAGTTTGAGTCGGTAGGTGACTTTATTCCTAAGCCCAGGTGCTCGAAGTTTGCCGTGGAGCTACAAACGAGTGGGAATAAGATGGGGGTATCAGAGGTCCGGTCGGACTCTGGACCGAAGGGCCGAGAGTGACGGGATCTTCTACGTGCGCTTTGTGTAGCTTTAAAGTGTCTAAAGCTAGCAGAGAGTGAATCGGAATGATCTGACCGTTGTTGTCTGTTGTCCGAATGGACCTCCTCCTTTTGGAGGGAGCACATCCCCTTTTATAGATGGAGGGGACGGCTTTACAAGAGAGAGTGTGAGACAAGAGTGTGTGTGTGCTACCTAGTCTTGATGCCCATGCCGTCGGGTACAAGGTGGTTTGTCGACGCCCATAATACTGTTGACGCCCAGATGCATGTGGTATGCTCCATCGTGTTCTTCTGGTATGGCCAATGTCGACGCCTACCATATTATAGGAAAAATATCGACGCCCATAACATTATTTGTGTTATGACATGTCTGGAAGGTTGCAGAGCACTCTTTTGACATGACCTGACAGTACTGTCCTGCAGGTGTGCAGGGTACGGTCCTCGGTATTGCGGTTGACTTGAGAGTCATGCCTTACTTACTCCGCCTGTTTCTTTGGGTCCTCATCGAGTGGGTGTTCCCGTTCGGTCGTTTCCCAGTCGGCTCCGACCGCGCCGGTCGGAGAAGAGCTGTAAGCAGAGGTTCGGTGTACTTCCGGTCGGAGAGAGGCGGGTCGAAGTCGGAAGTGAGCGTCGTCCTGGCCAGGCCTTCCGGTTGGAGAGGCGGGTCAGAGTCGGAAGCGAGCGTCGTTCCTCCTTGACCAGACCTTCCGGTCGGAGACTGGATCGCCCTTCTGGTCTGTCGTTGGGCATTTGGGCCAGCCCAGGAGTTGCGCGTCATTCGCAACGTTCGTCTGCTGGGCCAAGCTTTTGCTGGGAAGCAGGTTTATTAGGGACCCCGGGTTTATGACAACAACTTCTATGTCTAAATCAATAATGACTTTTCTCAGAGCATTATTAGAGGTATTGTTTAAAATCGTAAAAGGGTTCTTAGAAGAAGTACCTGCTGCGTCGTTCAAGGCTTTGATCCTGTTAGCAGCTTTGGTAGCAATCGGAATCCCGTCCCTACGGACCCTACTGCTAGCTCTTGTAGCCACCATAACTTGCTTCCTGGTACCCTTCCTCTTCTTAGATTTAGCGCGTGTTTAGTTCTACGAACTTAGAATTTGGGGCTACTGTAGCACGTTCGTTTTTATTTGACAATTAGTGTTCAAACATGAACTAATTAGGCTCAAAACGTTCGTCTCGTAATTTCCCACCAAATTATGCAATTAATTTTTTTTTCGTCTACATTTAATGCTCTATGCATAAACCGCAAACATTCGATATGATAGGTACTGTAGCAACTTTTTAGAATTTGGGATCAACTAAACACGCGCTTAGACATTTGCCACCCAGCAGTTTCCTTTTCTAGATCCAAGTCCTTCCTGAGCACTGACTGGGAGTCCATCATATCTTCGGCTTCAAAAACATCAGAATGATGTGAAACCCCTTTACTGATGTCAGAACTGTCCAGACCCCACCTTTGTTGGCCCCCGAAATCAGTGAGGCTTTTAGTAAAAAAAAATTTCACCCCAAACTATCACATCGAATCTTGCAACACATACATAAAGTATTAAATATAGACGAAAAAAACTAATTGCACAGTTTAATTGGAAATCGCAAGACGGATGTTTTAAGACTAATTAGTCCATAATTAGCCATAAGTGCTACCATACTAACATGCGTTAATGATGGATTAATTAGGCTTAATAAATCCGTCTCGCAGTTTTCAGACGAGCTATGTAATTAGTTTTTTTTATTAGTATCCGAAAACCCCTTTCGACATCCCCGAAACATCCGATGTGATATCAAAAATTTTCATTTCGCGAAACACAGCCTGACTCTTCTTGAGTTAAAGCCTCAGTTGGATCAGTCTCTATTGCCTCCGAAGGAAGGGTCAATTTTGGCCATTTGTTCTTGTACATAAGGTAGCTCCCATCCAGACCAGGCACAACGATTTGTTGCTCATTATCGGACCTCAAGGTATTATCCCCATCAGCAACATTGACAGGCATTTCCACAGAACCCTCATCTCCCCCTACTTTTGTTTGCTGATTAGCCATCAGCCGGTCCTTAGAAAGATCTGGGAATTCTGCAATGTTTCCCCCCTTGCACCAGACCAATTTCTGGATGAAAAGCCGCAATAGGTGTGACTAGAGTTCCCATGTTTCCCATGTTAATGGACTCACTGTTTTCATTCCCCCCTAGCTGTTCCTCCATAGAACCATCCCTCAAATCTGTTTTTTTTTCGACGTATGAACACCGCAGCTCAATGACCTCGCGGAGAGCACGTCTCGACGTCGCCATGTCCCTCCCGGCGACGAAAGGGTGCGCGAGAAGCTCCACGACAGTCGCCCTCTTGCGGTGGTCCTTTTGCAAGCACGCGGCCACGAAACCCCTGAGCTCCGGCGACGCTGCGCCGTCCGGCAGGGCAGGCGGCTCGCCGAAGCAGATGGCCCACATGAGAGCAGGTCAGCTCGGCGTCTGCCCGGGCGGAAACAGCGGGTACCGCCCCTTGGCGAGCTCCATGATGGTCACCCCGAGGCTCCACACGTCGGCGGCATAGGGGTCGGCTCGGTCCGCGTGGCCGTCCTGCAGCCGCTCCGTGTCGAAGCGCTCGGGGCTCATGTATGCCGGCGTGCCCTCGTAGGCGGCGCAGTGTTCGCCGGCTCGGGAGACGACACTGGCGATGCCGAAGTCCGCGAGCTTGACCTGCCCGGCTCTGCTGACTAGGAGGTTCGCCGGCTTGACGTCGCGGTGAACGACGCGGCGTGAGCGGAGGTAGGCGAGAGCGGACAACGCCTGAATACGGAATACTTTATAGTATACAATTTTTTTCTGTATTCGCACCCCCCTGGCCCAATTACCTGCACCCACAGCCCAACTGGAAAGAGCCCACAGCTCCTTGCAACTCGGCAGCCAAACAGCCAGCAGCATCAACGCACGCACCCTGGCCGGCCGCCCAATCCTACGCAGCAGGCTTGCGGGCGCTTCGACTGCAAGCTTCGCCCATCGCTTCGACTGCACATCTCCTATCCCGGCTCCCGCGGCCTTCTCTGCCGTTCGTCACTCCACCTTCTCGGCTTCTCCGAATCTGACGATCGCGGCTGGCCGTCGCAAGCAGCAGCGTACTCAGCAGTCAGCACGCCTCTCTCCTCTTCGTGTCCATCCTTTCACAGAGTAAGCAACTTCAAATATTCTTCATTCTTTCAGAGTTTCAGTTTCCATCAATTTGACCATCCAATGATTTTAATTTTGTAATTCCTGTCCTTTCTCTTTTTACTTTGTACAGATTCTAGGGTTATGATTTTTTTTGTTCTTCTTATGATATTTGATTATTGATATTTATAAAAGCAATCAAAGTAACTAAAATTTAAATACTCTTGTGAATGCTAGGAAAAACATGGAAAGGTTTTTGAAAAGAAAAGCACCGGATATTAATTGGGAAGAGGAGATCAAATATGACCCAGGCTTAAGAAAGGAAATTGATTCTTACCATCCAAATCATAGATAGAAGGTGAGACGGAAATATTTGAAGAATGGACCATGCCAACCTCGCACGTGCTGATGTGAGAGAAGACAATCGATTCTTCAACATAAATACTATCAGTGAGCTTTCACAAAGAATGATGGAGACAAGAAAAAATCTTTGTTATTCATTGGTTTATCGACTTTTGAAACTTGTGCTAGTATTGCCGATTGCTACTGCAACAGTGGAGAGAATATTTTTGGGGATGAAAATTGTGAAAACAACTCTTATAGTAACCGCATGGGTGATGCACACTTGAGTAATAGGTGGAGAAAGCAGAATTAGAGAAAGTTACAAATGATGTTGTGGTTCATCGCTTCATGAACATGGAAGGAAAATGGCGTAGATTTGATCTCTAAGAGGTAATGCACCTCTTTTCAATTGAAAGAGGTAATGCACCTCTTTTCAATTTTTCAATGATACATTATGTAAATTGTTTGCTTACAATGATGAATGGTTTATTTCTTTTTCAGTGAGGATTTCGTGGTTAAGGATTGTATTTTGCCAACGCCAACAATCTTTAGTTGTTATAATTGTGGGATTTGCTTATTGTATTTTGATAAATGGTAAGCACAAATATATTATTACCACTACTTCATTGTTGATCTACATAAATATTGCTTGTTTTAACTATTCATGCTAAAATTATGGCTATGGTGCTATTGAGTTGCATTATTGTTCTATCGTTAGACCGTAAGCCGCACCCCCTCCATAATTCTCTAGCTCCGCCATTGCGTAACAACAAGTAGGAATCGTCCCCATCTATGTGTTTGAGTGCTCGGTTTCGCACAGCAGGAAGGGAAGAGAAGGGATTGGCACACCTGGTGATGCTCCTCGCAGGATGGGAGGAGATGGAAGTGCGGCAGGAGCCCAGGATTTGGCAGCACAGCAGGACCGATGAAGACACGAGCCGGATCGGGGGGAGGAACGCATGGGCGCCCCGGCGGCTTCCGCTGCCGCGGGTCTTCATCGCCGGTGAAGGGCCCGATGAAGTTCTGGCAACGCGGATGCGGGTGAGCCGGATATGGGTGGAGGGCCGCGCGCGCGCCCTGCCGGCTTCTGCTGCCGCCCGCCCGACCTCCACCATCACGAGCAACCTGGGCACCTAGCAAACGCAAGATGGCGGCGGGGCTCGACATTGGCGCGAGGGACCCCGGGACATCGCTGCTTGGCCCGCTGGACGTCCGCGCTGGCCTCCGGCGTCCGGGATGCATGCTAGGCCGCCCGCTGCCAGAAAGTGGCCTCAGGCGGCGTGCAGGCGGGTGGCGGGTGGTGTGTGAGTGGCGGTCATTTGGCGGTGAAGCGCACTCGTAGATGCCGGTGAGGGTGACGATGGGGGCACGCTCCCAGTTCCTTTCCTTCCTTTTGGCAAGCGAGGGGCGCGAGGGTTCGGGTCTGCGGGATCACGGGAGGCAGACAAGCGAGGTTTTTTTTTTCTTCAAGCGTGGGCGTAGACATGAGGGGGGTGGAGCATCGCAGGAGGCAGTACTACGGGGCCACGTTGGAATGTCGTACCAAAAAAGTGTTCATGTTTTTTCTTTTTAGTTATGGGAGATGGTCGGCAAAGCTAGTAGATATTTACGAAGACAGAGATCGCTTGAGTAAGAAAATGAGATAAATGGATGAGACCGAAAGAGACAGCATGCTGATGGCCACGCTACGAGCCATCAAGAAGCCACCAAAGTAATGCACCGACGTGAGGAATTTTTGACGGTTTGAGTCCTGCGCGCAGTCTTGAACGAATGTGGGCGCGCCGTAGGAGGGCAGGCACAACCATCACGGCCTTTAGACCATTATTAGTAGTATATTGTAGTTTAATTAACGCGTCATGTTTGGTCCAAATGTTACCAGGTTATTATGAGTTCATGTTCATCACACCTAAAAATGACCAAATTGGTCATGGCTGCTACATTTGGTTATACGGATTATGATCTTGGCTGCTCGTGACACGTGTGAGGATCTTGTTGGCTACAGGTTTTATCGGCTGTCAATGTGTGTACGCGTAGGAAGCTTTATCAGCACTGTGCAAGTTGCGACTTGTTTTTTCCTCGAGCCAATCCACATCCAACTTGCAATTTGCAGAAAACCATTGCCAGCCAATGTTCTGTACCAATAGCAGAGGCTCCTTACTACCCGTTAGCATTGGCAACATCAAGATAAATCAATCAATTAGGGTAAGGGTACGATCATTGAAGAACCAGCAGCAAGAGCTAAAGAAGTGGTCGTCAAGCACGAGGGGAGATGTCAGATGAATGGGAGCATCAGGCTGCACTGCGCCTAGGAGTTTTCTTTCCCTAGTACATGAAATTTCTCAGAGCCAACAGTCTGCTGCAAATATAGATATTTCCCAGAAGATTGTTGTGCATATGTCATTCTGCAAGTGGGATAAAAACCTATAATGTCTGCTGCATAGATTAATCCTCACAAGATCTTTAGTAATGCAATAGAGAGTTATCTGAAAATCTTTTTTTTTCCTCCAAAACATTTCGCTAACATGATAATTCTCAAGCTATTTCAAATATAAATATTTCCCAGAAGATTGTTTTCTTTCGACGAATTCTGCAATTACAGTTAAGAAACACTGAACAGGCAACATCATAGTAGTAATTTTGCACAAATGGTTTAGTAATGCATTAGATCAGTTGTATCTAACGAATGATAGTTGTATTCTGTTTCTGAATTAAGTAGTAGTAGAGACAAGTCGACGAATTCATGGTATTACAGTTAAGAAACACTGAACAGGCAACATCTTAGTAGTCTTTTGCACAAATGATCAGTCTGTATCTAACGAAGGAAGTTGTATTCTGTTTCTGTAGTAGTAGTAGAGACAAGTACAGTAGCACTCCATTCACAATTTCACATAGAGTGGTCTAGTGTAGCAATGCTGGTAGCACCACTCTCTCTCTCCAAAAAAGAAAGAAAGAAAACCTGGTAATAACACAAGAGCAACTTTCAGAAATTTACACGACACTATGGCTGATAAGCACATCTGTTTTGATCCAGTGCATCAACGGAAAAGAATAATCTATATATAGGACGAGCTGCAAAAGAATTACGTGTGGCAACGATTGACATTCGGTTTGTGTGGATCAGACAGCCTGGAGTTTCTGCTCATCCACTGATTCCAAAGGCAGAACTGCTGGCTCCCATGAAGAGGGCTCGTCAAGATGGATCTTTGCATACTCGCTGACCAGCCCATTCCTCTCCTCCCACATGATGGCTTTTCTCTCCTCCTCAGCTCTCTCTACCTTGTCTTTGGCCATGGAGGTCATGTCACCTGCTGCTTTTGTTACCATACCGAATGCACTTGTCAGCCACAAGGCACCAGCTGAGACATATTGGTTACTCAATATAGCAGAGCCCGCAACGCTGGCTTTCTGCTCAGCAGCAGCCAAGGCAGACTTTGTGAGTTCTGAGACCTGGTAGCGTTCATCCACCTCCTTGACCTTGCTGCCAACGATGGCCCTTCCCAGATTGATCTTTTCACTCAGGCCATACTGGCGGTCTAGAGATGCAACAGTGGCGGTAGCATTGGATAGGATGTTGTGACGCTCGTCAAATGATCTTGCCAAGTTGAGAGCATCTTTGCTGAGGACAAAGCCTTTGGCCAACATGCTGCTGACAACATCTTCTGCCTTCCTGACTGCTGATTCAGTAGAGGTGTTTGCTCCCTTAAGATGCAAACAAATGCAAAGAAGTATATCAACACATATTCAAGGAAAGTACTTCTGTATCTGAAAATGAATTATGAGCAAGGTGGTCATTAAACAGACTGTACGTAAACTTGTGTATAATAGACTTGAGAGACATCACACGCACATTTATTTTGGGAATCGTGCAGATCCAAATTAACTACCTGATTCAGCGGTGTTTTTGCCATTACGCATAGTTTTAGTTTGTTTAGAACTGCTAAAGAAACACTTTCTTCTCATTCTCTGTAGTGCTGAATTATTTCTTGATAATGTGAACATCTGCCTTAAACTCAATCCTCTGCAAGAATAACTAGTTTGTGCAAATAATTTACTAATAGACTAGATCTTCAGTTTAGGATATAAAGGTAATCTTATTACAATAGATGACCATATGTCAATTAATTTCTTCAGAATTGATGTAACTTGAAATGGTGAGCATGTCATAACATGTAAAATATTCTCACCAATAATTGTTTGTGTGCTTCAGGAGGCAGCTGATAGTTCTCAGCAGGAGTTATAATGACAGCACGATCAACAATTGTTGCCCCCTGTTGACAAGCAATCAAATTATTGAAAGCCGTATATTGGACAAAAAATAAAAGATATGAGATGAAATAGCATCAAACAAAAAGTTAAACTTAGTGCAACAGAAAGAACTAAATGGGTAAGCTAAGAAATGAGTTGCAGGAACTTGAATGTACCGAAAGAAGAACAGCAGTGTCTGCTCCTTGTGAGTCTTTAAATGTGACATAAGCAAGCTGTGACCATTCAGATTCACTGATGAAAACAGAAGCAACTATTTAAGAAACATTACTCCAGTTTTCTAATGCATATACAACCACAAGTGTAGGTGCTGACAAATTACCTTTGCATTTCAACATATTCTATATCCCCTGAGAAACTAAAGAACTCTGTGATCTCTCTTTTCAAAGCGTTTAATGAAAGGTTGCTAACTTTTACCGTTTTCACCTGAAAGAAAAGATGAGCAAATGAGATTAAATCTCTGGTTTAATTAGGACCTACTCCCTCTATCCTGAAATACAAAGTATTTTAAGAATTCTAGGACATATTTATGTGGTAAAACAAATGACACATGTAACCCTCCGTGATCACCACATCTGGGCTGGTGATAGGCATTAATAGTAGGTATGCATGTAAATGTTGCCTTTTAAAGTGAGTTTGAGGATTAGTTCACTTAGAATTCTAGGACATATTTATGTGGTAATTTGGGACAAATGTTGAATGCTTGGGTACCTTATATTCTAGGACAGAGGGAGTAGGTACATGGCAGGTAATAAGCTAACATGAGTGTAGTGATTACACATCACTGCACTAGGTGACATTAAAATCAACACATTTCAGGCCCAAAGTGAAAAAAAAATCCGAAGTTCTAACTGACATAAGTACAAAGTGAAGGCAGCTATCAGACAGAAGAGATTAATTTACTGAAAGGTGTCTACTGTAACTGTTATGAACCGTAGCTCATCAGGGTAAACACTACCAAGAATATAGCAAAGCAGAGTCAGCTTGGAGGGGGACTAGACTGTTGGGAGATTTGGCCACTTGGGATTAATTCTTCTTCATTGCTTTATTCCCAATGACCACCGTGAGAGAGAGAGAGAGAGAGAGAGACACTACCTATAACAGCCTGATATTGATCCTGACAAACCAACTGACTAACCTAACCTCTTTCCTAATCCTATCTCCTGATGTGAAGGACAGATGGGTTGGCCTCCAAGCCACCCCTCGCGCACCCATAGCAGTAACATTACGCACCAAAGTTTGTAAGTCCAGGGTGGCAGTGGCATAGAAGGTAGAACACCATGGAGAGCAGAGAGAAGAGAGAAGGAATAATTGTGGTGTTTTTTTAGAAGAAAACTCTAGAGGTAAAAGGCAAAAGATAACCTCTAGCTAATCTGTTGGTGTCAATTTATCCCTAGAGGGTTCGCCAGTTTATATTCTAAAAATTTCAACATAAGATTTACATAAACATGGGACAACATATTGGATATGATTCTTAGCAAGTTACCATAAAGCTGATGGAAAGGAACATGTACTTGATAACACAATAATAAAAAATGTTTCACCAAATATGTAACATGAGAGATGCTCCCGCTAAAGCTGCATGAGTGTGATGTCGGCACAAGCACCGCATTAGTTACCATAGACCACTGATGACATGCGTCAACAGCATCAAGTGTTTACAGTTATGTAAGTGTTCAGTAGTTACAAACATAAAGGTGTTTGGTTCCATTGACTAAATTTTAGTCCCTGTCCCATCGGATGTTTGGACACATGCATGGAGTATTAAATATAGACTAAAAAATAACTAACAATAATAATTTCTCTAAAATTTTTAATTCCAAATATGTAACTAATTTGAGAGATTTAATGCATAATTAGTCCATGATTTGACAAGTGTGGTGCTACGAAATATGTGCTAACACGGATTAATTAGTTTTAATAAATTCATCTCGTAAATTAGTCTCCATCGTCAACAGTTTTATAATTAACTCATGTTTTTACAGTTATGTAGGTGTTCATGGTAAATTTTACAAACATAAGGAGAGTTCGTGAAACTAATATTCAAAAAGAATGCTTGCCAAGATTTGGTTTAAATAAAATGACAAACTATGACCAACCGGACACCCATATTCCAATCAATTTTTTATTCACCTATTTTTGTAATCACAGGGACACATAAATACAAAATTAAGTCATTTTTTTCATTTACACTGTCAAGGTCCGCATATTTATTTGCAGATATGGATCCAGTCTTATTATGCTGGATATCCAGGTAATTTGTGCCAGGCTGCCAGCTGTCAGCCCGTCGCCACATTACAGGTACGAGAGGAATTAACAGCAGTATTCATTAACCTGAAACATAAAACCCAAAAAAGGCACATAGAAAGGACTGAACAAAAGAGCAAGGACTGTGCAAATGCATCTCAATGGAGCCTGTGGAAATGCAGAAACCTGCAGTTTAGCATTCGCAGCCATTACAGAAATCATCAATTGCTAACCCTGCCACGAAATGTGACAGGAAGCACGCCCAACGAACTTGAAGATTGGATCTAGTGATCTAATCGCCTCTTATCAACACGGGGCTGTCAAAAGTCATGTTAATGACAAGCAGAGTAACTTGTACTACCAGTAGAGAACAGCAAGCATTTCTAGTCTCGGATTTGGGGGAGATGGACGGACCTGAAAGGAAAATGGAAAAGGTGCAGCCAAATAGCCAATCGACATGTCATCGACCAAGCACACCAAACTACCAGAATCCAACAACAAACAGACGAAACCGCGGGTGCAGCGTGTGGACTCAGTTTGCACCCAGAGTTTCTTAGCAGCGGCGGCAGGCTTCCGGAGGAACGGCACGGCGCGCACGCATGACGCACCAAATCCACCAGAAAATCTGCAACCACCGCCCAAACGGGAGCAATGCAGTCGCGGCAGAATGCCTATCCCCCTAGCGGCGACTCCCGACCCAAACCAAGCAAATCCGCCGCGGAAATGGCACTGACGGCTAGGCCTCTAAGCCCGCAGCCGACCACGATGAAGCACAGCCGCCGCCACGGAGCAGCAGAAGCCAGAGAGAGTTGCAGGAAGCGGCACTCACCTCCATCCCCTGGGGGGCGAGATCTCACGGCGGGGATTCCGAGGCGGGCGGCGAGCGAGGTGGCTGGAAGCGAACCGAGCACGTCGCCGCGCGAGGAGGTGGGTGGGAGTCGTCCGCCCGCCCGCTTGGGGTTGTGGGGATTTGCGCCGTGTCGGCGAGCGGAGGAAGAGGGCGACTTTGCGGGGCGCGTGTTTTTCCGTCGTTTCGTTTGCGAGGCGCGTGAGTAGTAATGTAACGTACCGACCGGCAGGTTGGCGATGATTCCAGCCGCGACGCGCCGACGCGCGTTGGCAGGCCACGGGAACGGGCGGCACTACGGGTCTACTACTGCGCCAGTGGTGATTGTAGACCGGCAGCGGCAGGCAGCAGCTGTGTTGTGTAGCCTGCGGCTGCGGGGCGAAACTGGATCTGGTCCGGCGGCACGAAGTGGTCGTCACTCGTCAGCGGTGGGGGCGATGCCATTTGGTGCTTGGTGGCTCGGTGGGCAGGGCATGGGACGGACGGAGGACGGGAGTTCAAATGTCACTCGCTTCAGTTTCCTCCTTTCTCTTTTTGTTTTTTCACTTCTTGCATACTTGTGGTGGTGGATTTGACGTCCTGCCAAACTCTGTCTTGGTGTGCGCTCCTAAGTCTCTTTTTTTTTTGTTGGATGAACATTGTTTGGAAAGTTTGGAACTTCGGAGGTGACCTGGTGTACGTAATCGAAAGTCTAGTTTTTCAAGCTGAATTTTAGGAATGTTCTTCCGCTCCGATTTGGGGGTTCAATGCAACGGACGCCACATCTAGAAAAAGTCTGCGTTACATTGCATGGTTATTCTAGCAACCGGTGTTTTCAACGAAATGTGCGACTTCCTCGACTTTCCGTTTGGATTCCAGCAGGCGCTCTAGAATCTAGATAATCTAGAAACACAAAAATCGGTACCCCGACACGACCAAAGCACGCTATCATTAAATCCGTGGTCCATCGAATTAGGAGCGCTGATTTCATTGCTTGGTTTGTTGTCGAGGTTAAAGCAAACGGGTACGGGTCCCATTCTCGGTTGGCGTAGCTGTACAAAGGCGCAACACTCACAAATAAGCGATTTACAGTACTGTACACAATAACACAAAGGTAGCTGTGAGTTATTACAATGATTGGTACCGCGTCGACGTGAGGCCGGTATTTTCGACTATGGGAGCAAATCCGGAGCGTAATGATTGGATTCGTTAGAATTTGATGATGGTTCTCAGCAGCTCCGCACGTAGTACCCTGGACATGTTTTCTTTTTTATATTAGCTGGGACTGTGTCCGTGCGTTGCAACAAAAAATCACGGCATTGTCTTCTCAATTATGGTCTAATTTTTTTCCCGTCCTCAATCAGTCAATCACGGCATTGCCTTCCATTCGCATGCACAGTAAAAAACCCGAAGGCATTCTAGGTTTCTTTCCTTTAATTGCGCTTTCCTTTAATTGCGCTAGTAGGAAAGCGATTATATGGGAAGTTTTTGGTGCTGTCTGGTGGATCTATGTTGAGGGGTGTTTGGTCGTGTCGGGTGCCTCGCTCTTACGCACGTTCTTTGGGCAGTATACTTTCAATTTATTTTTGAGAACAGTATATATACTTTCAAAATTGAAACTGGAACCTTGCAGTTGCAGCTCCGTCTCCGGACGTCTGGGGCCATCGAAACTCGAAAGCTTGAGAAAGCCCTTGTTTAGTTCGCGAAATTTGGAATTTGGAGTTACTGTAGCACATTCGTTTTTATTTGGCAAATAGTGTCCAAACATTGACTAATTAGGCTGAAAACGTTCGTCTCGCAATTTCCCACCAAACTGTGCAGTTAGTTTTTCTTTTCGTCTACATTTAATGCTCCATGTACGAGCCGCAAACATTCGATGTGACAAATACTGTAGCAACTTTTTGGATTTTGGGGTCCAACTAAATAAGGCGAAAGAAAAAAAAAAGGGCAAAAAAAGCTCTTGGAATCAATTCATCCGTACGCCACGCAGTGCGCGGCGCCGGCCGCCGGGTTCCGGGGACTCGGGGAGTCGGGGACACACACACCAGTACTGCCAGTACACAACCCCGCTCTCGGTCCTCCGGTGCCATGCGGATGCGGACGCGGCGCAGGCAGCAGGCTGCCGTAGTAGTACACTCCGGAGAGGCTGACACGTCAAATGAAACGATTCCAAAGTACTTACTGGTACTACCACGCGACGCGTCCGTGCAACAGCAGCGGTCGTGCCCGGCGGTGCTGTCGGCCGGGGAACATCGCGCTCTGGGCCGGCCTAGCCCGCCTGCTAGTGCTAGGTCGCACTGCACGAGGCTTCGACGCGTAAGCTGGGCTGTGTTAGTTTCAGCAACAGATTTCGGCCCATTTTCTGGGACAAAACAGTTCCTCCTTCCTCGTTGGGGACAGACAGTCGACAGAGAGAGAGAGACAGAGAGAGGGGGATGCTGCGGGTCTCGGAGGACGGAGGACGGCGCCGGGCGGCCCGCGCCGCCGGGTACGGCGACCTCGGCCGCGCCCTCCTCGACTTGCAGGCCGCCGCAGACCAGGTCTTCGATACCGTCTCCAAGCGTGTACGTGCCACCATGAGATTCTCCCCTTGTCGCTCGAACCCAGACCCCACCTTCCTCGCTCCGTGCGCTGAGGAAATTCTCGATTCTCCTAACATTTGATTGTGCCTGTGCTCGTCTCAGACCGCCGAGGAGCGCGACAAGCTGTCGGCCATTTCGATGCGAATCAAAGCGGCCAAGGTAAGCTATCTACTGAGATTGCGTTGTGCTAGCGGCTTAGTCGTACTACTCCAGCTGCCGAATTTACCCTGATCAGCACAACGTCTTAAAACGCTCAGTGAGGAAGTGGTGAGGTTTAGTTAGTATGCTTTATTCAGTACCTGCGAGTCCTGTGAACTTCCCTATGTAATCAAATGGATTTTGCTGCACATCTCACCCGCCCGACCTGGCTGGATAACCCATTGGGAACTACAAAAGTAGGTCTATTATTTATTTATCTGTAGCATATTATATCCCATTTCGATTTTGAGATCCTATTTGGTGTGATTTAGGCCTGTAGACTTCTTCCTTTCTGTAGTTCATTTATGTATTGGAAGTCGTAGTAGATAGATCGGTAGCATGTCCTGTAATTGAGAGTGTTTCCGTTTTCATTCATCTTTTGAATTTGTGTGAGCTTCAATTGGTTCACAGGTTGCACCATTTTGCTTTCTTGAATATGTCTAGGCTAAGATCAAAGCATTGTCTCAGTCTGAGGACCCACTCACAATTGTTTCACCAGCCCGCCATCCTTCTAGTTCTACTAAACAAGAGGACTACAGGCCACTCTTTCATGACAAACATGGTTCGCCTATAGCAACCATTGCTGTCAATGGAGGATTCAACAGAGTATGTAATGGTGTAGCTACTTGCAGAGTCTATAGTCATTTGACTTTGAACTAAATGTGCTCAGCTTTTCTGACAGACATGCCCTTTGGCAGGAATATGGGCTAGAAGGCACCCTTGAGCTCTTCCAGTTTTTCTCTGAGGAGAACTGTGATTATCCTTCTCCTTCAAAAGTTAGTGGCCTAAAGCTTGCATTGTCCTTTGATAGTTTTCTGGCTGGACTTCATGTCATTAACGTATTTTGGCAACCCTTTTCTGTGCTTATACTGCTGGACATAAACTATTTTTGTTACATCCAGCAGTTTAGTTCTATTGCAAGCTTGGATATAACATATTATGATTAAGCACGCATCTATATTTGTGCATGTATCTGCCCTCATATGTGCTTTTTCTTAATTTTGTCAGATTCTAACCATGGCTTCTGTTGCTCCCTCAGGCTACAGATAAGTTTCCCGAAAACAAAGATGGCACATATTTGGAGAATCTTTTACGGACAGCAAAGTAAGTCATTCGATTTGTGCATAACAATTGCTGACCATAATTTGTATTGATTTGTTCACAACTAGATAATGTGCTGCTTGTGTATCAACCACCACCACCACAAACCTATGTATATTTTTCCTTTAGATCTACGTGATCAAGTATGTGGATAGCCTTTTAAGTTGTTGGGCATTGCCCTATTTGAGAAATTGAGAGGCAGATATGCTAGGAGCACTTTTTGCAGGAGCACTGCCTTGTTGATTCAAAGTGACAAATCTTTCATGTATACTGTTGTGGACTCCTTCATAGGACGCCACTATAGGCGCAGGAGGAGGGCCACTGCCAGCAGTGGCTAAGGCCTTTTCAGTTTTAGTAAGAGAATAATCAGGGAGGATTTTTAGGATCTAGATCATTGTTTGTTAGGAAGGAAATGCACCTGGACTATAAAGGATGCACTTAGGAATGTAATCAATCTTATCGAAGAAGAATAGAACCTCCCAGGCGGGTGGGGTTCCTCTTCGACGGTGGCTGCGCGCGGTTCTGCCGCTGCCGCCGGCGATTCCCCCACCGCGCCATTGCCCCGCTATCCTCTCCGTTCCAATCTCCAGTCCCAGATCCTTCTCCGTTCTCCCCTGCGTACTCCACGGCGGCAAGACCATCTCTGGTGCATCGACTTCCATGTCCGGCACCATTCTTGATCCTGCGGCCATGGACGCAAAACTCGACCGCATCTTGGGCCAACTCACCACCATCAACAACCGTCTCAATTCCCGGCAAGACCAACGACGGCAAGGGCGCCGGCGGGAACGACGACCACTGTGGCGATGACGATGTGGAGGACGGTGCGCATGACATCGAGCACGACCGCGCCTGGGCCTCATTTAGCGACCGGGACCGCTTCGCCTGCGGCGCATTCGATCAAGACTTCTCCAGCCGCGGCTACGACAATCGTGGCGGCCGCGGCTACGATGATCGCGGTGGGCGGGGTTACGGCAACCGCGGCGAGCGCTGCTATGAAGACCATGGCGGCCGCGGCTACACTGACCGCGGCGGGTGCGCCTACACCGACAGCGTCTTCGACGACTACGGCGCCCGCGACTACGGACGAGCAGGACGCGACCGTGACCAGGATCGCGACTACGACCGCGGTGGAGGCCGTTTCCTCGATCAACGTCGCGAGCCTCACAGGCCACCCAAAATTATGTTTCCCACCTTCAATGGGGAGTCGGATCCATTGACCTGGCTCAATAAATGCGACAATTTCTTCCGCGGCCATCGTGTTCCAGAAGATGAGAAGGTGTGGATGGCCTCCCTGCACCTCGACGGTACCGCGGCGGAGTGGTACTACCAGATGGAGCGCGACTTCAGCATGGTTTCGTGGCCGTGTTTCGTGGACTTCGTCAACCTCCGTTTTGGGCCGCCGATCCGCACCAACTCGATCGCGGAGATCAAGGCCTTGATCCGCACAGGCACCGTGGAGGACTATTCGCGGCGCTTCCTGGCCCTGCTCGCGCGCTGCGACGACCTCGCCACGCGGACGATGATTGACCTCTACACGGGAGGTTTGGGTCAGCCACTGGCCCACGACATCGAGATGCAGCACCCCGCCAATCTTCAGAAGGCCATGAGCCTCGCGCGGGCGTTCGAGCAGCGCCAAGCGGAGACCTCTGCTGTCAACAGTTCGGCAGCGCCTAAGGGCTCTAGCCGTCGGGCAATTGCGTCGGCCACCACTGCTGCCTCTGGCGCCATGGGGCAGGATGGCAAAACAGAGGGGCCGCGGCCACGCTTTCGCCGCCTCACGCCGGCGGAGATGCAGGAGAAACGCCAAAGTGGGCAGCGCTATTTCTGCCCGGAGCCGTACAACAAGGATCATAAGTGCGCCGCCAAGGGCGTCTTCCTCATGGAATTGGCGGACGGCGAGGACGACCCCCTCAGTGAGATCAATGACTTGGAGATATCCCTCTCCGCGCTGACCGGCCTCAACTCCGTTGATTCTATGCTGCTGCAGGTCACAGTGAGCGGCGTCCAACTGCGGGCGTTGGTGGACACGGGCTCCACCCACACGTTCATCCACTCCACACTCGCGCAGCGCCTGGGTCTCACCGTCACGCCACGCGCCGGCCTCAACGTCATGGTGGCCAACGGCGACCGGGTGCGCAGCCCGGGCGTCTGCCTCGCTACTCCGGTCACCATTAGTGGGGAAGCCTTCTCCATCGATTGTTTCGCGCTTGACTTGGGCGGTTTCGATCTGGTCCTTGGCGTCCAGTGGCTCCGGACGTTGGGGCCCATCGTCTGGGACTTCGGCGCACTGGCGATGTCTTTCTTGTACAACGGCCGCTCCCATCACTGGACCGGCGTGCACAGCCGGGGCGTGGCCGCCCGCGTCATCGTCGACCCCCGTGCGGTGCTGGAGGAGCTGCTGCAGTCATACCACGACATCTTCGAGGAACCCCGTGACCTGCCGCCACCACACCGCCACGACCACAGGATCCACCTCCTGCCGAGCACCCCACCTGTGGCGGTGCGCCCGTACCGGTACCCGCAGCTCCTCAAGGACGAAATCGAGCGCCAGTGCGAGGACATGCTCGGCCAAGGGATCATCAGGGAGTCGACCTCACCATTTTCCTCCCCGGTGCTCCTCGTCCATAAAGCACGACGGCGGTTGGCGCTTCGTGGTCGACTATCTGGCGCCCTCAACGACGCCACCGTGAAAGACAAGTTCCCGATCCGGTGGTCGACGAGCTCTGGGCGAGCTGAAAGGTGCCCGCTTCTTCACCAAGATCGACTTACGCGGTGGTACCACCAGTGCGCGCATGCATCCGGACGACGTCGCCAAGATCGCCTTCCGGACCACCATGGGCAATTCGAGTTCCTCGTCATGCCCTTTGGCCTCACCAATGCACCGGCGACATTTCAGCGCTCATGAGCGATGTGCTCAAATCATTCATCCGCCGCTTTGTTACGGTTTTTTATGATATTCTAATCTCTGACCACTCGGGCCGAGCACCCTAACATGTCAAGGTTTGTCTTTGCAGCAGATCGCGACCATTGTCTCTTCGCCTTAAGCGCTCAAATGTTCCTTGGCGAGCCATCCGTGGCCTACCTCGGTCACATTATCACGGTAGAGGGGGTCGCCATGGGATCCGACAAGGTCGCTGCGGTGGGGCGTGGCCACCACCCCCTTCGGTCGGTCCGCGCATTGCATACCGATTCTCGGCCTAACCGGTTATTACCGGAAGTTTATCGCCGGTACGGGTGTGTCGCAGCGCCACTCATCGCTTCTCCTCCTCAGCGGAGGCCTTCACTGGACAAGCGGAGGCAAGCGGCTTTTCTCGCCCTCAAGAGGCTGCGGCGATCACTGCGCTCTCCTTCGACTTCAGACTTCACCAAGCGGTTCGTTGTGGATCTGCGATGCGTCTGGCGCTGGTTTGGGCGCCAGGTTGCACTGTGGTGGGTGGCGCCATTGCCTTCTTCACCGGCCGATTGCTCCTCTCATATGCTAAGCCGCCCAACTTATGAGCGCGAGCTCATTGGGCTGGTCAAGGTCGTCCGTCATTGGCGCTTTTACCTGGGGTCGGGCGTTCACCATCCGAACCGACCATTGGAGCCTCAAGTTCCTCCTCGATACCGACGACGATCCTCAAAGACTGCGTGGGTGTCCAAGCTATTCGGCCACGACCTCACCGTTGAGTACCACCAGGAAGCTCAACACCGTCGTGGACGCTGTTGTCTCGCCGCGGACGAGGAGGCGGCGGTCCTAGCTCTCTCCCGCCCCTCTTCACCGACTTTGATACCGCTGCGTGCGAGGCTGCGGATGACGTGTGCCCGTAACCTTCACCACCGACTTCTGCTGCAGTACTGTAGCCGGACATTTGGCGGTGGTCGACGGCTTCTTTGCTCTACAATGGCCGTGTCTTCGTTTCAGAGACCTCCAGATTGTGGCCACAGCTGCTCCGAGATGCTCATGAGGCCGGCCATGAGGGCGTCCAGAAAACTCTCCATCGGCTGCGGGCTTCCTTCTACAACAGCCGTGCCCATCGGTTGGTCCGCGACTTCGTTCGGGGGTGCGCCGTCTGTCAGCGCAACAAGACAGACCATCTCCACCCGGCAGGTCTGCTACAGCCCCTGCCGGTGCCGACCCATGTCTGGAGTGACATTGCCATGGATTTCGTTGAAGGCTTTCCACGGGTTGGCGGGAAGTCGGTCATCTTGACCATCGTCGACCGCTTCTCCAAGATGGCTCATTTTGTGGCTTTGAGCCATCCCTACTCCGCGCAGTCCGTCGCTCGGGCCTTCTTCGACAACATCGTCCGGCTCCACGGCTTTCCGTGCTCGATTGTCAGTGATCGCGACACGGTCTTCACCAGCCACTTCTGGGAGGAACTGTTCAAGCTGGCCGATGTCAAGCTACTACGGAGCTCGGCCTTTCATCCCCAGACGGACGGTCAATCGGAAGTCACCAACCGAATCATTGTCATGTACCTGCGGTGCCTAGCTGGTGATCGCCCTCGTTCGTGGCTGCAATGGCTGCCTTGGGCGGAGTACTGCTTCAACACTTCGTACCAATCAGCGCTTCGGGCCACGCCGTTTGAGGTGGTCTATGGCAGGGCACCACCGGCCCTTGTGTCCTACACTCCAGGCGCGGCCCGTGTGGCTGCTGTGGATCGTCAGCTCCGTGACCATGACACCTTCCTGGTAGAGATTCGTGAACGCCTCACCTTGGCTCAGGATACCATGCGGGAGCACCAAAACAAGAAGCGTCGCCATGTGGAGTTCGTTGTTGGTGATTGGGTACTGCTTCGCCTCCATCAGAGGACAGCTGTGGGCATTACCTCCGCCTCCCCTTCCAAGCTTGCTCCACGCTATTTTGGGTGGTTGAGCGGCTGGGCGCTGTGGCTTACCGCCTGCAGCTGCCCCCGAAGGCCCGCATCCATGATGTCTTTCATGTAGCTTTGCTGAAAAAGTACGACGGCGCTCCACCTGCTACAATCATGCCTCTGCCAGCCATTCTTCGGGGACGTGTGGTTCCTACTCCTTCTCAAGTGGTTCGAGCTCGTCTCAACCGAGGGCGCTGGGAGCTATTGGTGCAGTGGGATGGCTGCCCCGTTGCTGATGCTACTTGGGAGCCCATCGCTGACTTTAAGGAGCGCTATCCGCTGTTTCAGCTCGCGGACGAGCTGTTTGTTGGGGAGGAGGGAAATGTTGTGGACTCCTTCATAGGACGCCACTATAGGCGCAGGAGGAGGGCCACGGCCAGTAGTGGCTAAGGCCTTTTCAGTTTTAGTAAGAGAATAATCATGGAGGATTTTTAGGATCTAGACCATTGTTTGTTAGGAAGGAAATGCACCTGGACTATAAAGGATGCACTTAGGAATGTAATCAATCTTATCGAAGAAGAATAGAACCTCCCAGGCGGGTGGGGTTCCTCTTCGACGGTGGCTGCGCGCGGTTCTACCGCTGCCGCCGGCGATTCCCCCACCGCGCCATTGCCCCGCTATCCTCTCCGTTCCAATCTCCAGTCCCAGATCCTTCTCCGTTCTCCCCTGCGTACTCCACGGCGGCAACGCCGTATCATATACTTCATGATAATAAATACAGTTTTCTGCTAGATGGAATAGTAAACGATATTGTTGACAGTGGTGCTCTAGTGCTCTCTGCTTTAATAGGAAGCACAAGAAGAATGCTACCAAGCACCACACACATCATGTTGAAAATCTAAACATTTATGAATTCATCTAGATATTCATGGATTCTTTTTTCATTTCGAACCTATAGGTTGTAATTAACTTTGTTGTGCTAACATTTTGATATGTTCTAGGTAAGTACCTTATAAATTAATTAGAAAGGATGCATTAATAAATATACTTGAATTTCAGCAATATTCTGGCAGACATAGGTTACATGTGTAAGTGTGTAACCTCAATCAGAATATATGAAAGCATGTAGAGTGCTGATTGTTGCTACCATTGGTTTTATTTGTCTTGCTAACAAGTTTTTACATCTGTGGAACTAATCTAGAATACTGGATCGAGACATTTGCTTTTCATGGATCCGATGTTAGTTGAAAAAGGACTTGACGTTTTTTTATTTATTTATCCATGGGCCATAGGCTCATACAACGGTGAGTGAGGCAAAGGGGCGGGTCTATGAGGACCTTTACCGACGTTTGAGTACGAAGGAATGAGAGAAGGACATTTATAGGATGGCTAGGGCTCGCGATAGGAAGACAAAGGACTTCAACCAAGTCAAGTGCATAAAGGATGAGAGGGAGAAGCTCTTTGTGAAGAAGGATGAGATAAGACATAGATGGCAAGAGTATTTTGATAAATTGTTCAATGGTGAGAACGAGAACACCACCGTTCAACTGGACGACTCGTTTGATGACACTAACAGGCGCTTTGTGCGGTGGATTCAAGAAACGGAGGTCAGAGAAGCCTTGAAAAGGATGAAAGGGGGCAAAGCGATGGGCCCTAATGGTATCCCAATCAAGGTGTGGAGATGTCTCAGGGATATAGCTATAGTATGGCTAACCAAGATGTTCAACAATATCTTTCGATCGAACAAGATGCCTGAGGAGTGGAGAAGAAGCATATTGGTACCAATTTACAAGAACAAAGGAGATATCCAAAGCTGTACTAATTATCGGGGAATTAAGTTGATGAGCCACACTATGAAGTTATGGGAGAGAGTCATCGAGCAGCGCCTACGAGGAACGACGCAGATATCAACAAACCAATTTGGTTTCATGCCCGGAAGATCAATCACAGAAGCAATCTTCTTAATAAGACAGGTTATGGAGCGGTTTAGAGAGCAGAAGAAGGACTTCCACTTGGTTTTCATTGACTTGGAGAAGGCTTATGACAATATATCAAGAAATGTTATGTGGTGGTCTTTGGACAAACATAAAGTCCCATCAAAGTACGTGACCCTCATCAAGGATATGTACAACAATGTTGTGACTAGTGTTCGAACAAACGATGGTAACGCAGATTACTTTCCGATTAAAATTGGACTTCATTAAGGGTCATCCTTAAGCCCGTATCTCTTTGCCTTGGTAATGGATGAGGTTATCAGGAACATACAAGGGGATATCCCTTGGTGTATGTTATTCGTTGATGATTTAGTGTTAGTGGACGAAAGCCAGGCGGAAGTAAATAGAAAACTAGAGTTATGGCGGCAGACCCTTGAGTCTAAAGGTTTTACATTGAGCAGAACTAAAACCGAATATATGAGATGCGACTTTAGCGGAGTTGTACAGAGGAGGGAGATGTGAGTTTGGAAGGTCAAGTAGTGACTAAGAAGGATACCTTTCGGTATCTGGTATCGATGCTACAGAGGGATAGAGATATTGATGTGGATGTTAGCCATAGAATCAAAGCAGGGTGGATCAAGTGACGACAAGCTTCTGGCATTCTCTGTGACAAGAGGGTACCACAAAAGCTAAAAGACAAGTTCTATAGAACGGCGATTAGACCGGCTATGTTGTATGGAGCAAAATGTTGGCCTACAAAGATTCGACATGTTCAACAAATGAGTGTTGCAGAAATGCGTATGTTGCGATGGATTTGCGGTCATATAAGAATGGACTGAGTTCGGAACGATGATATACGTGATCGTCTAGAGGTAGCACCAATTGAAGAAAAGCTTGTCCAACATCGGTTGAGATGGTTTGGCCATGTCCAAAGGAGGCCTCCAGAGGCACCAGTGCATTGTGGAGTCCTAAGCCAAGCTAATAATATGAGGAGAGGTAGAGGAAGACCGAAATTGACATGGAGGGAGGCAATAAAAAGATATTTGAAAGCTTGGGATATACCTAGAGATTTATGTTTGAATATGAATACTTGGAAAGCAGCTATTGAAGTGCCTGAACCGTGACTTGGGGCTCTCGGTGGGTTTCAACTCTAGCCTACCCCAACTTGCTTGGGACTGATTAAGTTGTTGTTGATAGGCTCATACAGCTGCCCATTTAGCATCATAGTGAAGATCAAGTTCAGATTAAGACATGCTGGATTTCACTTCCTCTGATTTGATGCTGGTTAAAAAGGGATTGGAAGGGATATAATTAACTACCAATTTGACCACCTGCTCAAAATTGGCATTGATGATCCACATAGTTTCGATGAAATAGTTCATTCTTTCTGTTGTTCTTTGATATCATGCATTTTGATTAATCTGAGATAGTACTTATGCTTGTACAATTATGCTGGCTAACTTATTTTCTTGATTGATAGCCATCCAGCTCCGGGAAACCATTTGGCATCTGACACCAAGAGTGACGAATTGCCACCTCCACCACCAAGTCTACTACCAAAACACCTTGTAAGAATTTCAGATTGAATACTCGTTTGGTAACATATGGGTAGTGAGGCCTCTTGAGTATTTGACCATGGTACTGAGAGTAGAGCTACAAGAAAAGGGAAGCATAAAATGCGCTTGACTTAGAATAGTTCCCTAAGCATTGCCTGGTCCAAATTTTGCAGCAGAACTATATGTTCGTAGATCCCTTATTCAGACCAAAGGCATTGCCCTTGTTTTTTTTATAGAATGTATAACTCTGCCTCCATAATATAAGTTCCTATCCGCTTGTGCTTGTTTGTGCTTTGGCAGAACTGGCTGGGTTTTCCAGTTTGTACCACAACATCAGATCGTAACATCTGACACGACCTCTAGCCAAACTAACTCTAATCCACCAGCAAGACTAGTCCAGATAAACAACTCTTTGTTCCAGAACTTAAAACAGTGTACAATATAGTTCAAGCTTAACAGAAGCAAAAGCAAACAACATCCTTATTGCACCAGAACAGTTTTTGACTAAGACATATCCTCCTATTACAAAATCATCCAATCCCAGCAAGGCAAGGACTCAATTTGTCAACGTGGATAACTTGCCTTCACCTGTTCTGCAATTCTTCATGTCATACATGAACACTGGAATCCGAATACCACTGCTTACTGGGAAGACAGATTGCAATGAGTTAGACAAAACACCTAGCACATGCACCCAATAAAAAAATACGGCAATATCTTTGTATTGTGATCCTTATTATAAAAAGCTAAATGAGCAATTGCTTTAGATTGGAAGGAAAATAATCCCACTTTAGAGTATTTCTAAGCAAGCCCCAATAAAATTTGGCTAATTGGCAGAGAAACATTATATGGTAAGCAGTTTCCATCATATTTTATAGTATTTGCAATGGTCAGTTCTGGGCCAGTTTTCTTCAGCAATTGGTCAGCAGATTGGATCCAGTCCTTATGTAATTGCCACAGGAAAATCTAAATTTTCAGAGGTGGTTTAGAATACTCTTATCATTTTCTCACCTCCAACCGCTGGGAAAGTTACATGTTTATCCAAGGAAGGTGTGTAGCAAAAATTCCTTATTCCTCCAAAGCCCATCCTACAGTATCTTCATCCAACTGAGCCAAAGCCCGCAAATTTACAAGTTCCTTCCATTCTTGAAGTTAATGGGGATAAGGATCTCTTCTAAAAGATTAACTCTAACCCCCTCTAAAGTTTACCATTAGCTATATTTGCTGATTCAATTCAAAGGTTGACGAGCTTATAGAATGGTACCCTGAAAAGGTACAAGTACCCTAAGGGTGTACCCAGTGTAGAGAGCTCCTGCTCTGTGCGGGATCTGGGGAAGGGTGTTAGTGGCAAGCCTTACCCTCGCCTGTGCAATGCGAGGAGACCGCGACTCGAACCCGGGACCTTCCGGTCACAGACGGTAAGACTCTGCTGCTTGCACCAGGCCCACCCTTCAAAAGGTACAAGTACCCTGATAAAAGAAAATTCAACACTGCCTACAATATACATCCCCCTGTTGGATCAGTAAGTCTTGATCGAGTGGTGACCCTTCCAAAGTTGAGAACTATTTCGAGTTGAGTTCCTCCACCTTTTGTTTTCCTTGTTGAAATAGGAAACAGTCCATTTCTCTATTAACTGTCTTACTTGCTTATTGCCTTAACACATTCTGCTACAATTTTGTAGAGGCCTCGAGAATCAGATGATGTTGCAGTGGAATCAGATGTGAATCCAGCTAATACTTAAGTTTCCATCATCAGAGGACTAAATTATTACATTTTATTTTGGAAGGACCTACGATTATAGTGCCCGTGATAACTTGACTCTTGAGTATCACTATATTTTGTAGTATTAGTTGGTTCCTTAAGGTTTCTTTCAAAATTTAGTTGCAAAGAGACCGTACTTGTAGGTGTGCTGAAAGACATGTCTCTGACATCTGCGCTGTTTGCTCTATCTGAAAGCACGAGATGTTACTCTTCTGTAACTTGTTGATTGCAAATGCATAATTCTGTGACACACTGACAGGTACCATTGGTCCATTGCTAGCGACTTCCAGGTATTTTCTGTCATCCTGTTTGAATAAGAAACGCGCATTGTCCAGGACCTGCATCAGGCATGAATTTACATTGCAGCAAAAATTGACAAGGACAGCACGTTCTGAGGCTGAGCTGGTTTTGACTCATAAGCTGAAGTTGGAAATGGAGTGGAAGTACAGCCAGACGTGTTGTTGACTTGAGTTGTTAGGATTTCTTGGAAGTTCCCTACGGCTGATTTGTGGTCGTACGTAAACGTAAGCCATGACAGAGTATCTCAGCACAGGAGTGTGCTCGCTCTGTTGGAGACTGAGAACTTCGACTCCAAATCCAATGGAAATTGCACTCCGCATTTCCTGCGCACTTCCTGCTGCGATCGCACGCGTGTGTGTTGCCTGGGCGGCGAGACGGTAAACATAAATAGCAGCATAGTGCTCGCTCCTTCAGAATCATCTGACTGAGAGTGTGAGTGTGTGGCCCGGGCAGAGGGGCAGAGTTCAGAAGTTCTAGCTCGGCTAGAGTGCGCGAACAAATGGAGCTCTCTGTCTGCAAGGCGCTGGTGCTCACGGCCCTCGTCGTCTCCTCGTCTCGCTTTCTGCACTGGCCGATCGGATGCTCCGCGGGAAGCTCGGCAGGGTCCCCGGGACAACTGGCGCTTCCTCCCCCGGACGCGGGAGATGGAGGAGAAGGCAAGTAGCCTGGCCAGGAGCTCCCGTTTCTGGGCCGGGGCGTGCACACGTGCTTCCCAGCAGGTGCGGTGGGGAGATTCCACCAAGCGATGCTGGTGGTATTGCTAGCTCGCGGCGGAGGCAGGATGGCTGTCGGGCGCTGGCGTTCGAGTCGCGGGCGCGTGTGACGGTGTTAGCAACTGTGCGCCGCGGGTCGCTGGGCGTGGCTGAGACGGAGGCTTGTTTCTCAAACTCCGTCCCCTGCCCGAGCTGGCGGACCGTCGAAGCTTGCATAGATGCCGGCAGAGTGGCGTACCGCTGCCTGCTGCCAAAGTCGTACACATATATGCAAATCTTTGTATTATGTGTAAGTCCAGTCTCAGGTCTTGTTTAGATCACCTCCAAATTTTAAGTTTTTTCACTCTCTCTCTATCACATCAATTTTTAGACGTATGCATGGAGCATTAAATGTAGGTAAAAAATAATTAATTATACAGTTTGTTTGTAAATCACGAGATAGATCTTTTGAGCCTAATTAGTCCATGATCAGACAAAGTTTGTTAAATACAAACAAAACGTACTACAGTTTACAGGTTACAAAAATTTGCAATCTAAACAAGGCCTCAATGGGATGTTGTAGGGGTTTTAAGGATATTAAAGGGAGTGACATGTCAGAAAAACTATTGTTTTACATGTATCGACTAGGGGTGTTGGTTCTCGTTCCCAAAGTTGTTCCTATCACATCAAACGTTTAAACATTAATTTAGAATATTAAACATAGATTAATTATAAAACTAATTGCACATGTTGAGACTAATTTACGAGACGAATCTATTAAGCCTAATTAATTCATGATTTGACAAGGCGATGCTACAGTAAATATGTGCAAATTATAGATTAATTAGGTTTAATAGATTCGTCTCGCGAATTAGTCATGACTTCCGTAATTAGTTTTATGATTAGTATCAAATACCCGATGTAACACCAATATGATACCCGATGTGACACATCCTAAAGTTTAGTCCTGGATACGAAGACTTTTTCTCCTAAAGTTTAGTTTCTGTCACATTTGATGTTTGACACTAATTTAAAGTATTAAACATAGACTAATTACAAAACTAATTGCACAGATTAATACTAATTTGTGAGGCGAATCTATTAAGTCTAATCAGTTCATGATTTAATAATGTGGTGATACAGTGTGGGCGCGGGCGAGCTCCACCTCGACCGCCACGGGCGCGCGCGGGCGAGTTCCGCCCCGGCCAGCCGCCGCGGCGCGGGCACAGGGGAGCTTCGCCGGGGGCGCGCGCGGAGAAGAGAGATGAGATCGAGTTTGAGAGAGAGAGGATAGGGATGAGAGGGGTATTATGGACGTTTTGACTGATCTGACCCACTTGTCAGGACTCTCAAACGGTGAAAAACGAATGGAATGCGGATGGAATGGCTTAGAGAGCAAAGAAGTTCAGAACGGTGGCATATGTGTACGGTCAACTTTTTTAATGGCCTGTGTGTAATTACAAACTTTTTTAATGGCACGCATGTAAAAGCCTCAATTTCAAAACCCAACGCAGCCGCAAGCGGGGAGAAAGTTGCTTTCAGTTTTATACTAAGGGTCCGTTTGTTTCCGCTCATAAGCGCGTTGGCGACCGAGATGTGCGGAAAACGTGAGATAATCCTGCCGAACGGTCTACGGCACTCGCGCGTTTCGCAGCAGAAAATGAACATGGCTCGGCGATTCCCAAAACGCGGCCCCGGAGCCGCGTTCGCTCAAACGCGAACGCGCGATACGGCATCGCGGAAACAAACAGGCCCTAAGACAAAAGCTGCTTTTGACTAAAGCAGCCGTGGCTTTTGGGTCTTTGGTTGGCTTCTAACTGTTAAAAAACCAAAAGCAGGTTGAAAAGCCCAACCAAACCTTACATTCATGAAATGAGCTCTTCCATTTGTCGGAGTTTCGGAACCGGGGGTCCTTAACCGACTAGTGAATTTGTGCTGCGTGCTCCCAATTCCGGATGGAGATGCAAAGAGACACAAGGTTTATACTGGTTCGGGCAATGGATGCCCTACGTCCAGTCTGAGAAGGTGTTCTTGTATTCCTTGCACCGAGGTGCTCGTAGTAGGGGGTTACAAGCTAGGCGAGAGAGGGAGTTCGTCCCAGATCTCTGTGAGGGGAGGTAATATCAAATTACAGAACGAGGCGTGTTGTTCGTGCGAGTGTTCGTGACTCTATCTGCCGTCCTGGAAACGGTCCTGGCTGCCTCCTTTTATAGCCGCAGGGAGGAAACCAGGAGTACCTAAGAGAGCTACACGTGGAGCAAAGACTATTCGATGACGTATTTACTCCTGGAGCAGCATGGCGTTGTCGTGGGAGTTCCCGTAGATGTCTAATCGGTATGGTCTCCACTGCAAGTAACATGTTGCTCATTTATTGACTTGGTGGATTGCAGAGGCTCGGCGGCCTTCGTAGCCGGTCGTGCCGAGGCCTGTCGTGCCGAGGCCTGCCGTGCCGAGGCCTGAGAAGTGACCCAGGTGCAGATGCGGGTCTCAGCAGCCATCAGGCAGAATAGTGCGAGACGTGCGCCTACAGGATACGGTACCTATGTTGTCAGTAGGGATGGTAAAAAAGGTGATTTGACCGTTGTCCCGTCGCTCCTGTTGCAGCGCACTGCCGATCGTGGCTTACGTTGTGGGTGCGGCTGAGCGCATTAATCGGATGTGACAGCCTGCCAGAGAGGCTTTTGAGGCGGAGGCGACGAGGTTGTGGGACGAGCCCGGCCTCGGGCGAGACGGAGCGCGGCCGATTCGTCCGAGGCCCTTCCGAGGGGGTCTCGGGCGGGACGGACGGGCGAGGCGTAGTAAGATCGGTGAATCCGAGGCCCTGTCGAGGGGGCTCGGGCGAGACGGAGTGGTCGGTCCGCTGATTCCGAGGCTACAGGAACCCGTTCTGACTCCCCACGTTGCGATGTCCTTGGTGCAGGAGTTAGGCAGCACAGTGGTCGGTAACCCCTGCTCTGTGCCGTCTCAGATGGCAGGGGGTTGACGCGACCGGCGTGTAGCCGGTCACTTCGCCGTTCTGTGCCATCGTGCGTCTGTCGGAGTGGTTGGGCGCCTGGATGTGATGTTCGGTCAGAGCAGTTTGGTCAAAAAGGCGGTCACGGGGTTGGTGCCGAGCCGGCCTCGCGCGAATCGGAGAATCGGCACTTCTTCCGAGGCCCCGGGCGAGGGGGTCTCAACGAGGGGGCCTCGGCGAGGCGGTCTCGGGCGAATCGGAGAGTCGTTTGCTTTCGCTGGGGCTCGGCGACGGGGTCTCGGGCGAATCGGAGATTTCGGCCGAGACCTCGTTTGTTCATTCCGTTGGTTCTGTTTTTAGGGTCTAAGCAGTTCTTCGATCTTTGCTTGGGTACCCTATTTTCTGGTATCCGACACCATTCTTACACGAAGGATTATTGTGATGCTTTGAACTCTTTGATCCACTCGGTGCCTCGATATGTAAAACGTAAATCGTATGCTACCGTGCTAGTAGCTCCATGTGTTCTGGTCCTTTTAAGGCTCATTTGGATCACATGAATTTTACATGAATTATATAGGAATTTCACCGGAATCTATCCATTTTTCACGAGAAAAATGTAGGAACGGAAAAAAAAAATTGGATTCCAGAGGGGCTAACTTTGGTGGTTAATTTAGGGCGGGCGGCACATGAACTTTTGCAGCCATTGCTGGCCAGTTTGAAGCAGGATCCCCCACGTGTGACGGATCTGAGACTGACAGGCCAACTATCGCTTTTGGGTCTGGTTTAGACTGCAAATTTTTGCAATGCAGATATTGTAGCACGTTTCGTTTGTATTTGACAAACTTTGTCCGATCATGGACTAACTAGGCTCAAAAGATTCGTCTCGTGATTTACAACCAAACTGTGCAATTAATTATTTTTTTTACCTACATTTAATACTTCATGCATGTGTCCAAAAATTGATGTGATGGAGAGAGAGTGAAAAAACTTAGAATTTTGATGGGATCTAAACAAGGCCCAAAAAAAAGACTGAAATTAATGTCGGTTCTTTAGCAGGCAAACACGGCTGGTGGTTCAGGACGGACGGCTTCTCATTGGAAGACAAAGATTTCATCGTTTGCTAGCTCGCTTCTCGTGCTAGATAAACTACCACCATATCCCTACTCGCAAGCGCATTTTTCATGGAGTTTTCATGCGGGGATTGGAAAGCTTTACCAACCGACCACTATGACAATAGTATAGTATTAGTACCCCGGCGCGTGCTGTGCATTCCTCGGCCAAACTGAAAGCGTCCGCTGTAGACGACGATCCTGATCCGAACCTGATGTACATCTGCCCCTTTTTTCAAGAATCTCCAGTTTGTTTGTTTTTTTTTATCTGTGCCTGATGAACTCACATTCTGTGCGACGCGGTTTTGGCAATTGCATTGGCAATTCGGCACGCGGTGCCTCCATGCGTTAACCGCCGTACCGACAAGCAGGAGTTGGAGACTGTCCAGTGTGTCTGTGTCTCGTTACGTGCTGGTCTGATCCTGACCCTGACCCTGAACTCCGATCCTGAAGGACGTACGTGAGCTGTCGGTCGATGAGCAAGTATGGGGTTTTGGTGATTTGCGGAGGTATGAACGGAAACTAAATGGATCTTACTCCGTAACTTCCAGTACAATTACAACGTGGGCTTCACTTCTACTCGGCGCTCCTTGCGTCGCTACTTCGCATGCATGAAAGCCCGGGTCTTCGTGCTAGTATAAAATGCTGGCCCACGCACAGCATTTGTGATCATTTTCAAGAGCGGATAGCGCAACCCAAACTCACAATCACACAGACGTAAAGAACCACCCAACTAGCAGCTGTAATTGCCCACGAAGATGGCACACGCCGTGCACGCGATAGTGCCGCCGATCCTCGTCATGCTCCTCCTCTTCCAGGCCGTCGACTCCTCAAGGCCGTTGTCCACGGAGGAACGACAGCGACCAAGGGCTGATCCCACGGCCCCTGCTGCTGTCGTCCACCATGCCGAGCCGCACCACCACCGCGACGCCGCCGAAACCGTAAATGGACACGTGGCAGTGGAGACGACGGTGGAGGACGACGGAAGCAAGACTGCTACCCATGCCGAGGAAGGTGGCGCCGCCGCGGCATTGTCGGCAACGACGACGACATCCGCGCGCGGCAAGCAACTGCAGGGTGATGGCGTTGGGTCGAGGAACGCCGGGAGGCCGGCGGCGGCGGTGCAGGTGCTGCTGCGTTCCAGGTTGGCGCGGCGGTTTCTGGCAGCAGGGGTGGTGGAGGGCGCGGACTCGGCTGCCAGGCCGTCGTGCGGCTCCGGCGACGTGCACAACGGCTGTACCCCGAAGCCGGAGCACTGATATGATAAAAAAAAAATCACTGATCGAGCTGGACTTGGATGCATGTCAATTGTCAAACACGGGCAGTCGGTTTGTTGCACAAATTTCATTCGTTTTTTTTTTCGCGCATGGTCCTTAGATTATTTGGTTCCAGTTACTGCTATGCTATACCAGCAAATTGGAAGAGCCGAGAGGAGCCATGAATGTTCAAAGTTTCTATTCTGGTTGAGCCTTTTAGGACGTACGGTGTAGCCAATGGCCATCCATTACAAATAATCATATAGAGGTGGTACATTGCATGAGAAAAGATGAAGAAATCACATACTGCTCCTGATGACCTGATCTGATAATGAAAAGATTTATATGTTTGCGTGCAACCTGAATAATGCAGTGTTGGCAATTGTTTTATAGTTAAACAAAGTGACGCGAACACACCGGCACCGCCATCTTTTCTTTACACAGGAAATCGAGCTACATTTTATTGGATAATTAAGATAGAAATTTTACAACCTCGCTGAAGCAAATTACAACTTGAGTGACCACAGCTCAAGCACACTTGACAGTTTGACACTGCAACTAGCCTAGGCACTAGGCAGCAATCCCAAACACGTACCACTCCCGACTGCAGAGGAAGCAATGGTTCCATCGGGCGTCGCTCCACGCAAGCAGAGCGCTTTTTGGTGTGGGCCCGCGTGCATGTCAGTGGACCGCACGCACTTTTCAATTTTTCATGTGTAGCTCCGGCTCCGGCTCAACTCAACATGCTCGATCCTTGGTATAGTTGGCCAATGGTCCGGCCCGGACCCGGGCCAAGCATGGCCCGCAGGGGGTCGGGCCGGCACGGCACGCCGTGCCTCCCGTGTCGTGCCCCTCCAGGTCTCGTGTCTGGCCTTCGGCCCAAGCACGGCCTTACGGGCCAAAATCCGTGCCATGCCGGCCTGGTAAGCACGACCAAATCTGCGGGCCGTGCCAGCCCGTAACCGCTCAGTGCCATTAAAACACCTCAAACTGCTTCTCTCATCCAACACTTCTTCATTTTCATAATCACATTTCACAGTTCATTCACATTTCAGTATTCAGATTCACAAGTCACACATTCACCGTCACATATTCTCAATTCTAACAAAAGCTACCCAAGGAGGCAAGAGAATTAAAATAACTGAGTTGTTTGTGCAATGCTGCCTCATTAAAAATATTTCTAGGTAAAACTCACCCTTGTGAGAAACCCTACAAAGAGAAAAAAAGTGTAACATAACTCTTAATAAGTCTTCCATCACTGTTTCAAAGATCCCAAGTCACACAATCACAGTCACATATGACAGATATAAAATGGAGCTAACAGATTAACAGAGCACTCTCTCCTCTCTCAACACTAATTACCAGCAAGCCCTAAATGTATCAGCCCTAGATGAACCAGCCCCAGCCCCAAATGAACCAGCAGTACCAGCAGCCTCATTTGCATTTTCATCGAGGTACAGATTCTTGAAGGAGTCCTTCTGCTCTTGGTTGTCAACAGCATGTTGTAATCTGCTTTCTTCCAACTCCCAATCCTTTATGTAGGCCAGCATCTCCACAGTTTTAGGCAAGAGGCGTCGTCGCCGCTCTTCAATTATCCTTCCTGTCAAGCTGAAACATGATTCCGAAGAGACAATAGAAACAGAAACAGACATAATATTTCTAGCCATCATAGATAGGATTGGATATGTTAGTTTGTGGTCACGCCACCAGAAAAGTAAATCAAAATCATCCTCATATGCAGTCACATTGTCACTGTCCAGATAAACTGAGAGCTCATTACCAGTAGAAACAGATGAAGATAAAGTGGGGGCACAGGCAGGGAAAGGACCAACAACAGATCCAGGGCCTCCAAAGATTCTTTCACATGCCTGTTTTCTCTTACCTGTATGGATTGCAGGCTGTGCAACCCTTTGACTCTTAGCTACACCAAACTTTCTCTCATATTTGTTAAATAACTTATAAATTTCAGTTTTTACATCAGCATAATATGGAGTATAATAACAACCAGTGCTCTCTTTAAGTAATTTCAGAACTCTAAATAAACCTCTCATCTTAGTTTTAGGATCGAGAATGAATACAAATGAATATAACAGAGGTATATGCTGCCAGTATTTAAGAAATTTAAGCTTCATAAGATATACAACAACAATTAGATTTTGATCTTTTTCACTTGCATGTAAATGAGAAGCAATTTATATCAGATGATGCAGGATAAGTGGATTAGTTGGATAGTAAACACCAGAAAGAATAACAGTGGAGTCATAAAATAGTTCTAGAAACTCCAATATATTTTCAGCTATATACCAATGTCTTGCAGACAACCATTCAGAGCCACAATTGGAATTAATGAACACAGAAAAAATATGCTTATATGGAACCAAGTGTTTAAGCATAAGATATGTACCATTCTATCTAACATCCATATCTAAGCCAAACTTTCTAGGTTTAACATCCCTGAGCGGTACAGTAGTTCTTAAACATAACAATTATTTAATTAGAGGAATTTTAGAAGTTAATAGCAGTTCTAAAATCTTCTGTGTAAGGTTTGAACCTCTTTAAACCAGATTTTATAATCAGATTAATGATATGACAAGCACAACATTGATGCACAAGACTATACTTACGCTTAGAAGGATCAACAGGCTCAGGTGTAGGATTAGGACCCAAATAACCAGCAAACATAGGTGTCAAAATTTTCATAGACTTAATATTAGAAGAAGCATTGTCTAGAGCTACAGAGAAAACCTTATCAATGAGACAAAACTTCTCAACCACACGAGCAACTCTTTCCACAGTACTTTCCACAGTACTTTCACCGGTATATTTCATCTGAATCAACGTGAAGTTACCTGCAAGTAGTACAAGTTGTCTAAACGGACGGCATTTCTGATTTTGTAAGGACGCCCCGGAGCCGTTTTGTCGGGCGACGTCGCCACGAGCAGGGGACAAACGATGCCTGAAAGTCTGTACAGGAAACTGCACGGTCGGCCATCCCCACACTCACCAGTTTTTTTACGACTTCCCTGCTCAGTCTTGTTTAGTTCCACCTTAATTTCTAAAAAGTTGCTATAGTATCTGTCACATCGAATGTTTACGGTTCGTACATGGAGCATTAAATGTAGACGAAAAGAAAAACTAATTACATAGTTTGGTGGAAAATTACGAGACGAACGTTTTGAGCCTAATTAGTCCATATTTGAATACTATTTGTCAAATAAAAACGAATATACTACAGTAGCTTCAAAATCCAAATTTCTCCAACTAAACAAGGGCTCACTCAGTGGTCAGTGCTAGGCGGCTAGGCGCTAGCAACTGGAAGGCCAGGCCTCGGTGTTCCGGTCTCGGTCACCACCACCTCCCTCGTCTTCTTCTCTGCCAAGACACCGCCCAGTGACACTTGCGGCTGCCCATGCATGCAGCGTAGGAGTATAGTCTCAGGGCGGCAGTCAAACAATGCAGCGCATGCCTTGCTTCGTTGAAATTCACAAGCGAATCTGCATCTTTCTGCAGTGGAGTTGGTAAGCACGAAGATTTCATCTGTCAGGTCCTTGGGCCTTGTTTAGATCCCATCAAAATTCTAAGTTTTTTCACTTTCTCTCCATCACATTAATTTTTAGACACATGCATGAAACATTAAATGTAGGTAAAAAAATAATTAATTGCACAGTTGTAAATCGAATCTTTTGCTAGTTAGTTGCGATCGGACAAAGTTTGTCTGCGCATGTTCGGATTGCAAAATTTGCAATGGACTATGCGATGCCTGCGCATGTTCGGATTTGTTTGGACTCAGTGAAGCACATCAGACATGGGACATATTTTTTCTATTTGATTAAGATTCCTATTCACTCAAAATTGGAGAGATCTAATTAGATAAGGATTCATAGTTATATAAAGAAAAGGGATATAGACGGTTTTCCACAAAGTTAGTTAAGAGATGGTCGGACCAAAAAAATAAGTGGAGAGAAATTTTACCTCTTTATTATTATGTATAGATATAGATATAGATATAGATATAGATCTATTTATTATTACTCCTACTTCGCCTATGTATCTATACATAGAAGATACGTGTTTCAGTCTCTCCCTCCCTCCATTTGACTTTCAAAATTGTATACCTTTTTTTTACGATTAAACAGTACAACACTCACAACACACGTATACTCACCCCTATAAACGACTCCATTCCAAATTGTAAGTCTGTTTTGATTTTTCATATATCTAGATATAAAATAAGAACTATAAATCTAGAAAAGCAAAGTCGCATTTGACACAACTTAATTTTTTTAGAACTCTACGACAACTCTACTGGTGAAGCTAAAGCTATTCTGGTGATCTGTTTGGCAAAATAGCTTCTTATGGTAGATAGAACGAATAAAATAACCATAATGCCCTCTTTTCCCCTCCTCTCCTATTTCTTCTTCTTCCTCCTTATTCGCTTGGGTGTTATTTTTAGCTTCATCCCACTTCAATCCTATATGAGAGTAGATTTCCAGAAGCTTCACCTGTCATATGTGAAGCTGTTTGCAAAAGATCTCTGTTTGACATAAAACACAACTCTATACAGCTCATAAAGCTGGATAAAGAAGCTGTGCCACACAAGTCCAAGTCTTATAATTTGAAACTGAGGGAGCATGTGCAAAAGAGATAAATATATAGTTACTAATATTGATTATTCAGTGAAAAGTTTTGCATGCAACACTACATCCTCCAACAATAGAGCTTGCTTGTTTCTACGCCAAAGGATGCCACTCTCTGCTGTGGCGCCACAGTTGAGGTGGAGAAAATGACCGCCACAGATGTGGCCAAAAATCACATGGCGAAAAATCACATTGCAAATGAACTGAGACTCTTGTGGCTCGCCGCACTTTAGGCAGAAACTAAACACATCCGTCCATGCGGCTTGACTGCGTGAGCGGCATAGGCCGGCATGCATGCCACGACGGCAAAGTCAACTCATACCGTCAGTACTCACGTGGAGCTAGCACCACGTGTCGTCAACCGTGTTGACAGAAGCACCAGTCAAACAAACCGAAGCGCACCCTGAAGAAAGCGTCCCACGCGTGCGGACCAGCGAAGCAAGTCGCTCGTGTGCCGATCGCTGACATTGTGCGCGCGCCTTCGAATAATAGCCAGCCAGCCCACGCGCAGATGCAGGTCGATCTCGACCGAGATATTGGGACGCGTACTATATCCCTCCATTTGTCTAACTTGGCGTTTCACGCTCAGACACTCTCACTGCAGAGGAAAGGAATCCATCCGCACATACGAAATTCAGGCTCCAGTTCACGCGTCCATGCACCAGCACCACCACTCGGCGCTGGCATTACGAAAAACGTTGCCACGCGGTGTATGGTGCGCACGCGCGTCCGTACATTACCACCGCCGGTGAGAAGCATGCGTGAAATTACCTGCAAGTAGTACAAGTTGTAAACGGACGGCAACTGATTTTGTAAGGACGACCCGGAGCCGTTTTGTCGGGCGACGTCGCCACGAGCAGGGGACAAACGATGCCTCAAAGTCTGTACAGGAAACTGCACGGTCGGCCATCCCCACACTCACCAGTTTTTTTACAACTTCCCTGCTCACTCAGTGGTCAGTGCTAGGCGGCTAGGCGCTAGCAACTGGAAGGCCAGGCCTTGGTGTTCCGGTCTCGGTCACCACCACCTCCCTCGTCTTCTTCTCTGCCAAGGCACCGCCCAGTGACACTTGCGGCTGCCCATGCATGCAGCGTAGGAGTATAGTCTCAGGGCGACAGTCAAACAATGCAGCGCATGCCTTGCTTCGTTGAAATTCAAAAGCGAATCTGCATCTTTCTGCAGTGGAGTTGGTAAGCAGAAGATTTCACCTAACCGGCCGAGAAAGACACTTGAAACGCGCATCTTGATCTGTCAAATTTGGCGTTCTTACGTCTCAGTCTCACTGCAAGAATTTAACGCCTTGTGGACGAAATTCGCCGATCTCCACGACATGCAGGATGTCGCATTCGCCGTGCGCCCGCGCGCGTGCGGTGTGCAGTACTTACATAAACCGCCGACAAAGAAGCGCACGTGAAATTGCCTGCAAGTACTAATAACATCATAGTCTACCATTTCTGATTCTATAATATAATGGCGACTGTGAGACCTGTTGCCTGTTGGTGGGCGGCGCTAGCGATAGCGATACGGACGGCGAAGGCAGCGTCCACGTGCATGTGATGTGTTCGTAGTTTCCATTCGAGCACATTTCGGCGCGTCCACTTGCAATGCCTCCCCGCGTTGCAAATTGCAGTATGAACTTCGCGAGTTCGCATGCACATGCAGTCGCGTGCCTCCCAGTGTCCCTGTAAAAAAAACGCATGTTATTACACTTCACCTATCTCGATCTCTTCAACAGCTCGAGCTGCCAGGTGAATAAGCTTTATCACGCACAGAACAGAGCAGAGCAGAGCAGCGCACGCAAGATGGCACGCCGCCCCGTACACGGACTGCTTCGCCCACTGCTCCTCGCCGTCTGCTGCCTCCTCCTACTTCAGGTCTCCGAGTGCTCTAGACCACCATCGCCATCGCCGGCGGACGATCACCTCGACGACGCGCTGCACCACCAGCTGCTGCTGCTCGATGCCGAGGTGGCCCGCACCGCCCGGCCGCCCACCTGCAGCACGGAGGTGGCGGGAGACGGGAGGACCGGCGCCGCCGCCGCCGCCGCCGCGGCACTCTCGTCCGCGCCGGCGACGACGACGCCAGGGCGGGCCGTGCCTGCCGTTGTCGCTTCTTCGCGGCCGCGGCAGACGAGCGACCGAGCGCTGGTGCGAGCGGGGATGCTGCTGCGCTCCAAGCTAGCGCGACGGTTTCTGGCAAGGGTAGGCGTGGTGGATGGGGCGTCGTGCCACTCCTACAGCCCGCACATAAACTGCCCACCGGCGGGAAAGCCCTAGCAACCAAGCCAGCTGCTGGCTGCGGCCTGCGGGTCTGCGAATCGCAAGCGCGCGATCCTTCGGTTGAAGCCGTCTCGACGATGCTGCACTACTATACAATTATTTCACTTCATATATGTTTAATTAATTTTGCTTATTATTATATGCACCGAAATAATTAGCCGTAGGCCAGCCGTTGGAAGAACAAGCACGTTCTAGTGTGTCCGGTAACCATTGTGGCACGCTAGAACAAGTAAGATGTAAATACATTAGAATTTCAACAATTGAGTACATGTACATGGATATGTGTATATAATGTGTAATAAAGCTTTAGAATTTCAACAACAACGGTAGCTGTTATGTGTGCACAACTTCAACTTCGTTTCGCATCCATTGCATCACGCGCGACACCAGTCAGCAGTCGATCGGCGCGACTACTAGCTAGCCACTAGCCAGTGTGCACCGCTGGACTTTTGACATTTCTTCTCCACAACTTTCTATTTTTGGTTACCTTATTTATGTACTCTCTGCAGTCACAAATACTTATTGACAAGTTCATTTTTTTTGCACGGTCTTAGGGGATAAAAGTCATGAAATCAAAAATACCAAAATGGGAATTCGCAAAATGGAGAAAATCATTGCAGTCATTATAGGAAAGTCTAGGGACTTAGAGCATATCCTATTTGAAGGAGGATGGAATTCAAATCAGGTAAGGGATCCTTCCTTCTATTGATTTGATCAAAATTCTTTTTTCTTTTCGTGTCTCTATGATTTTCGATGAATGAGCCTATGGTAATGCTTTTATCTCTATTTTGGGTCGGAATAGACCATCGAGTCTACTAATAAGGAAAATCAAACTATACTAAAGGAAACATAAGACATCCATCCTAAAATGGAAAAAAATACGTATATATTAGGGCTATACGGATTCGAACCATAGACCTTCTCGATAAAACAGATTAAACAGATTATTATCGAAATGATTCGAACTGTTTCAAAGACCCAACATGCATTTTTCTGCATTGGGCTCTTTCATCAACTGATGTAAAGATCAATTAATCCACCATAGTTTTTCTTTAGGGAAAGGTAATAAGATGTCTGATTGATTATTTGTCTTATGATCTATCTAGGAGCAATACCAAAGTGTTTCAAAGGAGGATTACCTTGACTTAGGTCTGTCTCCAGCCTAAATGAAATCAACCTAAGTGAAATGGAGTCTCTATCGTTCCGCTGCAAGAGTTTACTATGAGACTTCATACACCTTAAGTTCATAGAACGAAAAGAAGCTTTTTGGAGGCCCTTATCCTCATTACGCCTAGCATTGAGTGTGCTGGATATTTACCTTATCAACTAGCAAATCAATAGGGGTTCTATTTGATTAAGCGCCTGAATTGACACCTGAATCGGACTGAACCGACTGTTTGTCAGGCTACTGTTCTCCTATTCTTTCAAATCCATGAAGTAAGACATTGATTTGCATAAAGGTCAATTATGTTCATTGCATAATGAGTTCCCTTGAAAAGCATTGGCGCATGTGTAAGCGAATTGCTCTACCGAACTGAGCTATAGCCCTTGTCAGAGATATCTTAACATATAGATAATTTCTTGTCAAGATGAATATTCTCTAATGCTAGAGGATATCCCTTTGATCCGTTTACTATATAACATAAACATACCAATAATGGAGCGGTATTGCTTATAAAAAAGGATTCAATCTATAATAGATTCTTTGACAGGCTTTGGTCAAGCAACCGATAAAGATACATTTTTTTCACGGTTACTGCCTACATAACTAGTCTTCCTCTTTTCCAGGAAGAAAGTCTCAGACTATGTAGTTCTCTTTTGTTAGACCAGTTCCTTTCGGTGCTGAGTTCCTTACTGCCCCAAAACTGAAGTGGCTTCTTCACTCCAGCACAGAAGTATTATGGAAAAAGGGGGGCATCCATTAGGAAGTGGAAAGTGGCGGTTTCCACTTCCTGTTTTAGGTTCTTTTATTTTATAGTTTGAAGTTCTCCTTGAGTTTCTTTTATAGTAGGAAGTTCTCCAAAAGTATGAAAGGCTGGAGGGCTTTGTACCAACCATTCTAGTGTGGTTGGATTCTGCTCAACAGCCCAAGGACTTTCTGCATATCTTTTGTTCTTTCCACTGCTTGAAGTGATTGCGACAACTACGAAGAAACGACGAATCCCAACTACGGATATATAAGAACTGAAACTGCTCAGAGCATTCCATCTGGCGTAAGCATCTGGATAATCTGGAATGCGACGTGGCATACCCGAAAGCCCTAAGAAATGCATGGGAAAGAAGGTCATATTAACCCCGAAAAAAGTGATCCAAAAATGGATTTGGCCTAAAGTTTCGGGATATGTTCGACCAAAGATTTTACCCACCCAATAGTAAAATCCAGCAAATAAAGCAAAAACGGCTCCCATAGAAAGTACATAATGGAAATGTGCAACCACGTAATAAGTATACAGGGGTAAACAAAAAAGGCCCTGAGTCTCGGTCACCACTCACACCACCTCCCTCGTCTCTTCTCCGCCACGGCACCGCCCGGCCAGTGACACGTGCGGCTGTCCATGCATGCAGCGTAGTCTCGGGCAGCAGTCAAACAATGAAGCGCATTCCTTGCTTCGTTGAAATTCACAAGCGAATCTGCATCTTTCTGTGGAGTTGGTAAGCACCGAAGATTTCACCCAACCGACCGAGAAACATACTTGCATTGCAACGCGCATGCCGTGTACTAGTAGTGTATAATGTACGTCTCCATCTGTCAAACTTGGCGTACGTCACTAGTAGAGAAATGATCTTTCATCCGCTTTGATTTTGGGCTTTAGTCTCGTTATTTTTTTGCATCCGGGAGTAAAAGAATAATTAGTCCCGGTTGGAGCTACCAACAGGGACTAAAGGCCCCTGTCCTGGCACGCTTTCGCAGCAGGCCACCTTTAGACCCGGTTGGTGTTACCAACCCGGACTAAAGGTCCTTCAACCTTTAGTCCCGGTTGGTAAAGGGTGACCTTTTAGTCCCGGTTGGTGTCACCAACCCGGATTAAAGGTCTCCCATCCGGGACTAAAGGTACCCCACAGGTCAATTCAAAAGGAGAGTGTCCATGACCCTGTCACATATGGTGTACAGCTGAATTGGTAAGGAGTTTATGCGCGAGGAAAGAGGTCCTGGGTTCGAATCTCACACATCGCAAGAGAGGTCTCCCTACAATTTCGTTTATTTTTCTTTTGAGGATGGACCTTTAGTTCCGGTTATGTGACCCGGGACTAAAGCCCATGACCTTTAGTCCTAGATTCGTAGTCCCGGTTGAAAAACCAGGACTAAAGCCAGTTCTCAACCAGGATTACAGCCCATTCCTCTACGTGCGTCTCAATGCAAGAGACAAGAATAACGACTTCCAGGCGAGATTCACCGCTCTCCATGCGACCATACCATGCAGGATGTGCAGCACACACTCGCGCCCTACGAAAAGCCGGTCGCGTTCACCATGCGGTGTACGGAACTACACACGCGTCGTCCGCCCGTACATAAACCACCGGCAAGAAGCGCACGTGAAATTGCCTGCAAGTACATCGTAGTCTACGTACCCACCATTTCTGATTCTATGTATAACGGCGACTGAGAGAGACGTGTGTTAACTGGGTCTGGGCGCAATCGTCATCAGTGAGCTATCATCACTCACCGGCTCCAGCTTCTTTTTTTATCTCTGCGAAGGCACAGTCCACGTGTGATGTGTTTTTTATTTTCATTCGAGCCAGCACATTTCGGCGTGCCAAAGTTACGCTGCACTTGCCGCGCGTTGCGATATGAACTTCTCGCATTCAGTCGCCTCGATCGCTCGCCGCCTCTATAAAAACGCATGTAACAATTCATCGATCTCAATTCAAGAGCTCGAGCTGCCAGGTGAAGCTTCATCACGCACAGAACAGAGCAGAGCAGCGCAGCGCACGCAAGATGGCACGCCCCGTACACGGACTGCTTCACCCACTGCTCCTCGCCGTCTGCTGCTTCCTCCCACTTCAGGTCTCCGAGTGCTCTAGACCATCATCGTCATCGCCGGCGGATCACCTCCACCACCAGCTGCCGCTGCTGCTCGATGCCGAGGCCCGCACCGCTCGGCCGCCCACCTTCAGCACGGAGGTGGCGGGAGACGGGAGGACCGCCGCCGCCGCCGACGCGGCACCCTCGTCCGCGTCGGCGACGACGCCTGCGCGGGCCGTGGGTGCCGTCGCTTCTTCGCGGCCGCGGCAGACGAGCGACCGAGCGCTGGTGCGAGCGGGGAGGACACCAGAGGTGCTGCTGCTGCGCTCCAAGCTAGCGCGGCGGTTTCTGGCAGGGGCAGGCGACAGGCGTGTGGATGAGGCCGCCGCCAGCGCCGTGGACGGAGCCGCGGCGTCCTGTCATTCCAACAACCCGCATATAAAGTGCCCACCGGCGTGAAAGCCCTAGCAACCAAGCCGGCTGCTGGCTGCGAATCACAAGCGCGCGATCCTTTGGATGAAGACGTCTCGCCAATGCTGCACTACTTACAATTATTTCATTTCATTTCATATATGTTTATTAATTTTGCTTATGCACCGAAATAATTAGCCGTAGGCAGCCGTTGGAAGGACAAGCACGTTCTAGACTTCTAGCTAGTGTGTCCGGTAACCATTGGGGCATGCTAAGAAAGTAGTAAGATAAGATGTAAATATATTAGGATTTGAACAATTGAGTACATGGATATATGTGTATAGTGTACTCAATTGTATAACGTGTGAGAAAGCTTAGAATTTCAACAACGCTATATAGCTGTTATGTGTGCACAACGACTTCAACTTTGTTTCTCAGGAACAGTATCCATTGCATCACGCGCGACACCAGTCGGCAGTCGGCACGACTAGCTAGCCACTAGCCAGTGTGCGCCGCTAAACTTTTGACATTTCTTCTCCACAACTTCCTGCTTTTAGAATTATCTATAATTTTGGTCAAACCCAAGATACTTTGACTCTTAAAAAATTAGAATGACTTATAATTTGGAATGAAGGGAGTGTAGATACTCTCTTCGCTATGGTGAGAAATACTTGACAAGTTCAAGTTTGCACAGTCTTATTAGGGGATATAGACATGTAGTCGATCCACGCAAAACGCCTCTATCTCCCATGTTCTAGTACTTCTACGCTCACAATGCACGCACACTCACCCTTATGAGCACATTCGAAGACTGAGCCGATAAATTCTCGAGATTGACGAAGTCACCACAAGCGCGTCGCTGTCGATGGGGACATCGTCTAACACTGAAAGAATAAAGCTGTTAAATTCTGAAAAATTCACTCCCACAGTGCTATTGAGACTCTTGTAAGCAGTAGGCTACAAAGCCTTTGGTATCCTAAGGTTTGCCTGGCAAAACCTTGTTAGCCGTTCCACTTCTGTGAACATGTTCTACAAGTTTCTTTTAAAATTTTGTTTATATAAATTATGTTCTACAAGTTTCTGCGTATGTTGTGTTTAATGAGCTTCCCCTATAACTGGACCTAAGGGAACTCCACGAAAATTTATCCTGAAAAAGTTTTCTCCGTGCTACCAAATATTTAACCACCACCGTCATTGACCTTGTACACTTGCTCATCAATCACCATCTAAAGATACTAAACTTATATCTTGGAGTAGTATACTCCCTCCATACTAAAAAAATAAAGTCGTTTTGGACAAAATTTAGGTTAAACATTGGGAATATAAATCATGAATAACTTTTAAGTTGTTGATTTTGGAAATGTGAAAACCATATGTATAGATTTGTTTTAAAAAATATTTTCACAAAAATTTACATATATCACTTTTTGATAAATATTTTTATAAAAATAAGCAGTCAAAGTTATACTTTGGAGACCATGTCGTTGTTCAAAATGACTTCATTTTTTTTAGTATGGAGGGAGTATATAGCAGTAGTAGATACAAAAAGACAACTCATGTACTAAATTACAATACGCATACCGCAAAGTCTTCTCTACCTGCATTAGATTAAAAAAGATAGCTCACATGCACACTTTACGGCCACGCGGTTGCCCGGTTTGAACCGTCACGTCATTTGCAAATAGGGTATATTCAGGGCGCGTTTAGATACAAATTTTTTTGTGTTTTGGCTACTGTAGTACTTTCGTTTGTATTTGGTAATTAGTATCTAATTATGGACTAATTAGGTTCGAAAGTTTCGTCTCATAATTTCTCACTCAACTGTGTAATTAGTTTTTTTTCGTCTATATTTAGTACTCCATATATATACCGTAAGATTCGATGTGATAGGTACTATGTAAAAATTTTGGAAACTAAACCGTCACAGTGCGAATCTTCTGACCGTCACATCAGATGATTCTTGATACACTGAAGTACTCCGTGGACTGTGGTTCAGGACAATTTCCCAGATGTCGTAGGAGTAGGGTACGGGTGTGTTTATTTGGGTATGAAAATTTGTGTCACATCGTGTTGGAGGATGTTGGGAGAGGTTTTTGATACTAATAAAAAAATAAATTACAGAATTCATCGAGAAACTACGAGACGAATCTAATGATACTAATTAATCGGTCATTAGCACATATGGGCTACTGTAGCACTTAAGGTTTTTCATGGATTAATTAGGCTTAAAAGATTTGTCTTGCGATTTTGCTGAGAACTGTGCAATTAATTTTTTTCATCTACATTTAGTACTCTATACATGTGTCCAAACATGCTCTTTTACTTTAGGAGAAAAAAAAATTGGAAACTAAACCGGACCTATATTCAAGTGCGAATCTTCTGACTGAGGCCACGCACGAAAAGTTCACCAACCCACCGACATTGCGCCGCCTATCAGTTTCATCTCACCCCCAGTCAAACGAAATGTCTCTGCAAATTCGCTCTCGCTCTAGTTCCAGTTCGCTTTGGTCGTAAGTTTCGATGGAAATGCACTTCCGTGCAGCGCTGGCTAGCTCGCACGGCGCGACAGACGTAGCAATATACCAGTGAGAGCGGGAGTCAATGTTTAGAGGAGCCAGAGCCCTGCAAACAGGTCCATAGCACAAGCGTGGGTGTCTTCAACTTTTGTCTGGTTCTGAAAGCGTGTGATTGGGTCATGAGTAGAAATTTCACCAGGTTTTGTAGCAACTCCATAGACCCAAATTATATGTCGTTTTTTGGTTTTCGTGATGCACAAGTTTAACTCGATTTGTAAAAAAATGTATGCAATATTTGTATCTCTAAATAAAATTTATTAAAAAACTAGATTCAAAGATCTTTCCAATAATACCAATTATGTACCATAAATATTAATATTTTTTAATATATATTTTATTAAAGTTGTTTCTCGGAAAGCGAAAACGACAGATATTTTGGAACGGATGGAGCAGTTACCTTGTGCATGAAGCCATGAAGGAACACCCTCTAACTTTGGTACTTACCCACGCGTTGCTCTCTTAACCTTCGACGCAAGTCGCACGGCTCTCCGGTCTAGTCAGCTAGCCACGCACTAGTATAAAATGCACACGCCCCCATCGGCCAATGTGTGTGCATGCAGTGCATGATTTTTCTCTTATGCATATTAAGATCGAGCTCAGTTTAACGACTCTCCACTCTCCAGTAGTCATCGTCGCAGTGGCACGGAGGCAAGCCGCGCACAACGACACACGGCACACGTCCACGGTCCACAAGATGATGAAGCTGTCACGCCCCGTGCACGCGACGATGCTGATGCTGCTCCTGCTGCTCGCTTGCCACCGTTTCCAGCTCTCCGACTGCGCCAAACCATCGTCTCCGCGGGAGAAAGCCGCGGTGTTACCCTCTGCTCACCGCCATGACGCCGAGGACGACGCGCACCTGCCCAGCATGGAGACGACGGTCGGAGACGTCGTCGGGAGCTCGAGGACGACCAACGATGCTGCTGGCCTCGCGGCACCGTCGTCGGACGCGACACCTGTGCAGGGCCTAGGTGTGCAGGGCAAGGAGGAGGAAGGCGTTGGGTCGGGGCCGTGGCAGCAGCAGAGGACCGGAGCTATCCGGACTGCGCTGCTGCTGCGCTCGAGGTTGCCGAGGCGGTTTCTTGCAGCTGCATCAGGAGTGGAATCAGGCACGGACGGAGCCGGGCTGTCGTGCCACTCGCACGATGTGCACGTAAACTGCCCGCCACCGTCGAAGCGTTAGCAAGCATGTGTTTGGTTTAGGGACGGGATACGGCTATTTATGAATTTCGAGATATGGATATCTACGTTGTCTGTTTGATTGGATGGATGAAATTATATGTGATGAGAATATTTGACTAATTATATATATTATTTAAAAATAATAATAACTAATTATACCCTAATAAATATGCACGGACACTAATCTTGTCATTATAATCACTACTTAAAAAATATATGTTAATTAGCATTATACTACTCTAATTATCACATGAAACATGCGCTAATCAATATGTGGATATCCTCATCCGCTAGATTTTTGAGAGCCAGAATATCCAGCATCTACCCAGAATATTTCCTGTTGTGGATATCTAGATTCAGCTTATCCATCCAACCAAACACCATGTATCTATGGATATCCATGTCCCATCCATAGATATCCGTGAAATCAAACACACCCTAACAGGGCAGCTCGAGTGCGTGGTTCCCATCTTTTCTTTTGGGCCTTTGTCTGCAACTATTCGGTATGGTGTGCGTCGACTGTTCGACCTCTCCAGAAAAGAAATGGTTCGGTAGTCCAGCAATCGGGTTGACAACTTCCTTTGGCGCAGTGCCAAGATATGTATATCCACTGCAATTGTAAATATATATACAAAAAAAAGTATGCCAAAGATATTGATATGTTCAATAATGTGCGGAAAGTTTCACGACGAAGGAAAAATCAGACTAATATAGAACACTTAAGTGTGAGTGTGTGTCCGTGTGACATAGTCTCAAATCTATACCATGCATATGAATCATTGCTAACTGAAGACTACTCATTCTGTTCCAAATTATAAGTCATTCTAACTTTTTTAAATATACTCTAAATATCATTATTTAAATTATGAAAATATACTCTAAATATAATATACTATCCTATAAATCTTATTTAGATTACATACCTCTAACATCATAAAAAGTCTCGGATAATTCCTTTATCTACGGGCCCTATCAGGTGGAATTCAGCCCATTCACATTAGCCAGTTACTCCTTCATTGAATTTTCACTTGACTGGGACGGCAAACCATCCTTCAAGCATTAGGCACCTTTTTTACCTTGCTCAGTGTGTAGGAACGTAGGAAGATACGTTTCACTTTTCCCATCGGAATTTGAACTCTGGCTGGTTCAGGTTACAAGGAAATAAGAAGTATGGTAGGATGAATGAAGGCAGAAATACAGGACATATGCTTTATCGCAGAACATATATTTGTTTTCTATTCAACAAGAAGGACAAGAAAAAGATAATGGAACCGGGCCCGTTCGTTTGAACTTATCAGTCGGCTTATCAGCTAAAATCTACAGTATTTTCCTCTCACAACAAAATAGCTTCAGCCGGCTTATCAGCCGGCTTTAATACCAGCCGAACAGGCCAGTCGTGGCACTATTGGAAAATGAAGCTCTCTCAGTTCAAACATATGACTATATTATGGAAGTTTTGAAGCAAGATGTCTTTCATCCTAATTCGCATTTTAGGCCTATTCCACTTGACTCACGACTGCTCAGAAACTAGTTCGTAGATTTCGCTTCAACAACTCGATCTTTTAAGTCGCTACTCTCACACGGAATCCCAAGTTCGGGGCCTTCGTTCTTGTGAAGACATATCACTTTAGTCACTTTAGCTATTAAACTGTCAAATAAACTGACTAAAAGGAGTAGCTAAAAGTGGGCTAAAGTGCCCAGCAGACAAAGGCTGCCCCTCATTATTGCTGGTCCTCCACCCTGATTTGAGCATTTATTATGGGTAGTTTGTTCTTTGTTGAACTGCTTTAATGACATTTAGTCACTTTTAATCACTATAACCAAATAGGGGTGACTAAAGTTTAGCCATTGATTTTAGTAGCTAAATTTTAGTCATGAAAACCAAATAGGGCCGATGCCTAGCGCCTACTAGCACTGAGTAGGGCTAGACAAAATAATCGTAGCTCGCCGACTCGCTCGACTCGTGGCCGGTTCAGCTCTGCTCGACTCGGCTCGTTTTAACTTTTTCACGAGTTGACCTGGAAGTCTAGCTCGCTATTTTAACGAGCCAGCTCGTGAGCTGAAACGAGCTGAGGTCTATCAGCCCACAACCATGAATACAGAAGATGATGATGTTGACCTAGAAGTGTACATCTATTCTATTAGTATGTAATCATTATTTTCAGCTGTTTCATATAAATTTTAATTTTATAATTGTTGTGGTACTTAAATATTGATTTTATGGATTGTTTTCCAGAGAGAAGATGATAATGCTGACATTGAATCTGTGGATTTTCCTAAGTTTGTGGTGGCAAGCAATTAGTTAGTATGCTAGAACTGCATAATCATGGTGGATGGACCAGTTATGTTGCATGGTTGATATTTTTTATGAACCTGATATATATTAATCATGTATGGTTGCATAATGGTGAACATCACCTCCTGAAATTAATGTAGCATAAACATTATAAACATGTGTGTCTTATTTTTTTTATAGCTCGCGAGCTAAATAAGCCAGCTCAAGCTCGGTAACGAGCCAAGTTTGACTAAATATATACAAAGAAGCACTAATACTTATAATATGTAAGAAATATTACTAGATTAGTTATGAAATAGATTTTCATGATAAATTTATTTGTGTGAATACTGGTTTTTTATAAACTTAGTTAAATTTAAAATTGTTAGATTTGTCTGATATTTTTATATTTTTTAGGAATAGAGGGAGCAATGACCAAGCTAACTTCTTGCATGTTGACTCTTTAGGTCTCTTTTGGAAGCTAGGGAGAGCAAAACCTAGGGATGGAAAACCTCCATTAAAACTAGAATGATAATTAGAATGATATTCTCATGAATTACTCATCTAAGGAAAAATCCAGGATCCTGAGAGATTAGAGTTTTCAAATTAGGCCTTAAGGTTCTGATCTTCTCAATCACTACTGCATTGTACGGTCATGCCGCACGCCACCTTGGGTTTCCTTTCAATCTTCATAAAAGTTCATTTCGTCCGACAATGTGGTTGTTTTGCATCGCGCCATCGCGGAGACGAGATGGCAGATTTCCATACGAGCTGGAACGTGGACCGCCCGGCACACGGGCGACACAGCAAGCCAACGGCCGACACGTCTCCACGGTCCACATCACGGCCACGCCCCCGACTCCAGAACCGACTCATCAACGAGGCTGCCGCAAAAAAAGCCCGAGCGGCCGCGTGAACCAAACCCAGACCATTTGAGCAAGTGCGTTTGAGGGCAGCAAGGGTAGTCCCAACGCGACGTCGATGGCCCTGTCCGCCCTAATCAGCACCCTCCTCGCCGCCGTCGTTTGGTGCGCCGCTTACCTCGCCGCCGCCATCTCCTCCGCCTTCTGATTCCCCGCTTCTCCACCCCCAACATCTCCTCTTGTAGCACGCCCCACCTCCAGCTCTTTTAGGTCCTACTACACTCGCAACCCCTCCGGCCGACTCGCTTCCATCCGCCGCCCTCGCGCCGCCATGGGATACGCGCAGCTCGTCATCGGCCCCGCTGGAAGCGGCAAGGTACCGGTCCCCTTCCACCCCGACTCCCGGACCTCTCCCCCTCGCGCTTACCTTTGGGAAACGGGATGCTTTGCTCGCCCGCTGGCGCTAGTCAGAGTTGGGAACGACTCAGTTCGATTAGGGTTCTGATGGTGTCCCCTCCGATATCATGTTTCTGTTCCTGCTTGTTTCGATCGGGTATACTTGGTTTCGTATTCGTAGTGACCTGGTAGGGTTTCTTGCCACACTGGGGGTTTAGGGTCTGATTAAGGAGGAGTTGATGATAGCTTGCTCTAATTGGTCACTTGTGTGTTTGCAGTCAACTTATTGCTCCAGTTTGTACGACCATTGCCAGACTGTGGGCAGGACAATTCATATTGTCAATCTCGATCCAGCTGCTGAGCACTTCGACTATCCTGTAGATATGGGTAATTTTTCTGCTTATGTGTTACAATGTAAAGCTCTTACCCACAGTAAAGTATTTTCTCACTTACTTTTTATTGCCTTGCATTTTGGCAGATATCAGAGAGCTGATTTCATTGGATGATGTTATGGAGGAGATTGGGCTGGGGCCAAATGGCGGTCTCATCTACTGCATGGAGTATCCTGTTATTTAAGCATTATTTTTGTTTATTTTATAGGCTGCCAAAGCTATTTAGTTGATTAGTTCTGAATGGCCGTGTTGCTGGTGCATTTTTACACTTATTGCTTGTTAATGGGTTGGAGATGCAAAACCAGGCTGTTAGGTGCTGAAACTGGATTTGTGTTACCTTTTATTTGCACTTGGTTGTTGCTCTGTGAGACTGATATTTTGAGTTTCAACATTTATTGCATATTTTTTTTAAGGCCACCGTTCATTTGTTTGACCATTAGACATAAGCCCTGTAGATTGTGGCCATGCAATCATTGGATGTTCACTGATATGACAGAGAATGTTGCAGGACGGATTGGCTAAAATCAAGAACTAATCTAGCTAACTTATGACAACGTAATTCATGATGATATTGTTCCTTATGTTCATGGAGTTTGTTTTGCTAGGATTTTATGCTTTCAATTTCTGTTTCCTTAACAAAACCTCAGGCACCTAGAAGACAACTTGGATGATTGGTTTGATGAACAGCTGGAGAACTACTTGGATGATGACTATCTTGTGTTTGATTGCCCTGGTATATTCTCAATTCATCTTTGCATGCTTTGATTGTTTCTTAATAGTTGCACGGTTTCATCTCACTTACTATTCTTACCACTTACATTAATGTGACAAAACAGGCAATCATCAGTCTTTTTTTACTGATTGTGCATTATACTTGTCCATCAATTATACACAAATACCATTTTGGGTTTACCTCTGGTTTGTTTAGCAATTCTAGTGTATATGTCTTTCTAATAACAATTCTATACATGAAAAACTACATATTTATATGGTCGACATCACATGTATCGGTTAATAATTTTCTGCATCTTGCTTTTCCAGGCCAGATTGAACTCTTCACACATGTTCCAGTTCTGCGGAACTTTGTTGAGCACCTGAAACGAAAAAATTTCAATGTTTGCGCTGTTTACCTTCTTGATTCACAGGTTTGAATCATGAATAGAAATTTTCTTGGCAGTGAAGATATATTAAACAAAAACACATGCCTGATTTCAGTTCTGTTTTCATGGTCCAGTTTGTCAGTGATGTAACGAAATACATCAGTGGTTGCATGGCTTCTCTATCAGCTATGATTCAGCTTGAACTTCCTCATATCAACATCCTTTCAAAGATGGATCTGGTCTCCAACAAAAAAGAAGTAGAAGAGTATGCCTTTTTTTCTTTCTTTCATCCCTTGCATAGTTCCAAAGGTTTGAATTTCCTTGTCTGTATTAATGTTCCAATGTCTCTAGGTACCTGGACCCGAATGCACAGGTTCTTCTTTCACAGCTGAATCGGCAGATGGCACCCCGATTTGGCAAGTTGAACAAGTGTTTAGCTGAACTGGTAGACCTACTATGACTTCATGCAAGCATTTACCTTAAAATATTTTTATCAGAGTTCTTTAGTGATGCCGTTAGAAGGGCGGGCCTAGTGCAAACGGTAGAGTGTTACCGCCTGTGACCGGAAGGTCCCGGGTTCGAGTCGCGGTCTCCTCGCATTGCACAGGCAAGGGTAAGGCTTGCCACTGACACCCTTCCCCGGACCCCACACAGAGCGGGAGCTCTCTGCACTGGGTACGCCCTTTCTTTAGTGATGCCGTGCACCCCAATTGTTGGATTTGTGCATTTAAATTTGTCCTTTGGATATAAATTGATAGCCAAGTTAAGATATGCTAAAAGTATAGCTTGAGCCTAATGTTCCTTCAATGTGGTACTGCCATGGAACAGATCGTCTTCCTTGGTGCTTACGTCTTATAAGCCAGATACAGTTACAACAGCTTTAGTGTGTTTGAACATTTAATATTTGAGTTCTATGGTGCATGTAACTTGTTGTCCAATGGACCACGGGCAGGTCACCTTTGTTTTGTTTATTTATGGATGGGATGGGAAGTGGAAGTATTCTATTACCGATTCTTGGCTGTGGTGAGGTCTTCTGGAGTAGATCAAATCTGTGGAATGCTCTGATTGCAAACACTGCCAAATCTGGGGATATCTTAGAAAATTCAGATTGTGCTGTATTTTCACATGGATTTCTACCAGTTTAATTTTTTAATCTAGTAAATAGTAATATATACTATATTTGAATGCTTTACTTTTACTGAGTCCATATGCGTTCCAGTGGATGCCTCATGAGTTATGATTGTCTGAAAGTGTATTGCATTAGCCATTTGAAGTAGTTCAGTTTCTTTGTGCTTGGCCACAAGCTCAGAAACATTGATATAAAGTTTTACAAACAAGCAGATGTATTCATTTGCATGCTTGTTTAATTATTTTGTATATACTAACGTGCTATATTCTTGTTTCTTTTGTACATTTGTGAACTAAGTCAATATTCTACTTGTCTCACTTTCTTCAGCGTCATGTTTAATATTTTTACAGTACCTTGTTTTGGTGCTCTCAACCTGCGATATTAATCTCAATTCCATCATGTAGGTTGATGATTACAGCATGGTTAATTTCATACCACTTGATTTGAGAAAGGAAAGCAGGTAAAACTGTTTTTTGTAATGTTAACAATATCTATTACATGGTTAAGTTTATGGTTCTTAGTGTATTGTGCAAAACTCCTGTAAACTATACTATGATCGATGTAGCCTTTTGTCACTAGATCCCTTGGCATAGTACTCTGCTATTATGCCTACAAGTGCACATTTCATATACCACATTTAACCTGGAAGACGTACTTCCATCTTGACACCTCATTTCTGATGCAGTAGCAGTGTAGCACACTAGGCACCACTAATGTGTTACTATTGTGTATTCTGCTGCTATTACAATATCATGCTTGATTTGACCCTAGATCTTGCCCTGGGAATAAAAAGAAGTCTAAATCTGGCAACTTTATGAAAGACCGTAACAGGATATGCGTTATTTTAATGAAAAGGAAGGGGACTTTAGCTAGCTTGAAATGAATTGGTATCACTGATTCGATCTTCCTTGCTGGCTGTTATATTTCTTTTGACATGGTATTTGTGGATATGCAAAATTTCAATTCTTTTATCATGCTATATTTGAGTTTGTTCTGTTCTCATATAGTCATATCCCTGAATGGCCCTGTTTCTGCAGCATACAATATGTGCTGTCGTATATCGACACCTGTATCCAGTACGGGGAAGATGCAGATGTGAAGGTCAGGGACTTTGAGCCCATCGAGGACGAAGACTAGTAATTGCCTCATTGGATGCCGAAGGAGCTGCAAACTAGTTGGTAGTAGTGTAGTGGCCTTTGGGAATACATGTATGGCGCAGGCTGCAGTCTTGCAAAAAAATGTCATAGGATGCTGATGACATCTAAATGGTCTATGTAAGTTCGAAACTAAAGCAGAGCACTCATATCTGCAAGTTCCAGTAAAATTGACGCCTTGATGGTCCTGTTCTCTCTCATCACTCCTTGGTTTATCAAAATCGATTCAATGGGTGCTGTATTTGTAGTGCTACTAGAAACCTAGCAACGGTGAGCTTGATGCCAAATCGATTGTGTAGTTTATGGGCTGGGCTGGACTAAGTTCGTTGAGCTGGCTCGGTGGTTGGTTGAAAAAACGTTTTTTTTTTCTGAACTCGTTTTTTTTTTAAAAAAAAGTTGATTTTAAGTGATTGCAGCTCATTAAGCTCGCTTTGAAGTTCTCTCTAATTTAGGAGATCATGATAAATAAGAGTGTCAATTTCAAAGAAAGATAAAAAAAAATGAAGTTGGCTCGTGAGACTGATAGATAAGATTATGTTAATTTTAAAGAAAACTTGAAAAACATGCAGCTGGCTCATAATCCACCTCTGTTTATGGGCCTTCGGGCATACTGCTCTCGTTGCAACAGTGAGACGCTGCAGGGCTCTTTTGAGCTGTTCGAAGCTTCTACCAGAATGGGTAGCTCACTTATCTCGCGTCAGATATGTTATCAACATGCATACCAAGATGGTTCTGGTGGTGCTTGACCGCGCAGAAGCATCGATACATTGACATAGCACGATAAGCATTCTCCACGTTGCTTGGGAAATCAGTAGCGAGTGCACATCAAAGGCACCCGAGGACGAGTAAGAGTAAATTTAACGATAATGCTACCATTAAGACGTCTGAAAAGCCGGACGTCTCGCCCCGTTCGCGCGGCTCACCTTAAAAAAAATCAAATCATCATGGAAGCTCCTCTCCCCATTCCACACTCGTGCGTCGCGGCTTCACGGCGCCGTGCAGCCGTCCGACCGTCCCAATCCGTCGTGGTTCTGCCTCCATCCCGCCCCACCATCCACTCCGGCGCGCCGCCGCCACCCACCACCCCCCGCGGTGCCCCATCCCCGCAGCACCTCCGTCCCCCGCAGAGATGAGGAATCCTCCGCGTAAGGTACGCTGCCAGCCACCCCATCGACTGCAGCTACCGTCGGACCCAGTCAGCGACGCCTCGCCCTCCGTCTCCAAGCTCCATGAGCGTGCTCGGCGAGTGCAGCAACGCCTCCATCCCCTGCCGCACCCGCCATGCTCCGTCCTTCGCCGTGCCCAGGAGAGGGGCTCCGTCGTTGGCCAGGCCCAGGCCAGGCGTTGGCGCAACTGGCTGCTGCTAGGCCGCGCCACCATCCTCGGCTACGGGTTGGCCGAAACCGGCCATCCCCCGCCTTGCGCTGCGTCTTATGGAAGAAGGGTGAAAACATATTGCAAGCGTCTGTTTCAAATGTTTTAGAGGTATGTTGCAGGTGTTTTATACGGATGTTGCAAAAGTAGATCGGGATGTTGCACATGTTGCAATAGTTGTACACATATGTTGCAATCTCCTGTTCTCAATGTTTCATCTGTTTTTTTTTCGACGAATGTTGCAAGTGTGTTTATTAGGATATTGTATATGTTTTCACACATATGATGCAAGTGTTTTTATTATGATGTTGCGTATGTTTTTACAATGGTTTCAGGTGTATTTTAGGTGTTTTTTTAAGTGTTTCAGAAGTATTTTTCAAATATTTTATTTGTTTCCGATCATATGTTGCAATTGTTGCACATAGATGTTTCAAAACTAGATCGAGTGTTGCATCTCCCTCCTCATATTTTTGCTGTCTTATCTTGGTGTCAGGCGCGGGAAGACGGAGGCAGTCCCCACTGGCGCGGGCACCATCATCAGGATATGGACTAAAGATCTGGGCCCTCACCCACTAGCGAAAACCAGGCAGTTCTCAATTTCAAAATTTTAAATTCAATACATTTATTACAAGAATAATGTATTGATGTTCAAACACATTTATTCCATCAGAAGAGAATCGTCAAATGGAAATGGGGCCACACAACCAGTAAGGTAAATTTTTCTCAAGTGTGCTCTACAATATTTGTTGTCTAGAAAGGTTCTGCATTTATTGTTTAAGGCTAACTTTTTAAGCATATTGTGGGCGCCCTGATAGCCGGTACCTCGGTGAATGGGGCGTGTTTGTATGCTGCCTGCCAGACAATTTGAAAGGGTTGGTTATAGCAAGTGCACGAAATCGAAGGCACTGGACAAGTAAGATTAAATTTAATCTTATTGAAAGCAAAAAGGGCAAGGGATGACATGCTGATCCACGGACCACGGATGGGGTATTCACCGTGTCACTGAACCAGTATATGGAATCAGATCTGGGGCCTTCCGACTAGTGAAAACCAGACAGTTCTCCATTTTCAAAATTTCAATTCTGATACATTTATTACAAGATAATGTATTTGATGGCCAAAACACATTTATTCTGCCAAAAAGGGGTCATCAAATGGGGCAATACAACCACCAATTATCCATATACTCGTAACAGCTGGTGCCTCGGTGACTACATCCTTGCAGCAGGAAGCTGCCCTGCAAAATCATAATGTTTGGAAAAAATGAACTAGTAAGCATGATATGGGAAGATGCACCTAACAGAACACTGGAAACGAGCAAGAAAGGTCATAGTACAACAGATGCAACAAAACATTTCGATACCAGAGCATAAAGTGCTCAGTAAGTGCAAATAAGCTTTAAAATCATACACAAAGTAGCCAAGTTAAGTTATAATAAAAGCTTAAGTGTATTAGGCATTTTGAACTAATTTATGGTTTTGCTAACTTGTAACTGTCTGACGGCCAGGCTAACTGGGTCACCGAATCTATTTGAATAGTTCCATCCAATACACGGCTTCTCTACAGCATCCAAAGGTTCAAAAAGTGTACTTAAAAAAGAATAAGGTTCTTCTTTGACAGAATAAAAGGGCGTACCCAGTGCAGAGAGCTCCCGCTCTGTGCGGGGTCTAGGGAAGGGTGTCAGTGGCAAGCCTTACCCTCGCCTGTGCAATGCGAGGAGACCGCGACTCGAACCCGGGACCTTCCGGTCACAGGTGGTAAGACTCTACTGCTTGCACCAGGCCTTAAAAAAGAATAAGGTTCTTCTTTGACAGAATACTGGCAGGAAAGAATAAGGTTCTATTAAATGGAACTTGACATGTTAATAACATTCTCCGTTCTATAACAACCTCTGGTCGAAATGAAACAGTGCACAACTTCACAAAAAAAAAACACAGGTAGTTAAGGTTCTACTAAAATTGAATTCCGAGTGCCACAAACAGAAGTGGAAAGCAGCTGATAAGATTGATTTACCTGCACTATGAGCACCATTCTCTAGCATTCTGGAACATTCGCAGCCAAGGGCTGGGGCCACTCTTCTCAACCTGCCATTCCTTAGGATACCATGGATATTGCCACATCATGAAGCAACGCTCTGGATGCGGCATCATAGCCAGGTGCCTCCCATCAGGTGAGCAAAGGGCTGCTATACCTAGTGGAGAACCATTAGGATTGAAGGGATAAGTCTCAGTAATATTGTTATAATCATCACAATACCGCACAGGAACCAGATTAGACTTCACAACAGTAGCTAGAACATTTTCATCTGGGAAGAAAGCTCTTCCCTCGCCATGAGCACTCCAAACACCCAAGGTGGAACCTTCCATCCCTTTGAACATAATAGCAGGAGAATCGCCAATGGACACACTGGTAAACCGGCACTCAAAACGACCAGATTCATTGTGAATAAACCTCGGCTGGGACAAATCACCACCTGTACCAAGAGAACCTCCAACACCTGACCCTGGCACCCAGCCAAGAAGAGCCATAAGCTGACAACCATTGCATACTCCAAGGCTAAACGTGTCTGGCCTGTGGTAGAAGTCCTGGAATTGCTGAATGAGGGGTTGGTTAAACCTGATTGATGCAGCCCAGCCTTTCGCTGAATCCAGCACATCTGCATAGCTGAAACCACCAACAAACGCAATCCCTCGGAACTCATTGAGAGAAGACTTCCCAGCCAAGAGGTCTGACATTGTAATATCCCATGGTTCAAATCCAGCAGCGTGGAATGCAGCAGCCATTTCCCTGTCCCCATTGCTCCCTTCTTCACGAATGATGGCAACCTTTGGTTTCGAGGAAGCAGTCAACAGTTTCCCATCTGTGAATTTGGGGGTAAAAGACAGAGACCATGATGGTGATGTCCTGCATTTTAGTCCTTCTTTCTCAAGTTTGACACAAGATTTCAGACGTTGTAACTCCTCAAGCTGGAAGCTCGTTTCCTCCCACAGATCCCTGAGATCCGAAGTTTTTTCCTTGAGATGCAGATTGCCATCAACAAAAACTTCTATTTCTGGTAAGCTAGTAACTTCTCCAATAACATTAGCAGAAATGCCTGCTATTTCAAGCTTTTGCTTCACGATGTTGAGATATTTCGAGTGTACTTCAATAATGAGGCCAAGCTCCTCTGCAAAAAGTCCTTCAATAAGGCTCCTATCTTCTAAGTCTATGTCGAGCTTAAAACCACAGTTACCAGCAAATGCCATCTCAAGAACACTCACAATAAGGCCACCATCGCTTATGTCATGGCCTGCTGAAATAAGATGTTCACTGAGCAATTCCTGAATGGCCTCAAATACCTTCTTCAAGTACAGAACATCATCAATGTCCGGGCAGTCATTTCCAATTTGATCAAATGCTTGTGCAAGAGCAGAACCACCGAGACGGCAATTTCCTTTAGCAAGATCAATATGCAGAAGAATTCCATCCTTGCCGAGCTTCAAATCAGGGGTTACTGTCAATGTTATATCAGGACATGTCACGTAAGTACTGATGACCAGATTTCCAGGAGCCTTGACGACTTCACCATCACACTGAGCTGCCATGGAAAGACTGTCCTTTCCCCCATCTATTGCAATACCAAGTTCAATCATGCAGTCAGCCAATGCAACAGCTGCATCATACATATCTGCACCTTCGCCATCAAGCTTTGCAGCGTACATCCAATTCCCGCTTGCTTTGACATCAGCAAGTGATGTAACCTTAGCCCAAACAAGATTAGTCAAGGCCTCCCCAACAGCAAGTCTGGCCATGGCCTTAGGATTAAGCAAACCCTTTATTGGTTGTTCTCCAATGCTGCAAGCACCACCTGTTAGGTCTGTGTACGTCTGTGCAATCACAGCCACATCAGCAAGCGGGAGTTGGAGAGGCCCAACTGTCTGCTGTTGTGCAACAAGACCTGTCACACACCTATCAACCTTAGTGGTCAAGAAACGTTTTGAACACACGGATGGGAGCCTTAATACTCGCTTCAGAGCATCTAGTAGTGTCACCCCAGGTGCAATGTCTAAAGGCTCTGTGACTTGAGAAACACGCCTGAACTCGAAGGTCTTCTGAGGCATATCTCCTAAAACCTTTTCAAGCTCAAGTTCTTCAACAGGGGTTGGAGGAGGGAGGCCATTCAGCTTGGAATGCTCCACAGCAGCGCTATCAATCAACACAATTTTTCCACAGCCATCAATTTTCCCAATGACAGCCATTGAAACTCTTTCCCTCTCACAAAGCGATTCTAACAGGCTTCTGCTCTCAGGTTTCACAAGTAGTGCATCCTGTTCCTGGTACTCAGCACCCCATATCTCCAAGACCGACAATGTATGATCACCAACAACAATTGAACGGATATCAATTTCAGCTCCCTTGGGATATATTATTTCCTTCACAACATTACAATTTCCTCCTGCACCCTGATCATGAATGCTGATGATAGGATTGCTCGGTCCCATTTCTGCACATGCCCTGACTACACGATACAATTTCTGTGCCATCTCGGCATCTCCACGCTGTACTGCGTTGAAATCAAGCTCTGCATCGTTCTGGCCACTAACCATACTCGAGGCAGCACCACCGCCCATACCAATTCTGTACGCTGGACCACCAATCTTCACAACTAGCATGCCAATTTCTGGGTCACCCTTTGATATGTGTGCATGATCAATTTGCCCTATAGCTCCACTGAACATTATAGGCTTCAACCATTCACGCCGCTCCCCATTTAGCAACCTCATCCCAAATGTTCTGGTATATCCCTGAATTAGAGGCTCACCGAACTTGTTCCCATAGTCAGATGCACCATCACTAGCATCAACAAGAATTTGCAATGGAGAGGCCAGATTCACTGGGTAAGAAAATGAAGGGTCCTCCCAGGGTGCATTTGAATTGTCAATTCGAAGATTACCAACACAGTAACCAGCAGTGGAAGCAACAACAAAAGAACCCTTCCCAGTGGCATGTGTGTCCCTTATACGGCCACCTGCACCCGTCTCAGCTCCAGGGTATGGTGCAACAGCGCATGGAAAGTTATGGGTTTCTGCTGTGAATAAAATATCTAGCTCACGCATGATAATGGATAATGGTGAAGTGAAACCCGGAATTGTTGGGCGCAGCTGATTTACTGGGAATCCTTTTATTGCACTCGAGTTATCCTTGAATCCGATGACAGAGTTATTGTGGTTGGCTTTCAGGGGACTCTTCACTAACTGGAACAAAGTGGTTGGCATGGTCTCTCCGTCTATTACAAGCTTTCCATTAAAAAACCAATGTCTGCTATGTTCGCTATTGGATTGTGCAATATCAAAAAGTTCCACGGTAGTTGGATTGCGTTTAATATCATCTCTGAAGAGGTGTGTATAGTAGTCAATATCTTGTTTGTCAAAAGCAAGTCCCATCTTCACATTTATTTCTTCCAATGCTTCTTCTCCCCTTTCAATGACTGGAACAACACGGACAGGTTCAGGAACTACGTCTGATTGAAATGATGTGAGCTTGTTGGGATAAATGCACTCTGTCATTCTATCATGAACCAATGCAGCGAATTCTTTGAGCTGACTTTCATCAAGTGGATCACTACCAGGCTCAAGGCGCAAAAGGTATCTTCTTGATCTCTCTAGTCGTGTCACTTCTACTAATGAGAGAGATTTACAAATTGAGACAGCATTGGTCGAGAATGCTGTTGAAAATGTCATCCGGGGACCAACCTCAACAATGACAGTACAAGAATTTCTAGATACTTCATCCTCCAGAAAGCTCCTAGTTTGCAACTTCTCAGGTTCATAAGTTTCTGCTAAGAGCCAATGAAGTGTTGAAAGCTTCTCAGGAGTGAGTGGATCGTCCAATTGAATGTTGAAGCACTGCTCAGTCAGTATATCAACAATATTAGCAGAAACCTTTGCCTTCACTTTCCTGAGCAGCTCCATGGTTTCACTTTCTTGAAGAAATGGTATACGGTACAAGTGAATAATTCCAACACCCAACGCAGTATCAGGTTTCTCAACTAATGGACTGTCAAACCCCTTGGATGCCACGGCCCCAGGAGATGACGACAATCGGATATTACGAGTCATAACTCTTTGTAGACGTGGCCAACAAATATGCTGTTGATGGAAGCAGTGTTGAGTCATTCGCAATCTTCTTGATCCAAGACTTCTCGCAGGAATTAAACCGCATCTTTTTCCCTATGTAGAGAACAAACATAAGAACAAGCTAATGCCAGCCAAAAATAAATTGTGTTATTTCATAGACTCTATACCATATTTCCAGGAAAGCCTTCAGTCCGTAACAGACTGCTTGCCGTCATTTGGCCAGGTGATGCCATCCCAAACCAAAGGATTTTTATTTTTTATTTCTTGTCAAAAGAGAATGGGAGATCTGCACATCAATTGGGAACCAGGGTTATGTTGAATCAAGCGTGAAATTATAGAAGGGATGCAAAGATATAAGTGTACAAGAGATATGAGCATGCCGAAGCAAAGAAGATAAAACAATCATGACAGGAGATCATTTCTTTTGAACAAGTTCCTCAATTTATTTGTGACCCCAAAGATTACGGTGCCATCATTTCAAATGTCAGGAAGGTAGTGCTACTAATAAACTCATGCAAAACAGTTCCTCAAGTGAAAAATGTAGAGACATGATTAAAGAAAACTATTTCTACAGGCTCACCACGTTAGTGTGCTTCTATAGGTAAGTTCAAACTTCAAAGACTAGGACACTCTTAGCCTGAACACGTTAACATCAAAGCACATTACACCATTGATTATTACTGCAAATAGTGACAAAAACTCTGCCTACTAATCAAAAGAAACTCTCTCTCCATTATTCATGTGATGCTACAACTTGTCTTCTGAATTGTTGTAAAATACAATTGCTATAGTAAACAGCACTGTTAAACCCTGAACCAAATTTACCAGCTAGTACAAGTACGCTGTGTACACCCTATACACATGCAAGCTGTCAAACATAGATGTTTCTAGATATACTGCATATATTATTGGTACCATATATTATTAGTAGCATAACAAAAGTGACTAGAGTTGTCTCACGAGTGACGACAGCGACATGTACATGGTTCAAAATATCTCGGTTTCAACTGCCAGGCCGTCGGAACTCGGAACCAGTGGACACTAACCTCAGTACTTTTATCACTCCAAGCTGCTTTGATCAGTAGCCGAACCTCAAAAAAATAAAGTACTAGTAAACTAGACTTAGCTGCTACTAGTAGATAGTTACTCAGTACTCATCAAGTTGAAAAAAAAAAAATCCGAAACAATGAAACGAACTGGAAGGATCATAGAAGGACGTATTGGATTTGGATTCGATGGCTCTAGGCACAAAATAAACTCTCAGAAACAGTCGACCCAGAAAATATATGGAGATAGGGTTCCTTACCAACGAAAGACGCAGGAATCAACGAGCCAGTCGAGCCAGACGGGAAAAAGGACGAGTAGGACAACAGCACCGTGAAATGAACTCCTCGGAGGCGCGGACGGAACGCTCCACTCCGCTCCGCTCGGGCGCAGGCCGGGAGTGTTCCCCGGCGGCGCGCCGAATACGAGACAAGCTTGCGGGGAAGCAGGAGACGGAGAACTGGAGAAGCAGCCGCCGCCGCTGCGAGCGCGAGAGAAAAGGGGAGGAGAAAAAGGGTAGTCAAGATGCCTTCCGCACTCACGCACCACAACGCAATGTTATTGAGGTTACTGGGCCGGTCCTAACCAGCGTGGCCGCCGCCTGTCGGCCCAGCGCTATGTTGTTGGGCCGCGTATTATAAGGGAATGAGCTGGAGCGCGTGGAGAGCGGGCCCGGCCGTTGCTTCAGTCACTGAGCTTTGACCTTTCCGCCGGCCCGGCCTACGATTTCAGTCACCTGATTTTTTTTTCAGGGTGTTGATGATTCCATGAAAAATCTCGGTAAGACTGTCTTCCACGATGCACACGCGCAGGTTGCTGCTGGTCATGGCGCTCGTGACCTTCTTGGCGATCACGGCGACGCAGGGTGCGAGGCTGGGACCACTGGCGGGGCCGCTCGGGCACGGGGGCGCGGGCGCGACGAGGACGAGGAGGTCGGTAGTGGACGCCACCACGCAGCGCAGGCCATCGTGCTGCACCCATGATCGCAACACGGGGGCGGGGGGCAGCTCGTGCTGCCCACTGACGACGCTGATGAGGCCAACCCCATGATAGCACTCGATCGAGATGCCAAACGCACAACCATCTGTCTCCCTGATGTTCTGTAAAACTTCTAGCACTACCTGGTATACAGTAACTTGCTCGTCCGTCTCTTGATCCATTTGTATTTGTATTTGGTTGGTTTCAGTGTCATTAACAGGTTTGTTTGCATATATTGGTTCCAGCGTACTGGAGTATCAATTTGCACGAAAACTCCATTCGATGAGTAAAAAAAACCTGGCCTGTTCGCTTGAACTTATCAGCCGGCTTATCAGCTAAAATTTACAGTATTTTTTTTTCACAACAAACCAACTTCAGCCGGCTTATCAGCCGACTTTAATACTAACCGAACATGCCAACATAGGAGTACTAAATGGTTTGCGAAAAGTCATACACGTGCCTGTAATTTCAATTCAAAGAAGGTTTCTCCCGTTGTCGTGCAAATGCAATATACCTTTAAGAACGAATGAATGAATTCAGGTTGTTACTTGTAGTTGTAGCACAATGTGGTTGTCTAATAAACCTAAACTACTCCAATATATCATGTCTCATGGGGAATTATCGTTTTTGTGTATGTTTGGGATTGAAGGGCTAGCAATTGTGACAATAAAATGGAATCGTTTGTTTCGCCGGATAGATAGAATTAATCCACCGGAATACGCGTAAAATTCACACATTATAAAGTGGAACAGATTTGGTTAATTTTATAGGAATCACAATTGCATGGGCAATAAAATTTTCTGGGCACTTCGTTTCAAAAAAAAATGGGCACACGGTTTTCTTAAGAACATGCGACGTGAGCCTGAGATGGCAGGGTAAAAAGATTTGGATCCTGTTCTGCTGCACTATTTTAGTAGTATTTTTTAATGAACCAACAGTATTTTTCTCTCGTAGCATTTTAGTATTAACATCAACGTAAGTCAAATTTCAGCGAAACAATGATGGCCTTTAAATTCCGAGAGCCACCCTATAGAATAAGAAATTGGGAAATTCTCTTTCCCAGAATGGCAGGATGACAGACCCCATTCTCGTGTCATCATCACTCATCACCGTCTTCTCAAAATGCCAAAGAAATCCTTTAAATAAAAACATTATTATAAAAAAAAACGATTTAGAAGCACATAATAAACGCGACCGGAAAAGGGTAGTATTCTTCTCTGCGCCCGTTACTCCTCCCCCGCCTCCGCTCCTCGCCGCCGCGCGGCGCGGCGACGCCCGATCCTAGGGTTCGCGAGGGGGCTCCCGCCGCCTCCTCGCCGTGCGCCGCACCGTCCCCCGCCACCGACGCCGCCGCTTCCCATGTCGCTCCGATCCGGCGGCCGCCAGCTATCCTTCGAGCTCCTCGCGGGCGACCTCACCGCCGACGACGCGGACGACATCTCCCCGCGCTCCCTGCCGGACACCACTTCAGATGGCCAGCGCCGGCGCAGGAGGCGGTCCAAGCGCAAGCGTGGGTTCCGGAGCCCCCCGATCGACGAGGCGGCCTCGGAGGGGGAGCAGCAGCCGCGCGTGGAGGGCGGCGGCGACTCGGCCGCGGCGTTCAGGGTCCCGGATCTGAGGTCGACTGCGGAGACGGTGTGCGAGGGCTCGGACGCCAAAAGGTCTGCTGCGAGCTGCGTGACCTATGTTGGCGTGGAGCTGAGGCAGAGGAGCGTCTCCGGGGCCGGGAGGGTGTTGGCGGCGTCCGCGGATGATGGGACCAGCAGCTGCGGCAGCAGCACGCGGGAGAGCGCAGCAGCTGCGGCGGCGGCGGTGGCGGATGTGCCGGCCATGGCGTGGCGGCCTGAGGCGAATGGGGGCATGAAGAAGAAGCTGGAGAAGGAGTCGTCGCTGGATTGGGAGAAGTACATGAAGGATAATAGCAACATTCTCGGAGGTTCAGATCTCACTGTTCACTGTATGTTTTTTATTGTGATAATTTGATGGTCCTTTCACCACTCCTCATTCTAGACAACACATTGTAAGGAATTTCTTAGACGATTTCGCTTCATTTTTGTGATATGAACAAAGTAGAACATGATGCTGCCTGTGAAGTTTGTTGCATCCTAGAATTAGAGCATTAGGCTGGAAAGACGGTCACAGTCTGAAATACTAATTGCTGGTCCATTCTTGGTGGATTTTCATATCTGACTAAATCTGGGAGATCTGATCCAAAACAGAATAATTATTTTAGTGGACCAATTTTCATTGCACTGGTAGATTCAAATTCAATTCTAATTTAGTAGCGTGCTATTGTATATTGAGTCAACAAGCCCTATATATGCATATTCACACCTCTATAAACCATTTGCTGTTGCAGAAGTTGAGCGCCTTGACAATTCACCATTCAGATATTTCCTTGGGGAACTATATGGTGGCAATTCACTAAGAAGCACAATTGCAGTGGGCAATGAGAAGAAGCGACAGCGGGTGTACAACACTATGTTTCATGTCCCATGGAGATGTGAGCGGGTATGCATCTGCACTTCTAATGGCAATACTTGTGGTACACCTCATGCATGTGATTTGAACTTTCGAGTATTGATGCTGTTCTAGCTTATTATCTTGCTTGATGTCAGGCATTGCTGGAAAATGGATCCAATATGCAAGAGTTATTCACAATTTGACATTTTTTAAATAATTAATTTTGCATGTTGATGAAACCAATAACTCACCATGTACTTTTGACTGAACAATCATGAATGAATTGTTGTCCTGGTTTGGGTATTGATAGGCGAAAATGTATATTGACTTAAAAAAGGGTAGAATGTGCTGTGATGAACTTCATACTTGGTTATGTGTGTACTTAACATGTTTCAGGAGTTATTATGCACTTGTTTGTGTGATGAGAGAGATGTTTGATAATGGTAAAATGCTGCAGCTAATTGTCGCAGGATTCTTCGTCTGCTTGGATTCCTTTCTGTCGTTGCTTACAATTATGCCTGCACGAATTGTCATTACCATCTGGCGGGTGCTGAAGACCAGGTCGGTTTGCAATTTTACTGTAAATTAAATGAAGTATGTTCTAGTATTTTAATTATTTATTGCATGAAACAAATTTAGACTGAACTGTTGTTTAGCAACATATTGGCAGTGCGGAGACATTCTGTGATTTATGATTGTAGATTCTGATTAAGCTTGATGTTGTCTTATATGATGTTCATAAAAAAGTTAACTCTTAGTGATATAATTTTTATTTTAGATAATTGCACCTAAACATTACTTGTTGAGCCAGTCTTAGGGTACCTGTTCTGGTTCTGGTTGGGAAGCTTCTGCTTAAGCTAGTTAACCTTGCTCATAGATCTTATCACATAAACCTAGTACTCTGTTGTAGTGAAAACTTAATGCACTTTGACCATAGCTTTCTGATAAGCTAGTTTCTATTGGATGTCTAACCCAACAATGGGAGCTATAGTACATTTGGGATTTACAAGTATGATTTACTTTTTAGTATATTAACTTTTTTTAAGAGAACTTGCATATGGGAACTTACTTTCTAGTTAAGATAATCTCAGTTTGAAATGCAGCGGTGGCTATCTGAAAGAAATTGAGCTCCTTGTACAGTACATGATTTACTTTGAGAGGAAATATGAACCATGGAATAATTGCATAAGTAGAGATAAACTGCTTCGAAGCAATACTTCACAACACAAGGCAAAAGTATTATTTGTTTTGCCTTTTCCAATCAAGTGTCTAGTTTATGCTTGGTATCCTCCATTGTCAGTATTAGTTTACTGGGTAGATTGGCTTATATACTGATGTTCTTAGCATTTATTATAGTAAACTTTAGCAGTGCAAGAAACCACCAACATTATTTACTGTTTTACATCATTTCCTGTTCTGATGATCTACATGTTTGTAGTTGCGTCTTTTCTACCATTGACTTGTTTTTGCCAGCTTTAGTTTTCACAAAGGCACTCTTTCCCATTCAGTCCCTCTTTAGTGGACATATTAGATCATGTAATCATTTATCCAATGTATTTGTGACAGAAAGTTTCTTAGGCCAAATGCTGCTGATTTATCAGATTATGGATGTTTTGTAGTTCTAGCCCTTGGAGTTGCTTCTTTGCAAATGATAGGTTATCCCCCTTTTTTTTTTTTTTGCTTGAACAAGCGGACATTCTACGTATTTGATAATCCACCCACGATTATTCTTTTTTTTGTGTCAGATATTAGCTTAATTTACCATGTCATTCGTGGTCAGGGCACGATCAAGCTTTATGTCGTATACAACGTACTAGAGGTGAGTATACTATTTATTTGAAGTATACATTTATTATTAATATTTGTGTGCTTGACCTGTGATTTTGTTTTAGATCTTTGACAAACTCTGTCAATCATTCGGTGAGGATGTGCTGCAAGTTCTGTTCAACTCAGCTGAGGGGTTGTCAGCATGCTCGACAGATAATGTGACATTTGAACTGATGCGGTTCATTTTGGACGAGGCGATAGCCGTTGTTGCATTTGATATCCTTTTCTGCAGTTTGCATCAGTTAATTTCCCTTTAAATGATAGATGCAATTTGAATTAGAACCAGATAAGATCATGGACACCTGACTGCCTAATGGTAAAGGTCACACACAATCTGGTGGTGAATCTAGTGATTACAATAGCAAAATTTTCAATTGAATATACAGTGGTATGGGTTTGCTTGACATCAATGTGCTCTGATTACATTGTAGATTTAATTGTATTATCGCTACTGCTGCTATTTTAATATAAACATCGAATTTTGAATTCCTTAACAAGTTGTACTTGTCCATTCATTTGTCTTGTTAGCTCAGGCGATCACCCTGTCAACATGTATTATTGCCCACAACAATGCATTATTGGCTCTACTGGTATCAAACAATTTTGCTGAGATAAAAAGTAATGTATTTAAGCGTGTTAGCAAAGAGAATCTTCATAGTTTGGTATACTATGGTGAGTGTGCTTATGATTTATGCGCATATTATTCCAAACAATGCGCTTTTGTATTTATTCTTTGGTTCTTTACTTGCTGAGCTACTTGCTGTTTTCATCATCTTAGCCCCTTAACCATGTCAAAAAATGCTGAGTTGGACTTCATTAATGTTTATCTACATAGGCTTCTTTGCAAAAACTGAACCATCTACAAACAGCTTTTTGTACATTTTTATCAATGTAAGGTTCAAAACCATTTATGTTACACAGGATCTAAACACCTAGCTTCAATCAGCAGTTTGATGGCAAAAATCAAAATATGTTCTCTAAATTCCATCATGATGTTCTAAATTTAGCAAACTTCATATTCACCTTTGTTCAATCTTACATGCTGTTATTCTTGATAATTAATTCATATGAAGATGCAGCTTATTTGCTTATAACATTATAACTTGCAGACATCATTGAGCGATTTCACATCACGGCCTTTCTGCTATTTGTTCTTGCTCAAAATATCTTGGAAGCAGAGGGTCCATGGTTTGACAGCTTTCTTACTGTAAGTTTAGTATTCTTCCATTTTCGGTACCTCTAATGCAAAGATTTTTTTTTATCAAATCGAAAACTCGTTCAAACAATTTGTTTATTATCACTGCAGAATGCGTCATTGGTTTTTTTGTGTGAAGTACTTATCGATGCTATCAAACATTCCTTCCTTGCAAAATTTAATGAGATAAAGCCAGTTGCTTATTCAGATTTTTTGGAAGATCTTTGCAAGCAGGTGAGGCGCTGATGCTTATCTCGATTCTATCCGTATTTCAGGCTTAATGATGTGTGCCATTTGATACAATCATACAAAAATGGATAACTAAGCAACGATTAGGTAGTTGAACATCTTCATCAAAAGTAAGAGGTACTTGATTATCATGAAGCTAAACTGTTAAAGAAAATAAAACATACACGCACAAAAGCACAAAACAGTTTAATTTTGTTAAGTGACATGTACTTTGTGACGGCTGTACTATTGCTGCATCGCTTACTGGATTTCTGTAATTCTGTCAGTGAATTCTCTGATGCTACTGTGTTACTGTATTCTATTAGGTATATTTCTCCTAATGCCAGTGTTTGCAAATTTGTTTTATATGTTAGGATGCATTTACTGAAAAGGTCAACTTGCCATTTGAACTGATGATTGACATGCATTGAGCATTAGTTTTCAATATATTCCAGGTCCTCCTTGGGGCACAGTTTCCCTGCTTTGATTGGTTGATCATACCAAAAGTTTGTGGCATTGAAGTTCGATTGCCCAGAATTTGAATATTATCCATTGAACCACCATTAATGACCATATTTCTACAGATTTTGAATGACAAACCTGATGACCATAAGAAGGACCTAACATTCATCCCCCTTGCCCCAGCTTGTGTTGTAAGTACACGCCCAACTATCCATGCTCTATAGTGCCATGTTACATTGTACAGACTACTTACATGGAAAAAATGCCTTGTTTCTTTAGGTAATTCGTGTATTGACCCCGGTATATGCTACCCTCCTTCCTGCTGGCCCATTTATCTGGAGAATATTCTGGATTTTACTTTGGTCAGTTCTGACCTATTTTATGCTCGCCATATTCAAGATAATCGTGGGACTGATACTGCGCTGCCTTGCAAATTGGTATGTAAATCTACGGCTCACAAGAAAACAACATGTGGATTGAGTACATGGCACCACAATTCTGGTGCTACGGTTACAACATCTCTGAGAAGACATTTTGCTGTGGTGCATGAAGTACAGCAAGCACTGCAGCTGCTGAGAGTTATATGACAGAAGTATTAGTATAGTACAGCACAGATGAATATTATAGTATCTTCTTCTAAGGGTTTTGTCGATTCAAGGAACAAATTAGTCCAATTTTGTGGTGTTTACGGTTTATTTCTGACCTCCGTTTGTGCATAGCTCAGCTTCATCCTAAATTATCTGCTGTCACCTAACCAAGATGTTCTGATCTGTCATGTAAGGCATGCTTATACATTTCCTTCAGAAAAAAAAAAAATCTCATACTTCGTGTTCCACATCAGCTCAACAAGATTGTTCGCATTGCCTCTGTTTTTGTGTGCTATTGTCTGGTGCATGTCTTCGCGATAAGATTTGTTCATTATCATTTTCCCAAGGCACTAGCTTTGTTTTTTTGCAGAGTGTGGCACGTCCGAGTTTCATTGCCACAAAGCCATAACTACAGGGTTTAATCGCACAACAACGTTAACAAGCTTACAGAATCACCAAACGCTTAACAGATGTTAAGCTCTCGAGACAAATTACAGAATTTTTTTTTTTGGTACTTCAGGTCGGTTCGAACCATGGATCAAAAATCATGATCCAAATCTACCTTTGACCACTGACAAGTTGGGTTAGACTTTTTTTTAGACTGGGGCCTTGTTTAGATCACCTCCAAATTCTAAGTTTTTTCACTCTCTTTTCATCACATCAATTTTTGGACGTATGCATGGAGCATTAAATAAAGGTAAAAAAAATAACTAATTACACAGTTTGGTTGTAAATCACGAGATGGATCTTTTGAGCCTAGTTAGTCTATGATCGGACAAAGTTTGTCAAATACAAACGAAACATGCTACAGTGTCCAGGTTGCAAAAATTTGCAATCTAAACAAGGCCTGGGTACATCAAGTAATCAGGTTGGGTGGGCCACGAACAGGTCTATGAGCCATTTCCCGACGTGAAGAAATTACCGTGTGTGTAGCTGTAGCGCCTGCAAACCGGGGCCACTACAAAGTGCGAAGTGGCCGACGAGGCGACGACCCGCCCCTCCGCCCTCCGGGCCTCCGCCTGTTGCTTCCTATCCCAGCAAGCCGGGCTCCAACTCCGAGCAAAACAGGGGAGGATCCGAGACATCGCGTCGAAAACACACCACTCGGTAGTCGTTACTCGCCCGCTTCTCCCACCGGCTCGGGACTTCGGGTCTCGGCTCTCGCGGATGCGGACATGTGCGCGCTTCCCCTACTTGGTTACTCTACTCGTAGTCGTAGTCGTAGGCGCTCTATCTTCGCGCGGCCACCTGGGCCTTTGTTCCTCCCGCTCCGACCAAGCGCTCGCAAGCTCGGGCTCCATGTCCATCACAAGGTTGGCCGCGTCGTACGTGGACCCCGGCACCGGAGTCCCCCTCCGCCGCGCGATCCTTTACGTCGTCGTGCTCCTCGGCTCCAACCTCGCCACGTTCCTCCTCTCCTTCCACTATTCTTCCTGCGCGACGCCTCCGGCCGCCGCGGCGGCGCCGCCGAAAATGGCTACTCCAACGACCACCACCGTCCCGGAGCAGCCGGTGGACCTCCCGCTGGAGTTCCACGCGTTCGCGGGGCCGCACGCGCTACCGTACGGGCTCAACACCAACTGGGGCACCGCCGAGCTGCGGCCGCCCGTGGGCCACCCGTGCCTGGCCTTCCCGGACCTGCTCGCCGCCTTCATGTCGTACCCCGTCAACGCCTCCTGCCCCGACGACGAGCTCCCCGCGCAGCGGCTCCTCCTCCGCGGCTGCGAGCCCCTGCCGCGCCGCCGCTGCCGCCCCGCCGCGCCGCCGGACCCGGCGCCACCGCTGCCGTTCCCGGACGCGCTCTGGTCCACGCCGCCCGACCGCTCCGTGCACTGGTCCGCCTACACGTGCAAGTCCTTCCGCTGCCTCGTCGACCGCGCGCGCTCCCCGCGCTTCGACGACTGCAAGGACTGCTTCGACCTCGCCCGCGGCCCGGAGCGGTACCGCTGGCTCAACGCCACGGACAAGAAGAGGAACCCGCTCAACTTCTCCATCGACGAGGTGCTCGCGTCGGCGTCCCCGCCGGGGTCCGTCCGCATCGGGCTCGACATCGGCGGCGGCTCCGGCACCTTCGCAGTGCGCATGCGCGAGCACGGCGTCACCGTGGTGGCCACCACCGTGAACCTCAACGGCCCCTTCAGCACCTTCGTGGCCGCGCGCGGGATCGTGCCGCTCTACGTCAGCGTCGCTGCGCGGCTGCCCTTCTTCGACAACACGCTGGACATCGTGCACTCCATGCACGTGCTCAGCGGCTGGATCCCGCCCGTCGCGCTGCAGTTCGCGCTGTTCGACGTGTACCGGGTGCTCCGGCCCGGCGGCCTGTTCTGGCTGGACCACTTCTTCTGCGGGGAGGCGGAGATGGCGGCGTACGTGGATGTAATAGAGAGCGTCGGGTTCGGCAAGCTGAGGTGGGTGAAAGGTAGGAAGCTCGACAAGGGACCGGAGAGGAAGGAGATGTACCTCTCGGCATTGCTAGAGAAGCCGCTCAAGAACTCGTGGCGCCATTAATTCCGGTAACTCTTGATCAAAGGAGGGAGGTTGGATAACAAAGCCACTGTGATTGATGCGATCCTCACTGAGGCAAGGAATGCACTGTTTGTTGACTAGATGGCTTGCTTTATTTTTTATGTATGCTTTTTTAGGCGGTTTGCATGTGTTCGTCGTGCATGCGTCGTCGAAATTTTACGATCTTTCTGTAAGTGCGCATTTGTGTACTAGAAATAAATGGTTAAATTGATCATGTCAATGTCCAAAACAATGTCATTTTTCCCCATCGGCCTGGGCAATTATGCACTTTTTCATGTTATATCCTGCCACGGTGGAGATCAGGTCAGAGCAGCCTGCCATAGGCGCTTACAGACAGAAGCGGCGCTCAACCGAGCAGCAGACGCTTTGGATGCGGAGTGACCGAGTGAGGCACTTGGACGCTCTGACAATAAAAACTAGTCGAAATACGTTCGTCGCGCGTTGTATAGCTCAAAGGCTATTAAAGCAGACTCTTGCTTGTATAGCTCAAAGGCTATTAAAGCAGTGCTTGTATAGCTCAAAGGCTATTAAAGCAGACTCTTGTGTTTTTTAAACTATCTAAGCAGCTGTGAGGACGTGGAATGGATGGGGATTAATTATTCGGGATGAACACGGTGGAGCGGTGGGCTCAGGTGCTGGTAAGATTGACCACTGCCATGACGCTCTCCAAGCTGAAACTACTGCAGCCTAGCTTGCAGGGCATTTTATTTGCCATCGATGCTGGGATTCAAGGGTGGAAATTGAGACTGATGCTTCTAACTTAACTCGGCGCTTACTTCCTCATCATTTGATATGGCGGTGAATGCAATCATCTTTCGCGACATCAAGTGCTTATTGTATTCTGAATTTGTGTCTGCGAAGGTGCTATATATCCCCATGTCTTGTAATATAATAGCTGATGCATTAGCTAAATTGGGTGCATATTTAGGGTTAGGGTCAGGTGCTGTTGAGCTCTGGTCAGATTGTAATCCTGCTGCTGTAAACGATTTGGTGGCCACCGATCAGGTGTTGACCTCTGTTTAATGGAAGTTTATTCCTTGCTAAAAAAAACGTTAACTCTTATGCAGGCGCTACATGATATGTCATCATTCTCTCTTTAAGAGAGTACCCTGATTTGTTTTGATGGGATTGTTTTAGGCGTTTTGACGGAACAGTTTAGGCCTCCTTTGAAAGGTAAGACTGTGAAAATGAATTGCTTTTTATAAAATTTTCTATATAATTTGTAGAAACCCTTTAGGTTAATATATCGTTGCCTAAATATTCTCATTGTGACGGTCTTGCTGATGTCATTGCAAAAAAAAGGAAAAAGAACTTTTGTTGATACAAAACATGATTAATATGATTCTGAAATTTTATATTATTTTTTTAGTATCTTAACAATCTTAAATGAAAAAACCAAAACTAGAAAATTGTAATCTCATCGAGAGCTACTGTTTTCATATAAAATCAACTTCATCCAGAATCGTATGAAAAAAATACGATTTTTCTAAGGTAGAGTCTTGCCGCTGACATGCGGGTCTCGTTTGTCAAATCCATGCCACATAGGATAACGGTCCAGTAAACACATGTTTGGACCTAGATGAGATATGTTACAATGACACCTCCAGACAACTTTAAGACCGCTAGAAAATTTTACAACAGTGATAATTGACGATGTAGGTAGCTGACGTAGAGCAAAGAGAAAAAAGAATGATTATTTATACGCTCTCTCTCTCTCTCTCCAGTTTGATTGTTCATTTGAGGCAACTGGCCTCATCACTTCTCTCACAACATGCTTTGCTATTCTCGACCTGCATAAAATAGTTTGGTGCCGCTACCAAAGCATGTATTATAGCTATCTTTCACCTCCACGTCTATATCTAGTTAGCTCCAATGAGCGTTGTAGCTCAAAGGCTGTGAAAGCAGGCTCCTCTGTTTTTAAACTCTCTAAGCAGTTGTTATTTAGATGTTACTACCATTGAAAGTTAAGGCTCTTATTCGGACGCTACATGATATGTCATCATTCTCTCTTTAAGGGCCTATTTGGCATGGCTCCGGCTCCTCTGAAAATGGCTCCGGCTCCTCTGAAAGCTGAAGCCGTTCTGAAAAACGTTTGGCAAAACGGCTCCTTCGCACTAGACGACGTGAACCCACAGCAAGGAGCCGCGCGAAGCTCGTTTTTGAGGCTTCTCCTGCGCAGGCAAAAAATGACTCCGGCTCTTGACCAGCTCTGCATGCGGAGCCCTTTCCAAAACAGGCATTTGGTACAGCTCCTGCAGGAGCCGGAGCTGAAAGAGGCTCTAAGAGCCTATCATAGAGCCTTTTCCATTGTTTTAGGTGTTTTGATGGGATTTGTTTTAGGCATTTTGATTGGACTGTTTTACGCCCCCTTTGAAATGTAGAACTTCGAAAATGAACTGTTTCTATAAAATTCCTATACAATTTCTATTTTCTGTGTTCCAAAAAGGCCTTAAGGTTAGGGCCCGTTTGTTACAGCTCAGCTTCATTGGTGAAGCAATTTTTTTTTCTTCAGTTCCATAAAACAACTTCACCAGTAAAGCTAAAGTCGTTTTCAAAAAAGTTTGGTAAAACAGCTTTTAAGGAAGACAACAAAGAGAAAGCTAGAAGTATTTTCAGCTTCACCTCAGTTCTTGTGCGGTGAGAAGCTAAAAAAACAACTTTTAGGGAGGAGTTATTTCAACTAGACTTTTTCGTAGAAGCTGAAAAACATCTTTGAAAATCAGGACAGAAGCCCTACCAAACATGATCTTAATATATCATTGTCTAATTATTCTTATTGTGATGGTCTTGCTGATGTCCATTGCAAAAAAGGAAAAAATAACTTCTACAGATAAAAATGATTTGTGAGGGTTGCCAGCATGTTTCTCATATGAACGGCCGGCACCTGAAGGAAGCCTACGTGATAATGCAGGAATGATCGGCAACAATATGCAACTATACATACATAATGTATAATACATTGATACTCTTTTGTTTCTTTTCCAATGTGGGATTTTCTACAGCACACATATTGCAGTCTCTATCACTGACAAATAGTAAAACAAAGGGATAGAGACAAAAATATAATGCCCAAACCTATTTGGAGCACACATTGCAGCACTATAATCAAGACAATCAATATGCTGACTGAAACTTTACAGTATCATTTACATTCTATACATGAAAACCAAAAGGGGGTTCCCAGTTTTCCAGTACGCTCGCCAGAAAACAAAGAGAGCGAGCACACACGCACGGTTATGAATTCAATCTCTGAAGAGTGAAGAGCACTCCAGTAAAAACTTCTGAAGCAGTCCACTCAAATCCAGTGTGAAGACCAAGAGAAGGAATTCCATAAGCTGGCATCAACCAAACCTGGTTTGACAAAGAGGATATCCGATTCGACCAATACACCATGCTACACTGCACATTAAGCAAAGCATATTGGAACAGGTGGTTAGCAGGCAGCCACATTCATAACAATTTTTTCCAAGATCAAAATTTTTGGGTGCATAGAGCCATAGACAAACCGCATCCTAAGGGCAGAACACGATAAATGGAGATGGATGTAGGTCTAGAACAAATGCCCTACTAGTTTAGGAACAGTTATTTAATCACAGTAGCAATTATAGCAACAATGCAGCGCTACAATTTGAGTTTCATGGGGGTTATATAGGTTAGGGGGTGAGTAGAGCAACAGCATTAGGTTAGGGGGTTATATAGACTTTTTTCCTAAAGCCAGTCTCAGTGCGTGACAGTCTTGGAAACTGAGATGAAAACACCCTCTCTCAACTCACGGTTTCATATGCTAGTCACAGAATTAAATAGTTACATGGTGTTGCGATCAAATATGCCATATGAACAATAAGGCCACTTACAACACTATATATAGTACATACTAGCATAAAAAAATGTGAACGAAAATAGTTTAATTTACTTCAACATTTGTATGATATAAATAAAAATATATATAACAGGGTCATATGGAAGGGCAGGCCTGGTGCAATGGTGAGAGCTGTCTCACTGAATCACCAGGTCGTGGGTTCCAAGCAGCCTCTCTGCAGATTTGCGGGGGGGTGTGGACGGCTTGCCTCGGTTATTCCCTTCCTCAGACCCCACTCATGTGGGAGCCTCTGGCAATGGGTTTGCCCCCATAACAGGGTCATATGAAGGGCAGGCCTGGTGCAGTGGTGAGAGCACCAGGTCGTGGGTTCGAAGCAGCCTTTTCGCAGATTTTGCGGGGGGAAGGCTTGCCTCGGTTTTTCCCTTCCCCAGACCCCACTCATGTGGGAGCCTCCGACACTGGGTCTGCCCTTTTTATAACAGGGTCATACGTAAAATAAATTACATATAGCGCATGATAATCATGAAAGGTATGGTGCACACGAAGATGCAAGACACATGAGATGAGGCAAAACACATGGGGATGAAACTATAGACTCTCAATGCAGATTTCAGGAGAGTTTCATTGACTAGGTAACTGTGCCAATTGAGTTTCATGTCTCTCTTAATTTTCACGCCACCTCACCACTTTTCGTGACGTGGCACTATAATAATTAAGTATGAAACTTCAACTGAGAATCTGAGATTGGCCTAATGTTTTGCATCTACAAGGCCGTTATTCTAATATAGAAGAATTACTGCAGTGACTGATCCCAAGAGGACTGCCAAGCCACATTTATTTTACCCTCCAGGTCAGCACATACAAAAGTTTCAGGTTATTTACGTAGCCATTGCATTACTCTGCTCCTTAAAAGCACCCGGTGCAAATGACATGGCAAACAAAACTTTTTTTTTTTTTTGCTAAATAACCCCATTGTACATGCTCTAACAGCACGGTGGTATGTGAGGAGGTGTGATGATAGACCTTACAACGGTAAGGGAAAACAATTCAAGGGCGCAACTATTTCCTTGTGATCTGATGTAGTGTATGGGTGTGGGTGTGAGAGTTTTGCGGTTTGGGTATATTGTATGGGTTCTTTACCCTTTTTCCCTTAATACAGAAAACATATGCACAGTCATCCATCATACTTGTGCACAATTACCTCAATATTGATTTAACAGTGTCCAGTTCAAGGGTGTACCTGGATCATGGCCATATTATCTACGTTTCACAGAGTTTGCTCCTCTGACAGCCTTAATTTGCTGTGATTCTTTAAAGCAGACAAAATGCACCAAAGTCTGTCCATTTGGATATATTGCAAAAGCACTATTTGCAACACGCTTATGGCAAAGAGAACACGTACTATCTCCATCAATCTTGACAACAGCTTGACACCGCTTATACAGATCCTCCTTGACCTGAAAGATCAGTCAAGGATATAATAAGAATATTGATTGCGCTACACAACAAATGTAGCAGATAAATGATAATAGTTACCAAATCATTGTTGATAGAAGCCGTAAATAAGCATGTAAATATAATACTCTCATATGGCATATATGATAAGAGAGATGGTGTGTTTGACGAGAGAGATTGAGAACATGACAAGATACAGCCATTAATCTTGCACATCTAACTTAATTGGCATTGTCTGTTTGCATGTGCACAAAATGACTAGCGTCATCATCATGCCATTTAACTTTGGATTGGAGATGCATACTAGAGTTGGAGGTCATTACATAAAGGGGCAAATCTGGACAGCAAATCCTAAAGCCAACATCTTTTATAGTAGCAGAGCTAGGAATATACCTTGACAACAAGAGTGAAAAAGCTACAACAGAATGTCAAGCTAACCTGCAAGTTTGCCCGGAAAATCAAGTTTTTGATAACCAAGTAATTGCGCCGATGTTCACTAGAGTTCCGCAATAGTGGCTCAAGAAATGATACAAGATCCTGCAAGTGTTCATATCAGATAATTAGAATCTTGAGAAACCTCGGCAATGGATATTTTGAACGATGTGAAAATAAATAGTTGAAGCAATCAATAGTGGAACATAAGCATCAGAAACTGCAAAATTGTGTTATTTTTCCTAAAAAAAGGCATAATTATGCCTAGTGCAAGAGCCTGAATAACAGCAGAGTATAACAAACAACAGACTTATGCCGCATATGCAAAAATTAGAAGAGTACTACTCCCTCCGTTCCAAATTACAAGACGTTTTGGCTTTCTAGATACATTGCTTTTACTATGTATCTAGACATAGCCTATATCTAAGTGCATAGCAAAAGCTATGTATTTAGAAAAGCCAAAACATCTTATAATTTAGAATAGAGGGAGTATATCAATACATCTTCCTTAGTAAACTTCAAAACGGGGAAAAAAAATCATATAATAGCTTGTCCATTTCTACACGCTGCAAGTACAAGAATGATGATGTGTAAAATCCTCGCTATTTCTCAGTTCACATAAGTGCATCACCGATATATTACATAGGGTCAGTAGCATTAGCACAGTCCAATCATAAGTTCATAACACCAGGATTACTGTAATTCACTCCATGCCATCCCACGATGGCATTGAGGGATGACTCCCAAAATCTGGATGGCATGGAGTGAAGCAATTCGAATTTGGGCGGCATGTTGTAAAAGCAGACTTATTTGATGGCAAATATTTAACAACAAACATACTGCCACATGCAGGTCCTAGGCGTATTACTGTTCACGCAAACAGTTCCTGAGCCTTCAAGCCCATGGAGCTAAACGCTGGTTGTTATCTTTAGCTAGCTAGGAATTAGAAGACTGGATAGCCATGATAAGATTAGTTCAGATTTTTAGGGGTTTGTTACCAGTAGAGATAAGATTAGGATTGATCTGTTAGGAGCATCCCCTAGTAGCTCTATAGGAGGAGCAGCTGGCAACCATGCTGGGGTAAGCAAGAAGATTATCAATCTATTAGGGTTGGTACCCTTCTATCCCTCTGCTTTTGTGGTGCACCTGCTGCCTGTCGGCAAGGTCACACTGCTTGGGTTAGGGCCATCCAGATCAAGTTTGTGGCAACTGGTATCAGATTGTTCTGGTTCCGTTTCCATTTGGTTCCCCAACTCAAGGAATCATTGACCTCTCAGCCAATGTTGCTGACATCTCCACAACGCTACCAAAGCGATAAAGGACATGGTGGCACAGCTGCCAGCCTTAGCCAAGATGATGAGGGAGAGGGTGGAGTGGGAGTGTCACGCGGCGGTAGCGGCGGGAGGCCAGAGGCAGCTGCGTGACTCTTGGCAAGATGCCAAGAACAGATGGCACGGATCTCCAACATTACAGCATTGGGTGTTGCCATGACTTCATCACCAACACTGGCGACGGTTCCTGTGAGTGTGCAGATTGTGCAGGCTGTATGTGCAGAGAGGCAGAGCAGCAGCAGCATGTTTCAGCCCTTGCTGCTATTATGCAGATATGCTGCACGAGGCCCTACAGCGGGGTGTGACTTGTCCTGCATGTCCAGGTGGACACAGCTGCCATTCTTTGTGGTGGGAAGGGATTTCTACAACATGCTGTGGCATTGTCATGGTACAGAGACTCAACACCATGGGGCCATTGAGGGCTCTCACCATGGCCACCACCACAGCTTGAGAACGAGCTGTGTTCGAAGGAGGAAGGAAAAGGAGCTGGGTGTGCAGCTGATGCGCTGCCTCTCCTTCAAGCATCAAGGATGGCACTTCTCTTGGTTCCATAGGAGGACATTGATATTAGGGGGAGTGGGATGGAACATGAACAGAAGCAGCACAACTGTCCCTGCCTTGAGTATAGCAGAAGCTGCTACTCTTCCAAGAGATGGAGGCGCTGTTCCTTCCGCAAGTAAGGGCAGCGTTAGTCCTCTCATTGTCATTGGAAACACAAACACCGTCAAAAGGAACAGGTCTCCAGAGCCCTTCCCAGTCATCATGGGGCCAACTTGGGCTTCAACCATGGCCACCACCAGCTCGAGGACAAGCAGTGTCAAAGGATGGATGGAGTTGTGACATGAACAGCACACTAGGCTTCTAGCCCGTGGGGCAAGATTGGATAGCAAGGAAAAGATTAGTTCAGATTCATTAGGGGTTTGTTACCAGTAGAGATAAAATTAGGTTTGATCTGTAACATCTGTTAGGGTCATGCCAAGTAGCTCTATAAAAGAAGCAGCTAACAACTGTTATGTGGTAAGCAACAAGAAGAATATCAATCAATTGGGGTTAGTGCCCTTCTATCCCTGCCTCTGTGGTGCGGCAGCCGCCTATCGTTGAGGTCGTGCTGCTTAGGTTAGGGCCATATAGATCAAGGTTCGTGATGCTTACATATTTATTCTAGAAGTGTGCATGATCAAAAGATATCTTTCATACATAGTATACCAGGAAAAAAAATACCTGGAGTTTAGTGTCTCTTGGTAACAGCCTAAGAGCCTGAGCACCATTTATTCTGTCCCACCGTTGGCTTAACAGTTCCAGCGCTTCATTTAACATTATAGGCCCTCCGTCATTTACATCATCTCCATCACCATCACTTCGGCCACTATCTGTTCCGCTGGGGCTAAAGCGTATGTCATCAGCCCCCTCAATCTCAACGACCTTTTTACCTATGCGCCCCCCTTTGAGCTTAGTAGCACTAGCCTTTTGGATTCCAGAGTATTGTGATGCGACTGGAATAATTTTCTGCTCAAATTCCTTTTCAGCTTTTCTTGGGTTCAGATAAATTTGCAGAAGATTAAAATAGATATTTGACTTGGATGGTTGTTGTTCTCTTTCCTCATAAACACGGTCACAATATGCAACTGCTCGCTCTGGCATCTGGAGCTGCAGTGGTACAAAAGATATTCTGGGTAACCTAAAAAATAATATTTAACCAGAACTCAACAATGTCAATGGATCAAGGCACACAAAAGCAACAATACCTTGTGAACATAGAGAGAGAGCGCTCTGAGGTGTTGATTTATTTTCCCATACAATATAGCTCGCTCCTCAAAAAGAGCGTCCTGGGGAAGGCGCTTAAGAAGTAAGTCTGTATTGTAACCTGAATTACTCTCCAATGTGGATATTAACTTCTTCCGTGTTGGGGAATATGTTCTCTCTGTCCAGTTTCCCTCTTCCTTCAGAATCTTGTACCAGTCTAGAACTTCAGAAAGGTACAGTTGCACCTTCAGATCAGAAGATCCAATTGTCAGAACATTAATCCATGCATTAATTATACTGTGAACTTTGTATGATCAGGTTAAGGAACAAAATCATCTAATCAGCATGAAATGGATTGATTAAATATGAATTTTCCAATATACTAACACAATACAATTGTACATACCAGCTCGTTTTGCAGATTAGGGTTGATCCCAGTATCATTCATTGAGAGCATTAGTTCTAAGTACGTTGACTGCAAATTTGGAGCATGCTGCTTCAGATATGAATTTACCAAATCTGCTGGAACATTTTCAGACAAGAAGAGCTGAATAGTTTCTGATGGGTTGCGCTCAAGGACGTACAAGGAAGACTCTAAAACCAGCATTGGGTCAGATCTACAAAGGGGCTGGAAATGAAAATGAAATCTCGAATCAGTCATATAAAGGTATAATAATGTGGCAGGAAGCAAAATGATTTCAAGATATCAAGGCAAAGATCCAAATGATAACCTTTAAAAAGATATCAAGAGATACAACAGAAAAACATTACTATGCAACCAGTTTTGCTAATACTAACGAGCAATTGTCGGAGGACAACAAAAGCGTGAAACAGGACATGGTAGTATATTAAGCAATTATATGTGAGCCTACCACATATCAATTAAACTTTCAAGTATATAAACTGCTTGGCCTACTGATCTAAGAGTCATCATGAGTTGGATATAACCACAAAGTATGCACAGAGAAACTAGTAAACATGGGTCGCACTTTGAATTTAATATTTTAATAGTGCCTTAAAATTTAGCATGTTAACTTATCAAAATAACAGCATAATTATACATGAACCCATCTAGCTTGTAGAAACAGTTGTTATGCAGACAAATAGAACACCATTTAGCAAGGCATATAAGATATTCGAGGATCATTTGAGCTAAATGTGAGCAAAGGAAATAGAGATAATACCCTGAGATATTCAAGTATCATTTGAGGGTTAAATTTTTTATTAAAATCTGTATTCTCCATCTCAGATTTTGATTCTTCAACTAACTGATTGAGTAATCGGAGAGCTTCACGGTGCATTTCATTGCTTTTATAGAGTTCAAGTAAAACCATATATTCACTCCTTTCCTTCAAAAACTCTTCACATATCTTCAGGTCACAATAATTGAGTCCTTTCAACAGCTCTATTGCCCCTGATGACTGCCCAGTAAGAATAAGAGCTTGAAGCAGAGAAGTATCCAGTACAGTTGCCATTTCTCTAGCAATAGAGCTTGTATGTGTCTGAGCTCGTTTCTGAAAATAATAAAAGAAATAAAGTATGACTATTATGGATCAAATTTATTGGTAAATAACTGATATATTCTTAAATTTGCAACCATCTGCACAATTGAAAGACACCATGCACAATAACAAGTATACAGTATCTCAGAAAATTTTGGATGCAGTATCCTGATTCGTGACCAAAATCTACAGCTATATTCATTTCTTACCAGAAATGCAATTCATTATGAACCAAGTGCCCATGATAATTGGAAGTTGCCCAGATTCTAGCTCAAGTTATCATATGTCCATAATATTTCGACGTATCCCAGTTTAACTCCTACATAAACAAAACCATAGACACGCTGACTTTCTTCCATTCTAAATTTACCCTGACCTAACTGCATACAACAGTGAATCACCCATAGAGTTCAACAGACCAATCTAGAGACCAAGGAATGGAACTTCCAGACTTCTGTTAAAAAAAGGGAGCAAACAATTTTCTGTCTAGGGATCCTAAAATGAATTTGGTTGTAGAAAAGGCAAGCTGCAGTACGAAGGTCAATAAACAAATAGCATTGAAGCAAACACTGATTCTAGTGTCAAGAATCATTCTCAGTATCAAATAAATATGAAATAAGATATACTTATACTTGCTACCTTGCTCAGCTTCTTTGGCTTATATGGCTCAGATAATTTTAAGCTGTGGTGAACAGCTCCAGAGACCACCTCCTCTGTTACTTCAGCCGTCGCTCTTTCAATTATTCCACTTCTTTTCTTCTGCAAATACTTCACAAGGGCAGCTAGAGCATTGTGACTCATTTTCTTTACCTCCAATGGAGATTTATCATCTGATTCATGAAGCTGTAAAGAGTATGATTCCATCTCATCTGTCACATCAGAGGATTCCCTTGCTAATTCTGGCATGTCCAGCAGCTTGTCATGTTCACCTATAATATTTGTTTGAGGCAGAACAATAGATGGGTACAGAGATAAAACATAAGTAATGTCCACATGTGAATCTGAAAACTGTTCCATTGCCTCCTCATAGCTCCCACTATCGAACAAAAAGTGTCCATATCTAATTCACAAAATCAAAAGGAATAAAGGATAAGATATCACTTAATTAGGTTCATAGAATCAAATGCATAATAACAAAAGAATATGACGTTGGCTTCAAGTAGATTTGGTGAATTAGTAGCTGAGATTAATGAGGAATTCCCTTTGAAACAGACAGCATTTTAATTTTTCAACCACCGTTCATAGTTGTTCACTTTGATTTGGTATAGTCTACAGAAATGCAAAGACCTATAGAATATGCATTGCCATGAGTGACCAAAATTGAGAATTTATGTTGACAGAAAGCTTCGGGTTTCAGCCATATTTTTTTCCTGAGGATGGGAAGAACTTTCAGTTCTCATAAGCTATAATTTAAGTCCCATCCAATTTAATATATTAGTCAAATTTCTACAATTGTATCAAACTAACCTGGACTTCTGCATACCAGTCATATACTAAAGCAAAATAATACATAAATTTACTTACCTAGGTGTACATGAGTGCATTAACTCTTTCAAAAGATTTTTTTTATCTTTTACATTACTTGGCATACATCAACCCTATTATGTTCTATTGAACATCTCAAATTACATAAAACATGTGAACACCTCAAAAAAAAAATGCTGTTCTATACTAGTCAAAGGAGAAGATACATGTCTGGGGAGTTAATATATATTATGAGAAGTGTATAGAAAAAGATATGGATTCGGAACAGCTTGACAAAAGAGGAAAGGGATACATAGTAACTTGTACTATGTAGTGATAAAATATAGAATTATTGTGGCCTTTCTTTTCTAATGTAGAATCCGAAAATACCTTATGTCACTATATTCCAAATCAGTATTATTGTAGGCTTTCTTTTCAACTGGAAAATACAAACATACCTTATGTGGATTGAGCTTTCCTTTGCAGCTCGTAAATTTGAATCCTCTGGTGGAAGTAGCTTACACAATGCTAGCGCCTCATCAAATTCTCCAGAAGCGGTCAATTGCACTATCTGTAGAGCAAATATGTAACAATCACCGAAATAATTGAGATGGATAATTTAAAATTTACTTGAATTTTCATTTTTCAGATAAAATAGCATTCATTAGAAATAATAAAGGCCTCAACACACTATAATCTACTGGTTAAAATTTGAGATGGCCTATGAACAGAAAAGGGGTACAGACGTAGCTACTTTCCTATGGTTTTATAGATGTTGCAGTTGGCCCATATTTTATATACAGAGTTACAAAATTTAATTTGATTTGATTTTACTTACAATATTTTTGCTGTAAATCATTCATAAATTTGTCATTAATATTGGGGAAAAAAGGGAGTGATTCCTCTCGTAGCTAAGCAAACAAGATTTGTCAAGTAACCGCGGGGGAGGGGGGATAGGTTTCATCAAATTACAGATCTGAAAACAGGTTTTCTCAAATTGTATCAGGTTCGATTGTACAAGACATTATTAACCATTAATTGATCTAAACAATAGGCTTTAATACTTATTACATAAGTAGCACAACAAAATTGTCCTACAAATAGAGTTGCAACATGAACATTCTCAAAAGAAATGAGAGGGAAGGTAAAACCATAACAAAACTAAGCATGATAAATAGGACCATGTACTATATCTGTTAAAACATATATCAATGTTTAACTGATCTTAAAATATCTTATAATTGGTTGCCAGCTACTAACAGTCTAACAGAGTAATTAGAACTATTGTATTTAACTGGAGATGGACAAAATGATAAAGACGGGACATGAACCCAAATACTGGCACCAACACAATCATCATATCATAATTAATAAACTGGACAAGAATACCTGAGCACCAATAGGAACGGGCAACAAACCATGAACAGAGTTAGATAGCGCAGCAAGTATACAGTTGTCAGTTTGGACAAGCTTTTGAACATCACGGAGCACAACTGTCTGAACCAATGCATTGGGGGCCCTAAGAGAGCGTATCTGAAATAGTATCAAGTCATGAAACTTATTACTATGATACTATACTTACCACTGAATATACCAGATAGGTAGATAGTAATCACTCACCTCAACATGCCGTGGCAGGCGTGCCACAGCATATGGTCTATGTATAACGACAGAAGCTGGTGTGTCTGACCAAATTATTCTGCCGTCTTGAATAAGTTTGCCGTTTTGATCAACGAATACCCCAATGTTATCCTAAATAAACATACAGTACTATAAAAAACTAACTGAAAATAAATAAGAAAGAAAACAGGAATTCTTCAAGAAGCTAGTTAAGTGTTGGGAATCTCAATGGCTTCAAAAGAGATTCATATAAAAACTATTTCATTCCGTATCATATTTGCACTGATATATTGGAAAATTTTCTCACTAGTAGCAATGCTATCTTAGTACATGAAAGCTAAGGGTCTTACATTAACTTTGACATAAACATTTCAGAATTTCATAAGATAAGATTCCTCTTAAATTAGAAAATGGAAATAAGTACATTGTTAGAACATCTGCCACTCTTCTCGTAAAGCATAGAAAAATGTCACTTTTGAACCAAAAAAAGATCTGCCATCTAACAGATTTATGAAATGGGACAGGAATTGGACACAGCATCACGAAAATTGAAGTATTATACCTTGCCAAGGATCAGTTCCCCAGTAGGAAGAGGCACAACTAAAGGAGGGGCGATCCTCCCAGAAGAAAACACTTCTGTTAGTGCCCCAGTCATGCTATTTATTATCATATATTCCCGCCTGATTCCAAGACATATGTTATCACCACACCAGGCCATTGATTTCAAAATATCTGGCACTCCAAATTCCTTCACTTCAACAAATTCTCTCCCACCTGACAAACAGAGACATGTCAGAGTGATATCATTGAAATAACCAAATCCCATAGTCTAGAACATCTCTTATCTTTGATCTTTGTCAGCTTACATTTGCTATACAACCTTACATAATTCCATTAACAGGTACCATATGGAACCAACATTTTAATACCGGCACAAAGCACCCTCTATTCTTATATTGATACATCGAATGCTGGCAACCAAACATATGTATTGTTCTCTGCCTGTACTTGGGACAATGCCTAGATTTTTCTTCTTGTTTTTTTGTGTGTGTGTACAGGCCATTTACCTACCATTAGTTTCAAGAAAATGAAGTATACCACATCACAAGCTTTCTCAAATTACAAATGTGGATGCAGTCACACATTGCCTGCCAGAAAAAAGTTCTGAAAGAGACGGATTTCCATGAAACATATTCTGTTCTCACAATTATGACACGCACACGTTTTAATAAGGTGGAACAGGGAAACCATACCTATTGAAGAACTAGATCAGGCTAAGCATAGATAATACCAATGCCACTAAATCTAAAAAAAAGAATTTCAACAACAGTGTACCAGGGTTTTAATGGGCTCAGCATGTAGGCACGTGAAGACTGACTAGAGATGAAAAGAGTTACTGAATACTACCATGGTATATCTCTGAATAGAAAATTTGACCGATCAATGTGAAGTTCAAAACTCTCAATACAGTTTTTAAACTTAAACAGATTAACTACTCGATTTTGTGCCAGTTTTATACCTCTTTAAGCAAACACAATCGATCTGACATTCGCACTCCACAACCCAACATATTCCCACTTCCAATCCTCCAATTGGAATTCTACCAAACCTAAACCGATCGCATGGTCAACCCCATGGGAGAAAAAAATAAACTGGAATCATAGTAGTAACAAACAAATAGGCAATGCAAATGAGTTCTCACTGTCGAGGCGGAAGACGGTCAGTCGCTTCTGTCGACCGACGGCAAGGAAGCCCCGCCGCTCGTCCCAGGCAAACACGTTGGCCCCCTTTGTCTTGCTAGAGACGACGGCGACGGTCTCGAGCCCGGGGAGGCGGTGGAGCGCGACCCACTCGGAGAGCGAGATCAGGAGGTCGCGACTGGTGCTGACCTCCATGGCTAAGGGCGGGCGCCGCCAGAACCGCGGCTCCTGCCGCTCCAGCGCGTAGGGCCCGTCCCACCGGATCTCGCCGCCGCCGTCGGAGGAGGGGGAAGGAGCGGAGTAGATGCGCAGGGAGCAGTCGGAGCCCCAGAGGAAGCCTTCGGTGTCGGAAACCGCGACGAGGAGCTTCCCAGCGTGGGAGGCTACGGCCTCGATGTGGCCCGGCACGTCGGCCACCAGCTCGACAGCATCATACGCGCTATGCACCATGGCCAGCGGCCCGATCAAGGGGGCGGTTCCTCCACGGCTGTGTTAGACGGCCGCCGCCGTCGTCCGGCGAGGGAGGAGGGCCGCTTCGAGACGGAGGTCGAGGCGAGCAAGCGATGAGATCGTGACGCTGCGCGGTGGCCGCGCACGGCGTGTGTATACCCAGTTTGGGAACTCGGGAACGAAGGAAATCCTCTCCACCAGGCCCACCTGTCAGTCCCTCTGCACCTACGGTACTGCAGAGAAGACTCGTCCGGGAACTGGATGAGCAATATCTTTCGCTGCTACAGTAAATTTGTCTTCGATTATGTTACTGTATGTTTTAAACTTACTAAATTACTTTTAATTTCTCTCAATTCATGGGGACCAAACAATGCTTAATGTAAGCCATCTTAGAACAGCTATATGCACACATGTTGTACACTTTTTTTTTTTCTATACGGGTCTAACACGACCTACATTTAAAATCAATCGGAAGAAATATTTATTGGTAAAATTGTATACTTATATTCAACCATCAGAATCACACGCCCGAATAACTAGGGTCATTATTACAAACAAAGACTTTCAAGCTCTCACTTCCGCGCTCTTTTCTCGAATACACTATAGGTTTGCGCATCTTTGTATTAAGTAGAAGATAGGTTGTATTAAGTAGAAGATAGGTTTACACGATGTGTCATCCAATGGCGCGCTAAAGAGGGCAAGAAATGTTACATAAAGCACAACCCCCCAGCTAAGGGTGCCTTTAGCGATTACTTATGCACTCACTTAAACGTTCTGATTCTGTCCAACCATACGTGATTCAAATTTTTGCCGTATTAAATATTAAACTATCAGTAAAGTGTCAAAGTATTGGCTCACTTCCTTGTGTTTGGCTGTTCGCTTGAACTTATCGGTTTGACTTATCAGTCATAGAATATTGTTTTCTCTCATAACAAATCAACTTCAGCCATAGAAACCATCAGGCGAACAGGTTGTGGTTCAGTTATACGATGCTACTGTTAAGCTTAGGCAAGTGCCGGAACTGAAGTCGGCGTAAGCTCCACCTAGAGGCCCAAAATACCATGGGTGGTATGATGTGGTGACATTTGAAAAGAAATAAAACAACTAATATAGTGAAATGATGCTCAGTTGGTTTGATTCGTTATAATGGAACCTTATCCACCCAGGTGCACAAGTTAAGGCTAAATATTCTTTGTAATTTGTCAGGCAACGGGTGCTCAAAAGAGTAGGGTTTTTTTTCCACACCGGTAAAACTGAATTTCATTACGGCAACAACGAAATTACATAGAGGATCAGTTCAGAAGCAACAAAATGAAATCCGACACCAGAAAACGCATTCATGCAAGTGATCACAAAGGGAACCCATGCATAAATCTAAACTACCGCAACTTCCAAGCGCTAAACGGCTGCCTAAAGTACCCAGTATACGGTAAACAAGCGTTCCATACAAGGCCCTTGCCCATCACAGCTCGCAGACTGAAAACTAGACAACTGATCAACCAGCATAAGGGATCAACTGACGCTCCTCCTCTGCACGAGTAGGGTGTACATACATGATACATGCGTGTTTTGAGAGAAAATTTTGCGCAGCTGAAGTGTATATAAATAAAACTAGCAAAGCCAATCTTGAGGCTATAAAGCTTCTCAAACAAGTTTGAAGCAAGTAGCTGCATGGAGCACCAACTATAACGGAACTAAAAGATGGCATGGACCGGATGTGCAGCATTGCAGCAGTCTGACCAGTGCACCCCAACAACAGAAAGCCAGCCCAACCACCAAAACGCTACTTCAGACTAACAGCAAATCAAACAGCAACAAATAAATTCTTTTTTTATCTCGCAGTAAATAAATTCTTATAACACAGTGAACAAGTTAAACTTCATTGCCAAGATTCACAGGCCGACAAGGGCGTGCTGTGCGGCAGACTTGGCATGCTCCTTGTCGCAGTGTTCCTCGAGAAGGAGGTACGACCGCGCGGGGAAGAAGGTGTGCGGCGGCTGTTTGGCGGTGATGGCCGGAATGGCGTCGCGGTACTTGGAGCTGAGGCCGCGCAGCATGTTCAGGACCTGGCTTGTCTCGCCGACGGGCTGCCCGACGTCGCGAAGAGCATCGGCCAGCTGCTTGAGGCGCCCGGTGTACTGGACGATGTCCATGTCGCCTTGCACCAAGTTCCGGAACTCCGCCTCCAGGTGCATGGCGCGGTGAAGTTCATTGTCGCGAAACTGGTCGTGGATGACCTGCCATATGCGGAACACCGTGGCCTTCGGGGTGCGCACGATATCGCGCACATCCTTGCCGATGGAGTTGTAAAGCCAGCTGATGATGCACTGGTCGACGACGGACCACGCGGGATCGTGGCACTGCTCGGCGGTTGGCGGAGAAGAGATGTGCGAGCCGAGATTGAATTTGCCGAGGAAGGCATCGAAGAAGCAGCGCCACTCGTCGTAATTGGGATCGGCGAGCTCGAGAACGACGGGGACGTGGGATTTGATGTTCACCGTTTGAAGAACGGCGACGGGAGGAGCAGCGGCGGTGGGAGCAGGAGTTTCGCTGGTGACGGAGGAAGTTGGGGAGGATGGAGAAGAAGGGGCGCTGGACATGCTGAGACCGAAGAGAGGATTGTCGTCCATGTGATCGATGGCAACAGAGGAGGAAGGTAGCGGAGATGAGAAGCGGAGGCAAACGGCGGTGATCGCCGGAGGCGGTTAGCGTGGAGCGCTGGAGCAGGATCAGCCCGCGCTAGTTGATACCATGTAGAGAAGTAACAGGAGCCAACGCCTTGTATTGATCTCAATTGAATGTATATATAGTACAACAAATGGAGGTTGCTATCTTCAGCAACCGTCCTAGTCTATGCACGATGTGTGCTACTGGTGAGCGCGGTCACCACGCGCTGGTCCTGGCGGTTCCTGAGTCAAGCTCATGCACTCTATCCTCAACAGGTAGAAAGGCGCAAATCACAGGACAGCTATTTACAGCATCTCTTCTGTAATATGTCCCTGTACAAAATTTCCAGTCGGATTGCGTGCGACATGGATAGTGCTTCTCTTTCTACTGCCTAATCCTCTACTCTACTACCACCAGTCTACTACTGCAGATAACATTCGGTATTACTACATCGTTACTAAACTCATCACATACCACTACAGCAACGCACTTTACACAAAAGGTCTCAACAGTATCAGAACTGGTTTACTCGTCAGACTACTACCGTCAGGCATTGAGTTACACAAAAGGTGCAAAAGAATTGTCACTTAACTTCAGGTACCATTAGTGTCTCATCCAGAAATTGGTCCAGCGGCCATGAGCGCGCCACTACAGGATATGCAGAGAAATAATGGTGGTACCGGAGCACCATCTGCAATGCCGACACAGCGTGTGTGGTACCAGACATTGCATGCATCGCATGCCACCATGCGCTCCCCATCGTCGTCCTGTGCACCACAAACACACTGCACCTCCCACGCATCTGCACCTCCCTGGCACCGCAGCCCAGTCTCCATGTCCGCTCCGTGGCCATGCACACCGATGGTGTCACCAGACTCTGCTCCACCAAGCATCACCGGATCCCATTTATCCCCCGCAATGCCATCCAGTGACTCGGCCTGGAAATCCTCAAAGAAGCAGTATGTATCTCGCAATGCATGCTCCGCCTCAACAAGCAGCTCACCTATGGATGTATGCAGGGGTACCACCACGATATCCCCTGGCGGCATTGGCCTTGTAAGTTCAGTAGCCTCCCATGGCTGTGGTCGCCACTCAACAAGGAACCTTAGCTGGTCATCAGACTCATCCCTCAGGCCCCACCATTTCACCCAGTGCTTGCAGTCCAGTACAGCCTGTGCTGCTTCACTGCGTGCCTCCACCATTGCTCGGCACACAGCACGCAGATCCCGCTCCGCCTCTGCTGTGTTTGGCCATCGGACTGCAGGAGGGCTGTGCTCTGCATCAACTTCCACTGGCTCAAGCTCATGATCTGCCTGCGGCTGTGGCTCAGGCTCAGCATATTCCTCAAGGCTGAAGTGAAGCACACGATTCTCAGGGTCAGGCACGCGGCGCACAATGTGGTTACCAACAACAGTGCCATTGAGGGACTTGATGACGAAGTCCAGGAGACCAGTGTCACCGATGGCACCCCTGGCAGCATCTCGCACTGCCTGCCGTGTTATCCTCGTGCCATCGGCATGCTCCCGCAGCTTTTCAACAACAACCTCTGCAGCACTAAGCAGACGCTTCTTTGACCACCGACACTCAAGCAGGTCAACTACGTCCTCAAAGCGTTGGCATGGCTGCCTGAGCCTCTTCACCATACATGACTTTGGCAGCAAGAACATCAGCCGTGGGGATGTCTTCACGGGAGGAGGAGAACGCGGGGCCTCAAGGTGCTTCCAATCAAGGAGGCAGAGGAGGAACTCACGGACTGTAGCCAGAGGTTTGTTGGAGAGGCGGCGGTAGATGGTGACCACACGACGGACATGACGACTACGGAGACAATCAACAGGCAGGGTAGCAAGGGCTACAAGTGCAGCAGCATAAGTGGACCTAGACACGCTGAAACAACCCTTGGCAAGGCAGTACCCCCAGCGAGTGAACCATGTCTTGCCTTGTGCCACTCCAAGCAGGAGGCGGAGGTCCACAGAGTGCTTCTGGATCAAGTCGACAACAGAGACGGCTCTGCACAGAAACCTTCCAAAGCTCAGAAGATAGAAACAAGGTGGGTTATCTTTCTTGAGTTTACAGCCTTCATAAAGTTACCAAAGTTCAGAATTTGCTGGTGTACTTCAAAGCACAACTAGCTAACAGGTACTTAACTGAAGAGTATTTCTGAACAGGGAAGAAAGAGTATATTGTTGTTACCTTACACGGAGAGCTGCACAAAGCTGATCCCATATATCCATGATCTGGCAGCCAGAGAGGAAAATGGAGCCACCATCACGACCATGGAGAGTGACAAGGTGACCAAAGCCATTACTATGGATCAGACCATGTAGGAGGTGATCGGTGTGCCCAAGCAACGCATCAGCCCTGATTGGCTGGTCCCACTCGACCACTGCCGGAATGATGAAATGGTACTTCCGCTTTGACACCCAGTGATGGCTCCAACCTGAAATTGCGGTCCAGATCATGCACTTATTTCGACCATTGCTGAGTTGGCATTTACAGAACTAGGATGTGAATCAATGCACGAAACATCTTTTCCAGAAGAAGAAAGAAACTTTTTAAGAGGATAGGGGCCACCGTTATAACCGCACTGGTATTTTCGGAAGTGATTTAAATTTTTTTGAAACAAGCAACATGGAGTAGTCAATTCCTGGCAATGTGCACAGGAAAATAACGGGTCATAAGTGCAAGAATGTTGAACAGAAATGCAATTCCTATTATTCACCCAACGTTGTATGTAATCAGAATTAGGAGTAGTTTATCGCTCATTCAGCGCATTTCTCAACAGGTAGGAACGATAATTGCAAGTAATTATTACTGAAAAATATCCCCCAAGAATCTTCCCTACGGTAACGAAGCCCAAATCACACAGAGACAGAGCATTTGTAACAACAGTTCTACTAATCCACACATCCAAATCAGCAAAAGTCGGGAATAACTCACGACTAAAACCTAATCAGCGCATCCATCAAACATTCAAAACCCCACGAACGAAAGAAGCGCGTGCTGCGCCCAAATACGCGATGAAGGCCCCGGAAAGCGAAGCCAACTCACCGGCGCAGCGACAGAGATCGCAGAGCGGCGAGGGCGACGCCGCGGCGAGCTCCTCCACGGCGACGATGGGGACTAAGGTGCCCGTGCGCTCGTCCGAGAGCAGCGCGCGCCACGCCGACCCGGAACCCGGTGCGCAGCTCCACTGCTTCAGGAGCCACCGCACGTTGTCCCGGAACGCGCCGCCGAGCGCGGCCGCGTCCCCGCCCGGGAAGTCCCGCAGCGGGTACACGCGCGTCCCCGATCCGCCCCTCGGCCCAGCCGCCGACAAGGCGGCGGAGTGCTTGAAGAGCGCGGAGGCCGAGGAGGAAGACGACGAGGTGGAGGATGAGGGCGGCAGCCACGGGCTCGCCTCCTCCTCCTTCGCGGCCGCCGCCGCCTGCGAGCTCTGTCGTGGCGGCGGCGACCGTCGCGGGTCGAACTGCCGGAGCGCGCGCGTGGACGGCATTGCCCAGAGCGGTCGTTTCCTGCTACGGGCGCTGGAGTTTTGGTTCGCGGCGGCAGGGGCCTTCCCGTAATTTGTGGCGTGCGAGTGACGGTGCGAGCGGTGCCGCAGCCGCACGCCGAGCTCCACGACCCAAATGCTCGCGCCGCTGACGCGCCGGCCCCACGACGGTCGCTTTCCACGCGTTCGCCCGTGACCTCGCGGAGCAAGCCGTGCCCTCCGCTGCCCCCGAGGCTATGCTCCAATGACATGTAGGACCTACCTGGCTGGGGACGGGCCTGTGGTCACGGGTCCCGCAGGTCAACGGCTAAACAACAGTGGCGTGGTCGCCGACGTGTGGGAAATATATTTTTGTGAGGACAGGCAGGTGATAGCTGATGGGGATAGGAAGAGGGGCCCGTTACGTTGGCCCCGCGATCGAGACGCAGCGGGAGCGAGGTCAAATTTTTTGGGATGACGTGGCTCTATTAGGCTTCCGGGCCAGTGTTCAGATGCATCGTAGTACCTGACCGGTTTGTCTGACACTGGCGGTTGGGAGGGACGGATGCAGTCGAAGGGCTCCCTCAATCCAGGTGTGTTTGTTCGAAGAATAAGGTCGTTTATTTTCTTCTCATTTCTCAAATTTTTATTTAGTTGAATGAGTTGATTTATTACTATCTGATTTCGCATAACCTATAATTAGGTTGATTTCACTAAAATTTATGGGATCAATTCGTGATACACCACTCATGAAGCATAAGGTGATTTCAACCAATCAAACACACCATAAATGATATTTGATTATTAATTAAAGTATTAACTAAGCAAAATGGTAATTGCCATGTTCGCTTAACTGATAAGCCATGGCTGAAAGTACGGTTGGATGATTTGTTGTGAGAAAAAAATATTGTTCGTTGGCTGAAAAAGTACGGCTTATAAGCCAAGTGAACAGGGCGAATGTGATATTGAAAGAGTAAATTGCACGGCCGGTCCTTAAAGTATTGGGTTGATTTCGTCTGGGTCCCCAAACTATGAAATCACACTCTTGACTCCCCAATCTACTTAATTCGGTCCATGTATGTCCTAAAACAGCCCAGCAAAGTGTCAAGCAGTCGGCGTGGCCCACGACGCACGTGAGGCTTCGCCCGTCGCGATGCACTCTCGCTTCGCCGCGCGCAAGACCGCCCGCCCCATCGCTACGCGCTCGCATGGGCTCGCCCGCTTCGCCCAAGATCTTGTTGCTTTGCCAGACGCCTTCACGCTCACATGCGCCTTTTTCTTCTTCAAGCGGTGGCGCGCCAGTAGCCTCTTCTCGCTATGGCATGGCCCCAGTGGCCGTGCCCTCTGTGGACGGATCTGAAGGCAAAGAATGGCCCCTCGGCTGGCCGGATCTGATGGGTCCTCGCGTGGCTATGGCGGAGCGGCCCCTCGCGCAGCCCAGCGCGGCGAGCCCCAGCGGCGTCCCCTGCGCGAGCACAGGTGAGGCCATGTTGCGGCGCGTGTGCGGGCGTCCGTCGAGTCGTCCTCGCTCTCCGTGGTGCTGGTGGGCGCACGTCGCCGCGGCCACGCACGGCGCCGACTGCGTGGAGCATCACATGCACAGCTTGCTCTGGAGCGTCGTCGTGGTGCTGGAGGCCATCGAGCTTGTCTCAGAGGTCACGGGGTCCGACCCGGACGAGCTCGCTCGGCGGCGGCTGCTGTTCGCCAAGGACTACGACCTCCTGACCGCGCCGCACGAGAAGGTGCACCCGGCGTCCGTGCTCCTGCAGGGCGACTTCCACGTCCGGAGAAGGCTGGTGGGCAACCTCAAGGAGGTGCAGTGCATGGGGGAGGCCTTCGCGGTGAAGCACTTCGTCGGCGCCGACGCCGTGGGCGCCGAGGCCACGCTGCTCACCTCCGTGGCCAGCCCCGGCCGGATCTTTGAAAGCCTTCCCGTCGCCGCCGTCGTCGTCGGCGTGATTTGCAGATCGCGCGCGGGCCTCTCCGGTCGCGCACCGGCTTCCCGACCTCCCGGTCTGCGCATCGACAGCGATGGCGCGTGACAGAGCACCGGTGCCATCCGGAGGCGATGGGTACGCTACGCGTCGCGTCGGTGGCGCTTATCGTCAAGAGGGTGTTGTAGGCGACGGAGGAGAGATGTGGGCGGTGTGCGGACGCCGGTCGCGCGCGGGTAGAAGTCGTCGAGGCGCGCGACGACGGCGGTCTATCGTGGCGTTGTAGAGCATGTCGGTGTTGTGGCACATGCGGAGATGCATCCGTTGTCGGGAAGTTTGCGCGCCACCGAGGCCTCGAGCGCTTGTGGTGGTATGCGTGGTGGCGAGCGCGACGCCGCTTTGCCGGCGCCGAAGCGTCTCGATGATGTTTCGCGACGTCCACCTTGACGCCCGCCCACGCCCGCAGAGGCGAGGTACGAAGTGCGACTTGTCGTGAGATGCCGAGCACCTCGCGGCGGGTGCACCGGCCCACCCCAAAGACGGAGAGCGAGTCCATGACGATGTCCGGTGGTTGCCCATCACCCCCGACGACGCCTGACCGGGTATGCGGCGCTCTCTCGTAGTGCTCCATCCTTCCGCCGCCGGCTTCACGCCGCCCGGTATCCCGCCATGGCGTGCCACACGCACGTACACGCACTTCACGCCGTGATCCCGCCGCCTCCTCCACCGGCAGCTTCACCTCGGCACTGGGGCTCTTGCCTCGCCGCCCGTCCCTTGTCGTCATCGGTCGTCTTCTTCTCCTTCTTCCGGAACTTGGCGTTCTCCTTGATCCCCGTCACCGGCTGGCAAACCTGCATGACGACAAGCACCATTGGAGAGTGGAGACCAAATTGAGCTTCGCTTGTTCACCGGAGCGAGCCGGCACACAATAAGATGAAGACGGCAATCCACGCGTCTGCGCGCCCTTCCCGGGACGACGGCGTTGTTGGACTCCTCCTTGTTCTCGCCGCCGATCTGCCGCCACCCGTCGTCGATGATCGGGAACCGCGGCGGCGTGCCGCCCTCCGCCTAAGCTGCATCCGTTGTTGGCGCGCGAGGGCCGTTGGCGCTTCTTTGCATCCGTCCGCGTGAGGGGCCGCGGTGCCATGCCATGTCAGAAAGTAAGAAGTCATGCGGCGCTTTCGCCGTTCTGAAGAAGAAAAAAGGCGCATGTGAGCGAAGCGTGGTGATGCGCAGCGTCAGACGTCTGGCGCTTATCTTGGTGGCGGCGGCGAAGCAGGATTGAGCCCATGCGAAGTGAAGCGCAGCAGCGGCTTATGGGGCGAAATGGCGGGCTGTCTTGGCGAGCGGAGTCAAAGTGATGCGGCGGCGAAGCCTCGCGTGCGTACGTGGACAGCCACGTCGACTGCTTGACACCGCCTGGGCTGTTTATGACCTACATGGACCGAATTAAGTAGATTGGGGAGCCAAGAGTGTTATTTCATAGTTTGAGACCCAGACGAAATCAGCACAATACTTTAAAGACCGGCCGTGCAATTTACTCATATTGAAATTAGAGAAGATAGATGAGGAAATAGTTTCTTATAGAAAAAAACTATATCTACATGAACACCAAGGTACGAAGAGATGCGATGAGTAAGATAATAAGAGCAAGTATAGTAAATGGTTGTACTAAATGCTCACGAACAAAAAAAAACTTTGTGAGAGAAAGACTATAGGTGAGCTAACTACTATATGAGTGGACCGATAGATTAGCAGTAAGTTTTTATATTGCCAGCAAGAGAATGTTTTATTACCCTTATACTCTAAAGAGAAGAGACATATGGATAAAAGTTATTTTAAACTAGCCATTGAAAATATATTTAGATGTGTAGTGTCTGTATAATTTAAAAAACGTAGAAACTAGACATAATTTCTAGCATGGAGACCGCTTTACTACTGATACTCTTAAAATTAGGAGAACGAACCTTTGCAAAAGAAATTACGAGATTGGCATTTGATGGACTGCTTAACTAGAGCTTCGAGGAAGTTTGACATGAAGAAGTGCGAGGCGTTCCAGTTCCGGATATAGTCTTAAAGGATAGCCGTTGAAGGCATTATTTGCCGTGAAAATATAAGATAGCTCTGGTTTCTAATTTTCTAATCTCTTCATTGCAAATTATAATTTTTTTTGATTGTTTAGATATATAATTTTTATATATTATGTACTTAGATATACACTATATTTATATACATAGTGTATCACTGCCGGATTTAGCTTCAGCAGTGCATAATCGGCGGTGATGGAGAATTGTTTATAATAAATAGAATATACTGAATTATGAAAAATCAAATATTACTAAGTCATGGTATTTACTACAGCTTGAAATTAGACCATAAGGAAATTTCTATACACACCGGGACGTCGGCTGGTGACGGACGTCGAGTAGGGCAAGCGATCCCAACACTTTGCCCTGTTGTATCCACGGCGGCAAAATCTATTGTCGTATAGTCCTTTGTATGTAATTGTAGCTCAGGGTGGGCATAATTAACCGAAAACGAGAAACTGAAACGAAAGAACCGGAACCGAAACCGAAAGAACCAGAACCGAAAAAATCGGTTCCTTATTCGGTTCCAAATTTTGAGGAACCGAAATAACCGAGAAAATTTCGGTTCCTACTCTCGGATAACCGAATTAACCGAAAGAACCTAAATTCATGAATTTTACTTCACTTACTATTATTTTGTAAGACAATGTTTAATTTTTATGTGACGTCTCATACTGAATTGCTTTGTATTTGTGTTACTATATTGCTATTGTTCTCTTATCAATTATTATTATCTAAATTAGAGGTGGTGTTGCCTAAATTTGCTTTAAAATCTGCATATTTTTTGTTGTATTAACCTTTGTTGAAAAAATTCGGTTAGAACCAGAACTGAACCGAAATAACCGAGAATTGAAATGCTCGGCTCCTATTTTTTTAGAACCGATCGGTTCCTATTTTCTAGAAACCGAATTTCATCCATAACTGAGGGAACCGAAACCGAAACCGAACCGAGAACCGAACGCCCACCCTGCTAGGCTCTAGCTCTAGCTTGTCGACTCTCATGGTTGGTCCTACATGCTATTGTCTTGCCAGCGGACGTGGAATCGTCGAATCTTGTCGTGTACAATTTTCTTCTCCTTAATGAAATACGGGTATATACCCGATCGCGAAAAAATATACACTAGGACTATAATATCATATCGGGGAGGAAGGTCCAAATTAGCAATTGATAAAAAAGAAAGGACATGGGCTCGGCGTAAGTAGAAAAACAAAAGTTATCTGTTTTAGTTCTATCATCAACTATGGGTTCAAATCATGTTTTTCCCCGGATGTTTCTTGTCTTTCCTGCATACTAAGGAGAAGAGGATCGAGTCAAATGAAAAAGCTTTTTTGGAGTTTTATCAATAATTTGCTTGTGTAGGTGGGACCTGGTATTTACTTCAAAGTGGTAAAAACCTAGAAAATGTGTGTTGTTTATATTCAAACTCAAGACCTCAAATGTTTCTTAAGCACCCATACCAGCTGAGATACACAACATATGTGTCCATACAGCTGGTGTTATTCTTTAACTGCACAAAATTGAATCTTATTTTGTATATTTCACACTTCAAACAATCTCAAATAAAGAAGTTGTTAAATGCAAAGTTATAGATTTCGTCGAGTATTGCAACTCTGACGATGACATTGTCTCCATTTAACATTGTTAATCATCTCAAATCTGATTCAAGAGCTTATATTAAATATTTAGACTTGTAAATCATCTCAAATTAAAAAGTTGTTAACTACAAAGTTGCAAATCTCTTTAAACTCTACAATTTTGATATAAATCCTATCGTCACCTAATCTAATATGAAAAGGTCATGTTTTTTTTTGCAAAACAGCCTATCATTGGCGGTTCAAGTGTAGCTTCATCCGGCAGTGATAGGTTGTGTGTCTGTCATTACCGATTGAAATCATGAACCGACGGTGACATGTGAACTATCACTATTGGTTGAAACTATAGACCGACGGTAATACTCTATCACTGCTGGGTCCAAAGAAACCAACAGCGATTACCAATTATGGTGTAGTGAGAGTCAGAATAACTTAAAGGAATAGTTCTCTTTTTTGCAAGGAAAAGAGTGTTGCTGATTCCGATTAATTAAATTCTTTAGGTACATATTGATCTATAGTAGATGGCCAAAAAAACATTTAGTCTCGGTTCCAAATTGCAAAACGAGACTAAAGGATATATGGGACCTTTAGTCACGGTTTATAATACAGACTGAGACTAATTCCACCCTTTAGTCCCGGTTTGTAATGGTTATCGAGACGTGTCAGCGCCAGAAGCTTTAGTCCTGGTTTGAAACACGAACCCGGATAAAAAGTATGACTTTTAGTCTCGGTTTGAGACACGAATCCGAACTAAAGGTATCTTTAGTCCCGGATTGTGTCTCAAACCCAGACTAAAGGTGCCTCCAGAGTGAATTTAAAAGGACAACGTATCTTATCTAAGTCAGATGTGTAGTGGGATTTGAGATGGCAACGCGCGCAAGAGCTGGACTGGGAGATCTTAAGTTCGAATCTCCATAGCCGCACCTTTTTTTAACCCAAAATCAAGACATTTAGTCCCGATTGCATAGTCTCGGACCGGGACTAATACGTGTCACAAATTTTACTGATTAACTTATGAAGAGAATGAACGTATAGCTAGGACGGAGGACGCGTCATCGGACTGTCTCCAACAATGAGAACCTAAATACAACACACATTATCTGATTTGGGTCATGCACAGGAAAAAAGATCCTCACCCAGAATTTAGCTTCTCCAACAGACAACCCAAATCACTCCCCCATCTACAGTACACCGCTCAAAATATCTCCTCTCCTCTCCTCTCTCCCCTCATCACTTCTCTTCCCCTCCCTCCCTCTTCCTCCCAATCTCCCGAAACGGACAGGGCGGCGGCACGAGCGCACCTCGGCGGTGCCCGGACCTCGGCGCGGCGACGGCCGCCCTCGCGGGTGGCACGTCGGTGGCCCCCTCCCCCTCCGCCTCCTTCCTCCCTCTCTCTCTGCTCTCGACCTCCTCTCTCTCTCTCTCTCTCTGCCTCTCTCAGTCTCTCCCCTTGCCCTCTCTCTCTCTTCCTCGCTCCTCGCCCCAAACGTCGCCGATCCCCACGCTGCGCCTCGTCCTCCTCCTTCGCCAGGACCCTATGCCGCGGTGGGGCGCACCACCCGCGCCTTCGCACTGCGCTCGTCGTCTCTCCCCTTCCGGCCAGCTGTGGGCGGATCCGGTCGATTGGGCGTGGCGGCACCCCTTTCCCGGTGGATCCGACCTCAACGTCCGTGCAGATGGCCCCCACGCGCGGCAGCGTCCTCTCCCCACCGACGGCGCGCATCCTCCTCCCCCACCTGCGGTGCGCGGTCGTGGCTGCTCCTCCTCCACCGGTGGTGGCTCCCTCTCCCCTTCCGGTCAGCGGCGCGAAAGCCGAGAACTGCCGCCTCGCCGAGGTGGAGGCCGTCGCCGTCGCCGCTTCCGCGTCGGAGCCGTCCAAGGATTGGGTCGAGGAGAGAGACACATGCATATTTGGGTTCCCACTCGACTCCGACGTAAATTGGGTCTTTGGTTTGGGTACTCCGTTGGACCGTCGTTTTTTCACCAAAAGCAACATGCACGACGTATATTTGGGTTTGAGTGCCGTGATGTCTTTGGTTTGGCTACCCTGTTGGAGATCTGGCCCGGTTGCCAGCCGGGCGGTATGACATCCTCGGCCATCACAATAAGGGTCGGCATGGTGGTTTGAATCGAATGGTGACTCAGATGGACACCGGTGCTGTCATGTCACTCGTTAGAAGCTTGCTGCCATCATCTGAGGTAAAGTTCCACGTGACCCTATGCGTGCACTCCATCTCGTCATCTCTTGCGGTCATGCCAGTAGTCCACGCCCTTGTTATTGGCCTCCACGGTGACCATTTTGCCCATAGCCATTCCCTCGATCAGGGGTGGATGCATAATTAAATTGTAGGAGCACTGATAGGGGGGCTTGAGCCCCCACAGCCCTCACGCTGGATCAGCCCTTGGCCTCAATGAACGTGCGGTGATAGCGAAGTCATGGGTAGGCCTTCCCAATGCACCTTTTTTAATAGTAGCTCCAAGGGTCACATAGTATCGGATAAAAAAAAAAGTACATGCTCTACACTTGTCACAGTGACTTATAGAAGCTACATATGTTCGGAAAGAGAGAAGGTGTTGCATGCTAGAAAGAAGGAGAGGAAATAAAGGTAATGCATGATAAAAGCAAAAAGTTTCTAGACAAACCATAAGTAGTGATAGTTTGTATTGTGTGAATAAGGGCCTGTTTGTTTCTCTAGTCCTAGAACTAGAGACTAAAATAGGAACTAAATAGTAGTTCCTAATAGTGTTTGTTTGAATAGATTAGAGGGGACTAAAGGATATTAAAGTTGCTGAACAAAGACTAAAATATTCTCACCCCAAGGGGTGGGGACTAGAGACGGGCATGGGGTGTCAATTTAGTCCCATAAGTTTCAATAAACCTTACCCCAAGGGACTTACGCCTTTTAGTCTATAGTCCGTCTCTCTCTCGTCCTTGTTTTAGTCTTTCCTGTTTAGTTAAAAGGGACTAAAATTAGTTTCTAGTCCATATTCCCATGAAAACAAACATGGCCTAATAGTGTTAATATTTTTTAGTCTATATAGATCACTTTATTGGTACTAGAATCACTAAGAGTGTTAGCCGTCGTTGGTGGTGTCCTAATGGGCAAGTCAACCCTGCATGCATGTAGATAGGGTAGGAGCTAGAATAATAGCCATGGAACAAAGAATGCATGCTGACATGTTCTACCTGGGGCATACAATTACTTAGGGCAATCCCTAATACTAAGAACTAAAGATAGTTTCTATGTTTATTAATTTATATTGATAATACATATAGAAATTATGTTCCTAATAGATAGTTTTTATATAGAATAATATTTATTTGTCTAGTCACATGTCTTATTTCTCTCTCATCTACCTAACACATCTATTCATGTACTGTTCCCGTGTAGACATAGTTTCTTATTAGACATGAGCAAATTAGGTCCGGCCCGTGGGCTTGGCCCGAACCTGTTGGGTTTTGGCCCGCCCACGGACCTTAGTGGACAGGGCTTAGGCACAGATCTCGCTGCTCAAAAAAAATTCTTGGCCCGAGCCTGGCCAGAAATATTTATTTTAGCTATTTTACACTAAACTCCGCGGGGCACACCCAAGCCCGGGCCCAACTCGACTTGTCCAATGGAACGGTCATGGACGGGATTATTTTGGCTCGAAATAACCGGCCATTTTTCGGCCCAGCCCGAACCTGACCCGGCCTGCAAAATGCTCAAGCCTATTTCTTATTAAGAAATCATTTTGTTCTCTCTCATTAAATCGCTCGCTACATCAGCAAAATGTTTAGGTGACAGTAATTATTGCACATAGAAACAATATTGGTTTCTGTACTATGAGTGTCCTTACCATGCCTGCATTGTGAGTGTCCTTACCATGCATGTGTACTTTACTGAGATGAGAACGGCTTCTCGAAGTTCATTGGCACGGCCTTGTTCCACCATCCTGCCAAAGGCCGTGCGGGACATCTCCAACACACTTCCAATCATCTATACACATGTGCCATATAACTAGTGATGAAACCAACAACTTTGGTTAAGAGGGTCTGGACAAACATGATGACACCATATAAGTGTCCTTACCATGCATGTGTACTTTACCCAGACGAGAATGGCTTGTCGAAGTTCATTGGCATGACCTTGTTCCACCATCTTGCCAAAGGCCGTGCGGGACATCTCCAACACACTTCCAATCATCTATACGCATGTGCCATATAACCAGTGGCGAAACCAGCAGCTTTGATTAAGAGGGTTTGGACAAACAATGTGACACCATAAAAGTGTGATGAATATATAGAATAAGTATATGTTTTAATAATTTTTTCAATGCTTTACATATGTAGTTAGTATTTATAAGAAAAACTCACAATGTTATGGTAAAAGATGAGTAAAAATGGGCAAAATATGATGTGCATTGAAACATTATAAAGGTATTTAAAAAATTCAATTGTTTTTTTGGGTGGGTGGGTGGGTGGGGGGACGTCCCCTGCTAGCCCCCTGGTTCCGTGAGTGCATATAAGTGAATGTTTATTTGACCCAAAACCAAGAGCACATAGGGGCCTAAAAACATCTTTTAGTTATTTTTCATAGATGCTAAAAATCAAGTATGACCCAATTATTTATACCTTGCATCATAACTTTTGCAGAGTTAAAATTAAAATGCTTGCTAGAATTCTATATTTGTTTTTTCATTTAAGCTATTTAGCCCCAATTTATTCCAAAAAAAACTAGAAAAATCATCTAAATGCATGGTTCAAAAATTAGTATTTTTATATATGTGGTCAAGTGAAATTCAAAGTTCCTTAGTTAAGGGCAAGCTCACAATTAGGTTTTATTTTGAAATTATATTTAAAGAATTTGAAATAAGATATAAAAAATTATGACATGTCTCTACAAATTTCAAAACAAAGCCATTTTAGCGTGCCTTTCCTTAAGAAAATTTACATTTTACTCGAGCATGTATGCTAAAAAAATCATATGCCAAAATACTACTTCCCAAATAAATTTAGATGGTTTTTTGGAATTTTGGAAAACATTTTTTAGGCCAAACAAGTTAACCAAGAAATGGGAAATACTTGTTGACTTATAAAAAATCTAATTTTATTTTTTAATATAAAATTGTATTACAAGGTAACCAAAAAGTCTTTTTTCAGAAGAATAATTTTTGAAAGCCGTTTGAGAATGAAAAGGCATTATATAATTTTGTTTATTCGGCGCATACAAGGTATACTTTTGAAATTACCACACAAAAGTGCATTTAAAAAATTAAAAGCTCGTTATAATGTCAAGTTCAATCCACTAGAAACACATGTTCAAACAATCACTTATAGACCTTACATCTAATCAATAGATATAATAGATCCAATTACAAGATATTTTGTCTACTTTATAAAATATGAAATACATAAATATTTTTTTATATTATCTCCTAAGACGTAATAAGTAGTAATCAACATTTAGATCAACGGTTCAAAGTTACTTTGGGAGTACAATAGCAATCTCTAAAACCATATGTGCACGTTTCATCAAAGAGAACCCAATAAGCCAAGCTAGGATCAGTTTGCTATCTAGGCACCCAATTATCACACCAAATACCAATACTCGGCACATTAGGTTGGTTGGTTCAGATCGTTCTTTGGTTCGTTTATATGAGAGAGAAATCTGCTTTTGGTTTAGATAAAGCAAGTGTCCATGAAAGGAGGAGGTCGGCCCTTTACCCACCAATGACCCCAAACCGAAGAAGCTGACTCTTTCCATCCCAACTCTCAAAATTATTATAACTTATTTTTTTTTTAGAAAGAAGGCACTTTAACCGCGAATGCTGTATGTCACGTACGCGACGGACTGAGATTCAGTGACTTTCCTATGTAAAGTCACGTTGTAACTTTCTCCTTCATCCTTGCCGTCCAAATCAGATCCGAAGGCTGCCTTTTGTCTCAGGCCTTGGGGCCATCTGTCAGAGACTGCTAGCCTGAAGATGCTTCGCTGCCTCGGCACTCCAGAGCCGCGTCTCGCGCCTCGCCGCGTCGCCACGCCGCCACGGCGCGCCGCCGAGACTCGCCGCCATCCGGCGCCGCCCCGGCCGGCCGGACCTCCGATGCAGAGCCTCGTCGCCCTCCTGCGCCACTCCAGCACTCCGGAGCCACGCCTCGCTGCCTTCCCACACCGGCCCGGCACCCACGTTGCCCTCGCGCGCTGCCATACCGTGCCGCTGCACTGCTCTCCCGCCGCAGGGCTTGCCCGCGTTGGCCTTGCGCCCTATAGCGCCGCGCTCCCGGGGCTTGCCCACGCCGCTGCTACGCCGCCAGACGACGAAGGAGAGCTCCGAGCACATGTTGCCGATCGACACGCTCTGCACGCAGCAGGACGCCGCCAGATATCGCAATGGCGGTGCGTTCCTCCTGTTCGCTAAGGACAAGACGAAGGTGCAGCGCTACCGGAGCTCGCCCTCACGCCCGCAGACACGCTTCTTCAATGCCCTCAAGATCCTCGTCGGTGTTCAAGGTACACACGCTTGGACTACGTGCAGAGGATGTGGAGGGTCGGGCCTCCAGCAAGATTCCTGCACCGTGCCGGAGGGGGTGGAGGGCCGGGCTGCCGCCGCTCGTTGGGGCTCAGTGCCGCGTCAATGAAGTGCCGCCACCGTCTCCAGTGCCAGACCATACCACTCGCTAGAACAAGGCCTCTGCTTCTCCTCATTCGCGGTTCGTCTCCGGCCACGGCTGCTGGCTACATCGCATGCCTATCTCCCGGCGACGACCAGCTACGCGCTGCTCGCAAACACATTCACGCCATTAATGGCAGTGGAGACTCCAACTTCATATTTTGTTTCGACCCAAAAATCCACCGCACTTGGTTGCTTGATTTCTCCCAAATACAAATTGTGCAAAATTGCTTGATTTCTCCTATTGAGCCGCTGTCGTCCTGGACAGGGACATCAATGAGGAGGCCATGCTGTAGGACTTAGGAGCATAGCAGAGCATGGCAGAGGCCATGCTGTAGGACTTTGGAGCATTGCAGAGCATGGCATCGCAACCTGCCACACTGCAGTTCTGCTGCACCTAGTTGCTATCCGCGCCTCCCCGGAGGGGCCAGAAGTCCCACGTGAGGCACCGCTCCGCTCCGAAGGAGACCCATCGTCGCCGCGCTGGCCGCCCCCTTTGCCGTGCCAACCTTCGCACCAGCCGTGCACGCCCGCCGTATCCCGTGCCGGCCGCCCGATCGCCGCGCCCTGTGCCCACGCCGCCCTCCGCGCTGGCCGGGCCGTGCACGCACACAACGCTGGCCGCGAGCTCGCCACGCCGGCCGCGCACGTGGTGTCCGCGACGGTAGCCGCTCGCGGTGCAGCCCTCCGCGACGGCCTCGCACGCTCGTCGCATGCCGTACCAACGTGGGCGAGCCCCATGGGAGCGTGGAGCGGCGGCGCAGCGACACGCGAGGGCTGATGCAGGCAAGCCCCGCCGAGGACGGCGCGGCGGTGTACGACGTCAACGCGGTGCGGCGGCACGTGAAGAAGCCGGCGCGGGGGCCTCTGCTCTATGCTTTCCTATAAAATACTGATACTTTACGCTGGATTGCTTGTCGGCCGTTGGATCTGTATTGAATAGTGGATGGAGGTGGGAAAGTTACGTTGTGTCACTGAATCCGCCATATAGTGGTACTATGTTTGGTGGAACATTTTTTACCTACCCCTTTCTAAGATAGAAAAATTTACCCACTTGTTTCGACGGCATATATATTGATGTTTTGCTGTAGAAAGAATTCCATATAGAGAAGGTCAGAAGGATGTTCTACTTGTAGGAAAAATAATAAATATTTAGAAGAGGGTGCAACTTATATGCATTATTACAGTCGCACTTGGGATTGCGACATATCGTACACCGAATTTACTGTCCCCGATTTTTTTTTGGGAAGGCTATTTACGGGCACAACCGTCAGTTGCACAGCTCGGGCCGAATGAACCCAGCAACTCCGGCATAAACTGGCCCAATAAGACAGACACCCATACCTAAAAGTAAAGCCCAGTTAGAATAACACGGCATGATCAAGAAGGCTACGACGAGTGTGGTTTTCCCCTTTTTTTTTGTCCGGTGGTCTACATAATAATATGCAATTAGACAATAGCACCAATTTTTTTTACGACTTACGTAGACACACACAAAACTTTTTCCTACGAGCATCTCTAAAAGATTAAGCTAACAAATGTTGAGATTGATAAAGTTACCAAAATAAATACAGAAAAAAATGTGAAACTTGTGACGTTGCCGTCTCGTCAAAGGAAAATCTTGCCACAAAAGGATCAGTTTCAGTATCTACAGAAGCTTGACTTCGTCGGGTTTTGTGGTCGCTTTCTCAAAACTAAAACGATTCACTAAGCAGAATCAAGTAGCTTGGTATTCCCTGTGGCCCAATTGTTCGAGTAAAATGCAACGCCGGTTAGCCGTATCGAGTATCGACTGAAGCGGCGGGATGGCCTGACGCAGGCACGCAGCCTTATCCAATTGCAACATGCAAGGGATAGCCCCAGCGGCCTTGGCGATCCATCGTCGCAAAGCCCTCTTCTGCTGCAGTTCTACGCCACTCCAGCTAGCAGCTGTAAAAAGCCCGAGAAGACGAGGAGAGTGACAGCGTCCCTTTACGCCGGCCAGCTAGCCTGTACGTACACTGCAGCGACCAGCGAGTAGGACATTCGACCTGATCCAGTCGACGATGATGTATCGGATCAACCTAGAGCCCACCTGCGTGCTTGACGCGGACGCGGACTGGCAGACGCAGTGGTCACGCCACGCCATGCACAGCGCGACACGGCAGGGCAGCGGGCCAGGGCAGCGCGAGCGGTCACCGGTCACCGGCTCAACGCGCTAAAGCGCAAGCAGTTCGCGCCAGCCAGCCCTTTCGGGCGACAGACGCGACGCCACCTGCCCGAGGACTCACACCACGAGAGACTGGGGGGCGCCAACCATTGCCAAGTCGTAGGGGCCAGGGAGCGCCGAGCGCGCACGACGGTGCCGCAAGAACGCAACTGTTAATTGTTGTGCCGGAGAGCAAAACGGGGATGCGAAGGCAAAGCCGACGCCCGACGCCGGCCGCCGGGCCCCGGCCTGGGTGGCTTGGTTCGCCTTTCGTTCGGTTTCGGCGAGCCTGGAAAGGGAAGGGTCCGCGCGGCGCTTTCCACACGACGTCTCTGGCTGGCGGTCACGGGCCACCGCGGGCGCTGCGCACGCGCGAGTCGACAGCGCAAACTCCGCCGGTCGGTCGCACGGTCGGACCCTCGCGGTTTCGCGCCCAACCGCGCCCAGACCTGTGCAGCTGTGCCCTGCCCAGTCACCTGACGACGGGCTGTATTCCCGCCAGTTTCTCGCCGTCGGATCTCAGATGCGATTCCATCCCGAGCAGCGGCCAGCGGGCGAGCGGCAGCGCCTGCTCCGGACGGCCATGGCACCGGCCGCGGCTGGAGCTGTCGCGATCGCATCGCGCTGGCAAGATCAGCCGCACCGTTAGCCGGCCACAGGTTTTAGAGAACCCGATACGCGTCTTTCGGGCGTCCCCAACAAGGGAATCAGAGCTAGGAGGCCTATGTGGAGGAGAGAGAGAGAGAGCGCAGGAAATCTCGTCGCTAGTGACTTCATCTAGGCTCGCAAACACCCCGGTAAACTGTATTGCCTCTGACCGTATGACCCACCTCCATGGCTGGTCTTTTTTGGCTTTTCTTTATTTCTACATCACGCCACGCAAGCTGGCGATTTGCCCTGCTCATTGAGGACGCCCTTAGGTTCCCCTCGGAAATGCTGTGCCATTTGTTCAAGAACGAAAACGTCGTGTCGTGTCGTTGCAATCCTACGAGCACCAATGCGCTCGCGCGCGCGCACACAAAATACGGAAATCTAAGGACCGGTCCACCGGGGAAACGACTCTTCCTGCATCGCCAGCGCAGGCAGGCAGCGCTTGCATTGCATGGTCCCCGCCCAGAACGGTCGAGGCCAGCCAGCCGAATCTGGCTCACGCGACAGACGCCGGTGTCGGATCAGCGAGTCCGCGTCCGGTCACAGACAAACCAGATGGAATAGTCGAGATCACAGAATTGCGCTGCAGAGCACCACCAATTGGTCAAGGAGGTCCAGAAATATACCACCCAGACCCAGTGACGTGTATCGTGTGCATCTTCTTGAAACGAAAATTAGGAGTGTTGCTGCTGCTGCAGCGCATTGCCACCCTGGGTTTGAGACGGACACAATTTGGAAGCTACCCCTGAAGATAAGGCTCTGTAGTTTGTACAAAGTCCAAACGCCAGTACGCCAGGCGCCGCAACAGTACACCGCACACCCCACACGCCCGCGCACAGGGCTGGATGGACTGCGCCATCGCCAAAAATACGAGTAGAAGAATATCAGGCGGCAAGAGTGCGTTCACAAACAAATAATCCAATCCAATGGAACAGGGCCATGCACTGGAGTCACGATCAGACAACTGGATCGCAAATTCCAGCCTCGTTGTCACCAGATATGCACACGGGCCCCATCGTTTTCCTCCCCGTTGTCTTTGCCTTCGTTTCAGGCAAGTAGGCGGGCAGCGGACGCTTCTCCAGCAAATCAGCAGTGCATCGCTGTCTGTCCCGGGTTCCTACCGGTGGACAGGTTGTTAGCGTGGGGAGTTCAGTTAGCGCCCTGGTTTTGTTTTGCAGGATCCACGGTCTGGAGCAAACAAAAGCTTCGGAGCACAGCTGAAGCTGGTGCGTTGTTTAGTGATGTGAACTCTGCCTCACATGAATTAGGTGCAGCAGCACAATAGGACTTGGGGCCTCACATGAACACTGCTGATTACCTGAAGCTTCTGCTCTGGAGATTTGACGCTCACCTGGCCATTTCAATGTCCAGGTAACCAAAAGCCAAAACATGTTAGCTCTATACTTGACCTGGTTAGACTCACATGAAATGGTATCTATCTGAACGACGATCATGGACAGATAAGACACCAGATCATGACGTATAATTGAACTATTACAGGTAGTGTCATGGACTCATGAACCTTTATGGCCATCCCAGAGGGAAAAAAAAGGGTATTAACTGATAACAGTAAGTACCAGTGAAATGATCATAGCAGAGGCGTTGCTTCAGAAGAACATGGAAATACTTCAGGCCAGGGTCATACTTTTCGACGAATACAGGATTACCTTCTTTTGCAAATTGTCAATATCCAATACAAACCAACAACCCTAGCATTCTTCTACTTTAATCTTAGCAAATGACATCGCCAGTTAGCAAATTTTTCGAACTTCCAGGCAATTCTGAGACAAGATCACAGCATACATGATCAAAGAGCAGCTACACGGCAGTACAGAGCCGAATAAAGAGACAGAAAGATTGGGGGTGAAGAGACTAAAAGAATGAACACAAGGATCGCTTGAACCTTCTATTTCAACGGAAGCATAAGGATTTGCACACCCTAGCAGTAGCAGCTAACTGTCTATCTTCCGTCAGCAGAGGTGAACGACTCCGCGAATCCAGGAGGCCTCGTAGGGATGCTCGTCTGAGTGTTATCCAAACTTGCAACAAATGAAGAGGTTGCACCGTCAAAGTAGCTGCTATCCTCAAATGCCTGCCATCTCTTCAGAGCCTGAGGCAGGGTCATGTTCAGGTCGATACCGTAGCTGTCATCAGAGTCTGGGTCGGTTGGTTTCCAAACTTCCGAAAGGGTAGAGAGAACATTAACAGCATGGCCCATGTCAGGCCTCTGGTGTGCTTCCCTAGCGCAGCAGTGACCAGCAAGCTCTGAAACAGTACAAACACTAGCATATGTCTCCTCATCAAGGTCAATAACAGGGTCGATTGCTTTGCGGAATGTTTCCTTGTTGAGCTGCATTCTCCAAAACCATGTAACTAAATGCATGCTGTCTTCAGGCTGAGTCTCATCAAGTGCCCTGCGTCCTGTAATCAGTTCCATCAAGATTACACCAAAGCTGAAGACATCAGCTTTTGTTGTCACACGTCCAGTAACTGCACATAAAAATGTTCATTTCTGTTAGACAGATGTTGTGAGTAGCATATTTAAATTCATCGACACGCTTTTCAAAAAGGAGAATGGCTGAAATTATCAATTAGGACAATGCAGGAAAGATGATAATAGCTAACAATTTAGGTTCCTTGTTTCCTAACAGGAAGATGAAGGGCAAAACAATAGTTACAAGTGAAAGGTACAATTAAAGCTCCATTGATGGTCTTGGGCTATTGAAAATGTCTTAATGGTACAAGGGAATGGTCCAGCACGCAAACGTTAAGTTTATGCTGAATATAGGTAATCCACCGATAGATAGTAATGCTTGGGGTGAAAGAACATTTACAATTTTAAATGGCGCTTACTCCGGATAAACTTATTCTAGTTGATCGCAAGGTCAACCAAAATTTAAAAGATCTTTTCAGGTATCACATTTGGAAAACAAATTTCTTAGTGAGCACCTAAAGTATCTCTCATGGAAGGTACGAGAAGCAAGTCACAAGCCACAACCAGGGGCGATGCCAGAGTATAATAAGGGTCTGCACATGCACCAGGGAAGAAAAATTACAGTAGTAAGTTAGCTGATTTTTACCATATAATACATTATTCACAACTAAAAAGTCATTTTAGAGGAAAGATGGTAATATGCAAGTATTCATGATACTATTATGTATATCAGTATATGCCATAGCTCAAATGTATGCTTGACTGCTTGGTCGTTGAAATGAATAGTCATTTCGGAGGAAGCTATTAATGTTTAACCATTAAATGATATTATTACAGGTAGCTGTAGGTTAGATGTAATGTGCTTGTCAATTCAACTGAACAAAAAAAAATCAATATACTTGGAAAGAAGAAATATAGGATGATCACCTGCATACTCTGGTGCAAGGTACCCAAAAGTGCCAGCAAGTCTCGTCTCTACAGAGACACACTTCCCATCAGCTGGTGCAAGCCTAACCAATCCAAAGTCTGCCACCTTGGCCTTCATGTCATCGCCAAGAAGTATGTTTGATGGCTTCAAGTCTCTGTGGATAAAGGTCTGCTGGGCAAGGCTGTGAAGGTACTCGACACCCCTTGCAACATCAAGTGCAATGCTAAGTCGCTTTTTCCATTCCAATGGCCGCAAATTGTTCTCTGACCACTCAAACAGGTGTTGGCTCAGTGTTCCCTGTGGCATGTATTCATACACAAGAATCCTCTCATTGCCATCAAGGCAGTAGCCCAGCAGCGAGACAAGGTTCCGGTGACGGACCTTGGTCAAAACAGCAATCTCTGATTTAAACTCATTTAGCCCCTTGTTACCCATCACACCAGCCTCCATCCGCTTTACAGCAATTTTTGTGCCGTCATGAAGCTCACCCTTATAAACAGTGCCAAACCCTCCTCGACCAAGGATGTTCTCCTCGCTGAAGTTGTTGGTCACATTGCGGAGAACTTGGATTGAAATGACCATATTTCCACTTTCAACAACATGGATGTCCCGTGGACCACTGCTCGCTTGGCTATATGTCTCGCTTGTGCGAGCACCACCATTAGCATTTCCCCCTGCAACTGTGATTTTAACCATGTCATCTGAACCTGAGTGCCATGGATGGATAACCATGGCATGTGGACTCTGCACCCTTCCGAAAGGCTTCTGCTTTCTCTTGTAACAATAGAAACCTAATGCAGCAACAAGGCCTAGTCCAACAACTGTACCAGCCACTGAGCCTGCAATGACTCCAACAGAAGACGAAGAGGAGCCCCCATTGTTACCACTGCTTCCGCTGCTGCCTCCCCCCGATGGACTGTTGTTGCTACCGCCTGATCCTGCCGCTGGTGCAGGAGCATCCTTGCCTATGTTAGGGTTACCAGCAGTTTTCACCACTGCACTCTTGGAAGCAAAGGTAGGAAGTTTCCCATAGAGATTGTTGTTTGACAAATCGACATCTGTCAGCAAAGGCAACGCGGCAACCTCCTCAGGCACAGTACCAGTGATGTTATTGTTAGCAAGATTTAGCACCATAAGTGAGCTAATCTTCCCGATGGCCGGTGAGATACTTCCACTGAGACCCTTGTTGGTAAAAGTCAGCCCAGTAATGTTACCTTGGATGCAACTAACACCCGGAAACCTACACGGATCATTCCCCCTCCAATCCTCAGCAAGTGAGGCCGGGTACATGAACCCAGCAGCAACCTCGAGCAGCAGGCTCACACGGGGATCGCATGGCTTCCCGGATTCCTGCACACAGAACCGCTCTGAATCTGCTTCCATGTCTGTCCCTGCAACAAGTTGATCAGGAATCTGAGGCATCGGACCCTGCAGCAAATTATTCGTCAGGGTCACCTTCTTCAGGGCCTTCAACTTGAAAAGACTCTCAGGCACCGGTCCTGTGAGCTTGTTGTCGCGAAGTTGCAAATCCCATAGATTATCAAACCTCGCGAAGTCCGGCAAGGGCCCAGTGAATTCGTTAAGATTCAGCCACAGTTGCTCCAGAGAGGTCATGTTGCTGACAAAGCTAATCGACCCATTGAGATGCCCGCCATTGAGCCAGAGCTGCACCAGCTGCGCGCGGGCCAGCGACGCCGGTACGGGTCCTGACAGCTGGTTTAAGGCCAGCGACAGCCGCTGGAGCACCGGCATCGCACCCAAGAAGTCCGGGAGCGTGCCAGAGACGTTGGCGCCGTTGGCGGAGAAGTTGGCGAGGGAGGCGCAGTCGGCGAGGGAGGCGGGGAGCGTCCACGACGTGAACGGGTTGTAGTCGATGGAGACGGCGGTGAGCCCGGTGAGGCCTTTGAAGAAGTCGGCGGGGATGGAGGTGAAGCTGTTGTTGTGGGCAAGTAAAATCTGAAGCGAGGAGAGCCCCGGGAGCGAGGGCAGCGGGCCGGAGAGCTTGTTCTCGAAAACCTCGAGGCGAGTGAGCTCGGTGAGGTCGCCCACCTCCGGGGGCAGGGTCCCCGTGAGGCCGCGCTTCCCGACCTGGATCGCGGTGACGCGGCCCGACTTGTCGCAGGACACCCCGTCCCACCGCTTCGGCGAGCAGGGATCGCCGGCGACGTCCCATCCCAGCGTCTTGTCCGCGCCAAGCGCCTTCGCCACCGCCCGCATCGCCGCCACGTCCGACGGCGACGTCTCCGCCGCCGCGCCGGCCGCGAGCGCCATCAGAGCCAGGACCACGAGCCCGCACCACCGACCGGCGGCGCCCTCGTACCGCCGCCGCCGCCGCGCGGTGGAGGCGGTGGGAAACGGCATTGCGTCAGAGAGTGACAGAGAGTTGGGGGAGAGATGAGATGAGAAGAGAAGAGAGAGAAACTGGAGTATGTTTTGGGAGGTGAGATTTAGCCCTCGTTTAGTTGAAGAAATTTGGATTTCAGGGCTACTGTAGCACGTTCGTTTTTATTTGGCAAATAGTGTTTAAACATGGACTAATTAGGCTTAAAACGTTCGTCTCGTAATTTTCCACTAAACTGTGTAATTAGTTTTTCTTTTCGTCTACATTTAATGATCTATACACGGGCCGCAAACATTCGATATGATAGATACTGTAGTAACTTTTTAGAAGTTAGGGTGAAACTAAACAAGGGCTTAAGTGAAGAAGAGAGAGAGGGGTAGTACAGGGCACAGGGGCAGGGGGAGAGGGCCGGTGGCACATGCGTGGGCCCCTCCCGCCGTTTGTGCTAGACTAGGGCTGCAGCCGCCCCGGCGTGATAATAACGGGACTACCCCCTCCCGGTCGCGCCGGTTTGAACCCGGTCTCGCGCAGCGGCGAGGGCACGAGAAGAGCCGGGGCGGCGGGGAAGACGACGCCAGCTCACGCTCGCCGACGCGTGGGGACCACGCGACGGTGGCTGTAAAGCTCCGCGATCCCTGCACCAAAAGGCGGGGGCGTTTTGCGCCTGACTCATCTCGCCTGTCTCGCGCTGGAGCAGAGCTGGACGGCCCCCGCCCGGGGGCCCAGAGGCCAGCGTCACGGGTATTCACGCGCGGCAGTTGGGCCATGGATGCGGCAAAAGCGGGGGAAGGGAGGTGTTGGTGTGGCCAGAGTCCCAGAATTCGTCACCATACAGACAACAACACTCTTCGGAAATTCTCGGTTAATGGTGATTTTTAGGATTTCGGGGTGGGTTTTGATCGTCGTTCTGCGTGAAGATTCCACGGTTCACGCTGGGAGAAGAAAAGAAAAGGACGAAGGAAATAGGATTCCCAGGCATCTCGGGCTCGCGCTTCGTTTCATTTCCACCTGCCAGCCCCATCTTGGCCACATGATGCTCGCATTGGTTGCGGTGGGTATCGATATCAGGGATACACAAAATAATAAGGTTAGCACTCACGTTAATTTTTATGGATGACTTGAGACGTATTAAAAGGTCTCGTTTGATCCCAAGATCGTGGGCTTCATCTCGTCCGACCTTAAGGCCGTGGGCTCCGTCTCGTCTGACCTCTTGGGTGCGGGCTCCGTCTCACCTGACCCTGAGGTCGCAGGCTCCGTCTCGTCAGACCCCTTAGGTGCGGGCTCCGTCTCATCCAAGGTCACGGGCTTCGTCTCGTCCAACCCCTTGGGTGCGGGCTCCGTCTCGCCCAAGGTGGCGGGCTCCGTCTCGCCCGGCCTCGAGGACATGGTTTCCGTCTCGTTCGATGGGGATCCATACCGTCGCCAACCACTCCAGGTCCAAACGTATGGACCTGGGTCAAAACTCTGACGCAAGGGAAGAGGCTGACACGCATTGATGTAACCCGTGGCCATGACGGGCCATAATTAGGGATTCACATCAAGAACAGTATCGAACGTGCTGGTGTTGTTCTGCTTAATCCTTGTACGGACGCTGACAGACGCGTCAGTTCACCACGACGTTCGCCGGGACGGAGTGGAATGCTATGACCGACAGATGACGCCTGCTCATGGCGCCAGTGACGAACAGGACCGCGACATGGAGCTGTTCCTGTTGACATATACAGGATCAACGGGACCCGCATAAAGGAGAAGAAGGACCCGACAACCCCGGAAGCCTTCTCTCTCTCTTTCTTCTACTTTTCCTCCTCTGTAATCCGCGCTTTTCCTTCGTCTATAAAAGGGGAAGCAGGGCGCCCCATGGAGGAGAGAGGGGGGAAATCGAAAACACAAGAGCACGACACGAGCACACGGCTGAGCGGCAAACGAGCTCTCAGCACCTGTTCACTCCTTCCACCAGAGACCTGGGATCCTCTCCCTCTCTTGCCTGTTTGTAACCCCTACTGTAAATCAAGTGCCGGTAACACAAGCAGCAACAAACTGGATGTAGGGACGTTCCGTCCGAACCAGTATAAACCCTTGTGTCCTTCGAGCACACCATCCGAGTCAGACGCGTAAATACAAATATACTCGTCGGTGGTCCAAAAACACCGATAGTTGGCACACCAGGTAGAGGTTTTTTGCGCGTCTCGACGTCCACATTAGGCCTCGGATGGCTAGTCACGGCATCAGCTAGATCCCGGGCACGCACGTGTGCTTTCGGGAACCTAGACTTCATCATTACGACGGAGGAAGAGTTGGCACAGGTTCCTGCCACCGTCCAGCCTCTCCACTCCACCGGCCTCGATGCGATCGTCGAGGCGCTTGAGGAGCTGCAGCTGCACTCATCGGAGGCCCACGTCTCCGGGAGCGACCAGCTCCTCGGCTTCGATTACGGGAGGCTAGAGCGCCAGTTCAGCGCCTTCCTAGAACCCCAACCATCCCGGGAGGACCTGCGTCGCCTCACCTTCTCGTTCGCCAATGTCATGATGCAGCTTACCGAAGGAGTGCCGCTCTTCCCGGAATACCTCATCCGGAGCGCTCCGACTGCGCTCCCGTCCAGTCTAGGCCACGCCATAGAGACCGTTGGCCACCTTGTGGCGCAGCGCATGCCCCCATCACCTACGAAAGACAAGTTCATGGATGTCCGAATACGTCGTGGAATCTTTTCACATCCTCCTCGCCGGAGAATCAGAGTCGTTCTCCGACTCTGACTCTAGCAGGGGGAGCCATCACCCCTCGCGTGAATGTTTCATGGCAGGTACCTCCGAGGGATACATCAAAAGCATCCATGAGGGAGGGGCTACCCCAACAGACGACCTTGATGACGAGGTCAAGGGGGATGCAGGGGCCCCACCTCGCCTGTGGGTAGAGCAGCTAAGGGCGTGGCACCAAGAGCTCAAAGAAGCATGACTCCAGCTCGAGCAGGAACGCGCGGAGCTCGAGCGAGAGATCGAGCGCCATGGAGACAGTGGGCGTGCGCATGCCATGGCCCGCGACCTAAACCGGAGGATCATCGAGGACAATGAAGCCCTCCCACACTTCACCTGGGCAAGTCAGAACATCGCTGTCGCAGCGGCCTTGCTCTAGGGGCTTCTGAAGCCCTTTACACCCGACGATCGTCGGGCCCATCATGAGATTCGCACGCTACTCTAGCGTGCGGTGGCACAGCAGGCCAAGAGCTCGATGTCCCGATGATGCGAGCTCGATGCCAGCCAACGTGCTCCCTCAGAGCGACCCGATAGGGACGTGTTAGTCCACCAGGCGCAGCGATGCGCCCCACCACGCGTCGCGGCCTTGGTTCATGAGCATCTCGATGCCCACGGCAATGAGAGGGAGGAGGCTAGCCGTGGCTACCACCCTCGTCGTGGTGGACGCTATGACAGTAGTGAGGATCAAAGCCTGAGCCCCGACTTGCCAGGACCTCAGGCCTTTGGCCGACGCATCCTCAACGCCGTCTTCCCACCATGGTACCGACCACCGACCAACATCCCAAAATACTCCGGGGAAACAAACCTTGGATTGTGGCTCAAGGATTATCGGCTTGCTTGCCATGCCAGTGAAGCGGATAGTGACGATTTCATTATCCGCAACCTTCCATTGTTCCTAGCCGATTCAGTGCGAACGTGGTTGGAACACCTTCCGCCCAACCGAATCCAAAGTTGGGCGGACCTAAAATAGATCTTTGTGGGAAATTTCCAGGGCACATACGCGTGTCCTGGGAACCCATGGGATCTCAAAAACTACCGACAAAAATCCAGGGAAACTCTTTGTGGGTACATCCAGCGTTTCTCCCGGCAGTGCAACGAGCTGCCCGACGTCGCCGACGCCGACATCATAGGAGCTTTCCTGTCTGGAACCACCTGTGAGTCCCTAGTTCACAAGCTGGGACGTAAGGGCCTGTAAACCACCAAGGAGCTCCTCGACATCGCCACCAGCCACGCCTCGGGCAAGGAGGCGGTTGGGGCGATTCTCGACCACCCCAAGGGCAAGACAAAGTAGGATGAGGACACCGACGAAGGTGCCTCCAACCGCCCAAACAAGAAGAAGAACAAGTAGCAGCGCGAGGGCTCGCTCATGGCCACTGTCGACCACAAGGGGGGGGGGGTCGAAAGCCCACCGAGGGTACCCTGAACCACTTCGAGAAGCTGCTCGAAGGGCCATGCCCGAACCATGCTTTCCCCTCAAGCACCTATACAAAGTCTGCGTCCTCATAAAGCGGTTCTTGTTTGAAGGCTCCAACAAGGGGGAGCATAGGAAGGAGCCCAAGCCGGTCGTAGACGACACCGAGGGGAAGGACGATGGATTTTTTATGCTGGATGGTTGCCTCATGATCTTTGGAGGGTTGACAACCTATGACTCCAGGCGCTGCCAAAAGCTTACACGCCGTGAGGTCTATACGACCAAGCCAGCCGTGCCTTCCTTCCTCCGATGGTCAGAGTCCGCCATAACCTTTGATCGGACCGACCACCCAAAAAGCGTCCCGCAGCCGAGAAGATACCCGCTCATGGTTGACCCAATCATCGGCATGAAGCGGCTTACCAAGGTGCTGATAGATGGAGGCAGCGGCCTCAACATCATGTACGCTGAAATGCTCGACGCCATAGGCATTGACCGATCGCGCATTCGATCGACCGGGGCGCCTTTCCACAGCATAGTGCCTAGAAAGCAGGCCATGCCACTTGGGCAGATCGATCTACCCATCACCTTCGGGAATTCGACCAATTATAGGACAGAGACCCTTACCTTCGAGGTGGTCGGGTTCCACGGGACCTACCACGCCATCCTGGGACGTCCATGCTACGTGAAGTTCATGGCTGTCCCCAACTACACCTATCTAAAGTTGAAGATGCCGGGTCCATGTGGGGTCATCACCATCGGCACCTCCTTCCAGCGTGCCTACGAGTGCGAGGTCGAGTGCTGTAAACACACCATGGCAATTGTTGCCTCCAAAGAGCTTGCGGCCATCAGAGAGGAGGTCATTGATGAAGCGCCCGACCCCAAGCGGTCGGCTGGGTATTTCGAGCCTATAGAGGGCACCAAGGAGGTCCTCATAGGCCCTAGCGGCTCTAAGGGCAAAGTGGTGCGCATCGGCACTATGCTTTCCTCCAAATAGGAAAGCGCGCTCGCCGACTTCCTCCATGCCAACAGAGATATCTTTGCGTGGAGACCCTCGGACATGCCAGGCATTCCGAGAGAAGTCGTCGAGCACGCCTTGAAGATCAGGCTAGGCTCCAAGCCGGTGAAGTAGCGCCTTTAACGTCGGGGACCTAGTGCTCTGCCTTGTCCAGAGCAACGCCACAAGCTCTCTTAAGGATGGCAATGGGTCGGGTTCGGATCGGGTGGAGTCTCCGTGCACCCAAAACCGAAACCCGAAATCGAAACCCGAATCCGCCCTGAAAACCGATTCGGGTGGAAATTCATCACCAAAACCAAACCCGCGGATACCCGAAACGCGAACGGATACCCGAAACCCGAATGGATACCCGAAACCCACGGATATATATACACATATTCACATGTATAAACAAGAGGCAACAAATAATAAATATTTTCATGAGTCAACTTTAAATAAATTTAATAATCTAAGTAAACTAATTATTATTAGTATATTATAAAACATGAGTTTTAATTCCAAATGATTTATTTCGGATATCCATTGGATATCCATGGGTGGAAAACCAATCCCGATTGGTTTCGGGGCCCCGAACCCGAAAACCATGGGTGAAAAACCATCCCCAAACCCGAACCCGCAGAACCTGAAACCCGCGGATATCCGCCCCAAACCCGATCCGTTGCCATCCTTAAGCTCTCTCCACCATTGGAGGGACCGTACATCATTGCGGATGTGCTCTGACCAGGCACCTATAGGCTGAAGACCATCGACAGTGAAGTCTTCATCAACGCTTGGAACATCAAACAGCTATGCCGCTTTTACCCTTAATTTACGCACGCTTTCTCTTATCGGTTTTGCTATCGACTCCCTGATTTTTAGTGACACCCAACCCAGCAACGGCAAGGGGTCGGGTCTCACTCAGGGGCTGATAAGAGCATATCTATCTGGTAAACATTCTCTATGTCCGACCCTTTCTCACGTTAAGATCTAGAAGCAAGGGTTGCGAAAACAAACGCTGAGTAAAACTGGTCAGACCGCAAGAAACCTACACCTCAGCGGCTACAGCGTTTTTGCTCACCAACGTGATCAGAGTTTTTTGTCCGCACCCCGAGCTTTTTAGCCTTAACTACGAAAAGAGTCGGAATGCATTAAAGAGTATATCTACCTGGTAAACATTCGCTATGCCTGACCCTTTCTCACATTAAGATCTAGAAGCAAGGGTTGCAAAAACGAACGCTGAGTAAAACTGGTCGGGCTACAAGAAACCTACGCCCCAGCGGCTATTGCATTTTTTCACCTACACCCCGAGCTTTACATCCTTAACGATGGAAAGGGTCAGAACGCATTAACTTTTTTATACAAAAGGGGGAGAAGAGCTAAAAATATGTTTGGCCATAACAAAATTTAAGAGTTTGTCCACTTATTACAAGTTCACCGCCTGGCTTATCTACCTAACTAATTTCTTAGGGGATGATCTCATCCTCTATCTTGGTTGGTAAGTCCTGTGCTAGAGGGGCCACCTCCTTCTCGATGTCGTCCAGCTTGGTGTCGGTGTAGATAGGCGCGAGAACCATCGTAGGTAAGTCCTATGCCAGAGGGGTCACCTCCTTCTCGATGTCGTCCAGCTCGGCGTCCGTGTAGATAGGTGCAAGAACCATCATAGGTAAGGTGGGATACGGAGCTAAAAATGCTCCTACAGCCTATTCAGGTCTAGGAGTTCGAAGGCTGGCCCTTCAACGGGTTCACAGCCGCTCCGGGGCACCCTTAGAGTGAGGGATGGAAAGAGATGGGCCCACTAGCAGCTAGTACCTGGGCATACCGACCCATGTTTGAGTCATGGTCGGTTCCTAGTCTATGGTTTTTTCTTGAAGAAAGGCAACAAACCCTTGGGACCAGTCGAACAGACCCTGTCGAGGACCAATACTAGGGTACCCAAAGAGGAGGAGCTAATAACCATCAGCGTTGATTCATCCGAGTGGTCAAGAGCACGACTATAGCTCTCACTGACCATCGAGGTCGCGGGCTCCGCCTCGTCCGACCCTCGAGGGTTGGCTCCAGCTCTTGCCGACCACCGAGGCTGCGGGCTCCATCTCGTCAGACCCTCGAGGGTTGGCTCCAGCTCTTGCCAACCACCGAGGTCATGGGGTCCGCCTCGCCCGACGTCTGAGGGTTGGCTTCGCCTCACCCGATGTTTGGGGCTGGCTCCGTCTCGCCCAATGTCTGAGGGCTGGCTCTGCCTCACCCGACGTCTAGGGGCTGGCTCTGCCTCGCCCGATGTCTGAGGGCTGGCTCCTCCTCGCCTAATGTCTAAGGGCTGGCTCCACCTCGCCCGACCCCTCGGGAACAGATCCTAATGGAAGCTCACTTCGTCACCAACCACTATGGGCCAGAAAGTACAACCCAAGGTCAAACTTCTAGCATCGTGTAGGGAGCGGTCACATCTCAACACGACCCATTCCCACGACATGTCATTCTAGGGAACTCACATCGTCCACAGTGACGGACGTGTGGTCACTATGCTGCCTACTCCCTGTACGGCCGCTGATCAGCACGGTGGTTCGCCGCGCCGCCTATAGGGGCGGAGTGGGACATGACGACCCGCTGATAATGCCAGGGCATGGCATTGTCAGCGGACAGGCGCCCAGTGTGGAGCTATCCCTGTCACCACCTGCCATGTTAGTGGGGCCTGCACAGAGGAAAAGAAAGGCCTGGCGACCCTAACAGACTTCCTCTGCCTCTAGTTCTCCTCTTTTCTCCCATTGTAAGCCATGCTTTACCTTGGCCTATAAAAGGGAAATCAGGGCATCCCATTAAGTGGCATCGCATGGCATCGCATAGCATCGCACCGCATCACACCAAAACCTCTATCATCGAACCTCGAACACATAGCCGAGCAGCGACCGAGGTCTTAGCACCCATTTCTTTTCCACCAGAGACTTGGGACCAGTCCCTCTCTCGCCCGTTTGTAACCCCTACTACAAACTTTTTAGTGCTAGTAACATGAGCAATAGCAACAAACTGGACGTAGGGACATTCCACCCGAACCAGTATAAACCTCGTGTCCTCTTAGCACACCATCCGAGCCAGACACACAATAATACAAATTTACTCATTGGTGTTTACTCGAAACACCGACAGTTGGCGCGCCAGGTAGGGGCCTTTGCGCGTCTTGACATCAACACCAGGCCTCGGATGGCTAATCATGACCTCAGCTGGGTCCCATGTAGGCACATGCGCTTCGGGGACCTGGACTTCATCGTCACGGCGGAGGGAGAGTTGGCAATGGCTCCCGCCACCGTCCGACCTCTCCGCTCTGCCAGCCTCGACGCAATCGCTGAAGCGCTTGAGGAGCTGCAGCTGCACGCCTCGGAGACCCATGCCCCCAAAAATGACCAGCTCCTCAACTTCGACCACGGGAGGCTTGAGCGCCAGCTCGGCGTCTTCCTGGGACCCTGGTCATCCCGGGAGGACCTACGTCACCTCGCCTTTTCGTTCGCCAATGTCATGGCACAACTTTTTGGAGGGGAGCCACTCTCTCAAGAATACCTCATCCAGAGCACCCCGACAACACTCCCGTCCGGTCTCTACAACGCCATAGAGACCGATGGCCACCTCGTGGCGCAACGCGTGCCTTCATCCCCGTGAACGATGGGTTCATGGGGATGACCGAATATGTCATGGAGTCTTTCCACGACCTCCTCACAGGTGAATCGGAGTCGCCCTCTGGCTCTGACTCCAGCAGGGGGAGCCATCACCCCTCTCGTGAGGGCTTCATGATTGGTACCCCTGAGGGACATGTCGAAAGCATCCATGAGGAGGACGCTACCCCAATGAACGACCTCGACGATGAGGTCAAAGGGGAGACAGGGGTCCCACCCCGCCTGTGGGTGGAGCAGCTAAAGGCCCAGCACCAAGAGCTCAAGGAAGCATGACTCTAGCTCGGGCAGGAACACGCGGAGCTTGATCAAGAGATCAAGCACCATAGAGACGATGGGCGCGCACGCACCATGGCCTATGACGTGAACTAGAGGATTATCGCGGACGATGAAGCCCTCCCACACTTCGCCCGGGCGAGCCAGAACATCGCCGTTGTAGCGGCTTTGCTCCATGGGCTTCCAGGGCCTACGATGCCTGAAGATCGTCGGGCCCACCATGAGATTGGCATGTTGCTCGAGCGTGCGGCGGCGCAGCAGGCCGAGAGCTTATTGTCTTGGTGATGCGAGCTTGATGCCAGCCAGTGCACGCCCTCAGAGCGCCCCAGCAAGGGCGCGTTAGTCCACTAGGTGCCACAAGGTGACAGGCAGCGCACTGTGGTCCCGGCGCATCTGCGTACCTATGATGACCCGAGAGAGGGAGCTAACCATGGCTATCACCCTCATTATGACAGACGCTACGACAGTGGTGAGGACCAAAGTCCGAGCCCTGGCCTACTAGGGCCTCAGGCCTTTGGTTGACACATCCTCAACGCTGCCTTCCCGCCAAGGTACCGGCCACCAACCAACATCTTAAAGTACTCTAGGAAACGAACCCTGGACTATGGCTCAAGGATTATCAGCTTGCTTGCCGAGCTGGTGGAGTAGATAATGATGATTTCATTATCCGCAACCCTCCATTGTTCCTGGCCGATTCGGCATGAACATGGTTGGAACACCTTCCGCCCAACAGAATCCAAAGTTGGGCGGGCCTAAAGGAGATCTTCGTGGGGATTTTCTAGGGCACATACAAGCACCCTAGGATCCCATGGGATCTCAAGAACTACCGACAGAAGGCTAGAGAAACCCTCCATGGGTACATCCGGTGCTTCTCCCGACAGTGCAATGAGCTACCTAACGTCGCCTATGCCAATGTTTTGGGAGCTTTCCTGTCTAGGACCACCTATGAGTCCTTGGTTCACAAGCTAGGATGCAAGGGCCCACGAACCACCAAGGAACTCCTCGACATCACCACCAGCCATGCCTTGGGTGGAGAGACGGTTGGAGCAATCTTCGACCGCCTCAAGGGCAAGGCAAAATGGGACGAGGACACTGGTGAAGGTGCTTCCAACCGTCCCATTAAGAAGATGAACAAGTAGTAGCGCGAGGGCTCGCTCGTGGCCGCCGCCAACTGCAGGGGGGTCGAAAGCCCATGGAGGGCACTCTAAACCACTTCGAGAAGCTACTCGAGGGGCTATGCCCGACCAATGCCTTCCCCGTCAAGCATCTATATAAGGACTGCGACCTCATGAAGCGGTTCTTGTCTAGAGGCTCCAACATAGGGGAGCACGAGAAGGACCCCGATCCAACCATAGACGACGCCAAGGGGATAGACGATGGCTTTCCGATGCCGGATGGCTACCTCATGATCTTTGGAGGGTCGGCAGCCTACGACTCCAAGTGCCATCAGAAGCTCACGGGCCGCGAGGTCTATACGGTCGAGCCGGCCGCGCCTACCTTCCTCCGATGGTCGGAGTCCACCATAACCTTCGATCGAACCGACCACCCGGAGAGCGTCCCACAACTGGGGAGATACTCGCTCATAGTTGACCCAATCATCGACACAAAGTGACTCACAAAGGTACTGATGGATGGAGGCAGCGGCCGACTAGAGCACCTTTCTATGGCATCATGCCTGGAAAGCAGGCCATGCCACTTGGGCAGATCGATCTGCCCATCACCTTCGAGGGTCCATCCAACTATAGGACGGAGACCCTCACCTACCACGCCATCCTAGGACGACCATTCTATATGAAGTTCATGGCCATCCCCAACTACACCTACCTAAAGCTGAAGATGCCGGGCTTAGGCAGGGTCATCACCATTGGCACCTCCTTCCAGCGCACCTACGAGTGCGAGGTCGAGTGCTGCGATCACGCCACGACAATCATCACCTTCGAAGGGCTCACGACCATCAGGAAGGAGGTCGCCGAAGAAGCACCTGACCCCAAGTGGTCGGCCGGGTCTTTTGAGCCAGTGGAGGGCTCCAAGGAGGTCCTCATAGACCCCAATAGCACCAAGGGTAAAGTGGTGCGCATTGGTACCACGCTTTCCTCCAAATAGGAAAGCATGCTCATTGACTTCCTCCATGCCAACAGAGACATCTTTGTGTGGAAACCCTTGGACATGCCAGGCATTCCAAGGAAAGTCGCCGAGCATGCCTTGAAGATCCGCCCGGGCTCCAAGCCAGTGAAGCAACGCCTACGTCGCTTCGACGAGGGGAAACACAGGACCATCGGCGAGGAGATCACAAAGCTCTTAGCGGCCGGATTCATCAAGGAAGTGTACCATCCTGAGTGGTTAGCCAATCCCATTCTTGTATGAAGAAGAGTGGGAAATGGAGGATGTTTGTTGATTACACGGGTCTCAACAAAGCATGCCCAAAGGATCCATTTCCTTTGTCGTGCATAGACCAAATAGTCGACTCTACCTCAAGGTGCGAAACCCTCTGCTTTGTTGATGCGTACTCTGGGTACCATCAAATCGTGATGAAAGAGTCTGATTAGCTCGCATCATCTTTCATCACCCCCTTTGGATCATTCTGCTACGTCACAATGCCGTTCAGTCTAAAGAACACTGGGGCTACGTTCTAACACTGTATGCTCAAGTGTTTTGGGGACCTCATCGGGTGGACGTTGAGGCCTACATAGACAACATCATGGTCAAGTCCAAACGGGCTGACCAGCGCGTAGCTGACCTTGAGCAGACCTTCACAAAACTCTGAGCAAATGGCATTAAGCTCAATCTCGAGAAGTGCATTTTTGGGGTCCCGAGGGGTATGCTGCTCGGTTTCATCGTCTTCGAGCGTGGCATTGAAGCCAACCCAGAGAAGATATCAGCCATCACAAAGGATGGGCCTGATTCAGAATATGAAGGGGCTACAGCGAGTTACAGGGTGCCTCACCACACTCAGCCGCTTCATCTCGCACCTCGGTGAACGAGGTCTCCCCCTTTATCAACTTCTAAAGAAGGTCGACCACTTCGAATGGACGTCCGAGGCCTAGGAAGCACTTGACATGATCAAGCAACTTCTAACGAAGGCTCCGATCCTGGTTCCTCTGACCGATAGAGAACCCCTTCTGCTCTACATTATGGCCACCACGCAAGTGGTCAGCGCCACCCTGGCAGTGGAGTGAGAAGAAGAAGGGCATGCCCTCAAAGTACAGCGCCCCATGTACTTCATTAGTGAGGTCCTATTTGACTCTAAAACCCACTACCCCCAAATCCAGAAGCTCCTATACGCTGTCCTCATCGCCAAGAGGAAGCTATGCTACTACTTTGAGTCATATCCGGTGATAGTCATGACACCCTTCCCCCTCGGTGAGGTCATCCAAAACCAGGATGCCATGGGAAGAATCATGAAGTGGGCACTCGAGCTAATGGATCAGGGCATTACGTATGCGTCCTGGACGGCCATCAAGTACCAGGTGTTGGCTGATTTAATCACAGAATGTACCGAGGTCCAAATGCCACCAGCGATCATCGACCAGGAGTACTGGATGATGTACTTCGATGGATCGCTGATGAAGAAAGGCGCCGGCATGGGGCTGGTCTTCATTTCACCCCTCGGGGTATGCATGAGGTACATGGTTCATCTCCATTTCCCCTCCTCCAACAATGTGGCCGAATATGAGGCGCTCATCAACGGCTTACGCATCGCCATCGAGTTAGGCATCCGATGCCTCGATGTCTGGGGCGACTCCCAGCTGGTCGTCGACTAGGTCATGAAGGAGTCGAGCTGCCACGATACCAAGATGGCTGCATATTGCTGAGAAGTCCGCCAGCTAGAGGACAAGTTTGATGGCCTCGAGCTCAACCACATTCTAAGGTGTCTCAATGAGGCAGCTGACGTGCTGGCGAAGGCGGATTCTAGCCGAGAGCCAGTGCTAACGGGTATCTTCGCCAGCGATCAACACAAGCCTTCGATTCTCTATGAGGGGTCAAAATAAGCCGGTGACGGTCTGCCCACCCTAGGCTCGGGGGTTGACCAATCATCAGCTCCTTCCGACCCCGAAGTCATGGAGCTCGAAGAAGGCCCAGCGACAGAGCCTGACCCTCTGGTTGACTGGCGGACGCTCTACCTCGACTACCACCTCTATGAGGTGTTGCCGACAGACAAGATGGAGGCTTGACGGCTCACGCGTCATGCCAAATCCTTTGTCCTTGTTAAGGGCAAACTCTACAAGCGAAGCCACATCGGGATCCTGCAACATTGCATCCCCCATTGAACAGGGAAGCGTTTGCTGAGCGATATCCACGGTGGCGTATGTGGCCACCATGCCACACCTAGAACCCTAGTTGGAAACGCATTCCGACAAGGCTTCTACTGGCCGACCGTAGTAGCCGACGCCGAGCAGGTTGTGCACACCTACGAAGGGTGTCTATACTAAGCTCGGTAGACTCACCTACCGGCCCAACTGCTCCAGACGATCCCCATCACGTGGCCGTTCATGGTCTGGGGGCTCGATATGGTCGAACCTCTCAAAAGAGCGCCCGGGGGCTACACCCACTTGCTTGTCACCATAGACAAGTTTACAAAGTGGATACAAGCTTGGCCGATCTCCACGATCAAGTCCGAGCAGGCCCTGCTATTCTTCCTCGACATAGTTGATTGCTTTGGAGTGCCAAACTCCATCATCATGGACAACGACACGCAATTCACCGAAAAGAAGTTCCTTCGATTCTATGATGAATATCACATCCGCGTCGACTGGGCCACCGTAGTGCACCCCCGCACGAACGGGCAGGTCGAGCGCACAAACGGCATGGTCCTATAGGGCCTCAAGCTTAGGATCTTCAACTGGTTGAACAAGTTTGGTGGACGGTGGGTCACTGAGCTCCCCATGGTGCTCTAGAGCCTAAGGACGACACCCAGCCAGGCCACCGGCTACATGCCATTCTTCATGGTCTACGGTTCTGAGGCCATCCTCTCGACCGACCTTGACTATAGAGCGCCAAGGTCAGGGCGTATGATGAATAGGGGGCCAAGGCATCCCTCGAGGACACCATGGACCAACTAGATGAAGCGCACGACATTGCCCTCCTCCACTCGGCCAAATACCAGCAGGCGTTGCGACGGTACCACAACCGACAAGTGCAGGGTTGGGCCTTCAGCGTCGGAGACCTAGTCCTCTGCCTCATCCAGAGCAGCAAGGACCACCACAAGCTCTCCCCTCCACAAGAGGGACCATACATCGTCATAGAAGTGCTCTGCCCTAGCGCCTACAAGCTCAAGACCATCGACGGCGAGGTCTTCGCCAATGCCTGAAACATCGAGCAGCTATGTCGCTTTTACCCTTAATAAATGCACACTTTCTCTTATCAGTTTTGTTATCGAACTCCCCGATCTTTTGTGACACCTGACCCCAGCAACGGCAGGGGGTCGGGCCTCACTTTGGGGCGAATAAGAGCATATCTATCTGGTAGACAGTCTCTATGTCCGACCCTTTCTCATGTTAAGACCTTGGAGCTAGGGTCATGGGAACAGGCTCTGAGTATAATTGGTCGGACTATGAGAGACCTACGCCCCAGCGGCTACGACGCCTTTGCTCACCAGCGTAATCAGAGTTTCTTTTCCGCACCCGGGCTTTTTGGCCTTAGCCATGGAAAGGGTCGGTATGCGTTTAAGAGTCTATCCGCCCAACAAACATTCTCTATGCCCGACCCCCTTTCGCATTAAGACGTAGGAGCTAGGTTTGTAGGAACAAGCTCTAAGTATAACTGGTCAGACTACGGGAAACCTACGCCCCAGCAGCTACGACGCCTTTGCTCACTAGCGTGATCAGAATTGGCTCACCCGCACCCCGAGCTTTTACGATCTTGATGACAAGAAGGGTCGGAGTGCACTAACCTTTTTACACAAAAAGGGGAGAAGGGCTAAAAAGCTGTTTTACTAGAACGAAATTTAAGAGCTTGTGCATTCTGCACAAGTTCACCACCTGGCTTATCTGCTTAACTAAATTCTTGCACGGGATGTTCTCATCCTTTATCTTCGTGGGAAAGTCTTGTCTCAGCAGGTAACACAAGTCGATCAGACGGCTTGGCCACTACCAAGAAACGGGTAGGGAGCAGCAGGATGCCCCACGTGGGTTATGCCAACCCCATCATGAATGAAGGACCTAGATCTCGCTCGATCATATCCAGTAAGAGCTCCCCGAACCCATCACTTTTACCATCAAGGTAAATCCTATGCCCAGGTTGATCAAACGGCTCAAAGCCGCTCCCAAGAGATGGGTCACCCTTACTTTATGCATTAATTTCGCTATCGAGCCTCCGACCCTAGCAACGGTAGGGGGTCGGACATCGCTCGGGGGCTGGCAAGAGTGTCTATTCAGTAGACATTCTCTTTGCCCGGCTGAAAGGTCCCTATGTAGTTTTGGTAATTGAGTAACAACCTAGGTGGACTAATTGTGTTTATGTGAGATACACAGGTGATTAGTCCACTGGTACATGTGTGTGAGCAACATATGCCATGAAGGTGGAAATGGCTCGGAGATGTTGCAAAGCTCACACATGTGATGATGAAGGAGCTCATTGCACATGAGACATGACATTGAGTCATGTGATCAAGGTGGAGAAGATCAATGTGACAGAACCGCCTAATCTAATGCCTCCTCGGAGTGCTCGTCTTTCATTAGACACTAAGAACTCGAAGGAGAACACCAAATTACTCGGTTCCATCGGGCACACCCCAGGGGAGAACCCGAAAATCCACATTTTTGCCATCAGGATCACAAATGAGATAATAAAGCTTACAATATTCTTAACCATTTCTTACATTACTTTTAATACAACATTAGAGTATAACATTTATTATTTAACAGCGGAATGTAAACATATTATCAGAGTTATGAACAATTTAATTGAACAACAGAATATAAACATGTGATCAGAATTACAGTGGAAATAAATATCTAATCATGACATGATTAAGTATTGATATATAAACTACGATAACAAATTATAAAAATTTCATTCATAAAAATATTTAGTAAGGGTTATAAATAAAAATTATGATCGCAGCATAAAGGAAATCTTCTCTGAGCCCACCAGGAGGAATCCACACACAAAGGTCAGCTCTAGCATCCACCTGTCACCTACAACAGGGGGGAATAAAACCTTGAGTACTCAATTCTACTCAGCAAGACTTATCCGATAGGAGAAAAGGAAAAGACTCCAAGGATATGCAAGGCTATCTGGCTTATGGGTTTATTGTATTTGCAGGAAGCATTACTAAGCGTGCGTCTTTATATTCGATTTTTATTAATAGCCGCATTGGTTCATTAACTAACCATTCTATGTAAGCACCTGTACTACTTTCAAGTAGGTGGTAAGCAATCAGATTTCCTTTTTCCATCTTCCATCTTTTAGTTCTTACTACGGTGCTAGGCATAAAACAAGCCATACCGACTTGACGGCGATTCACGAATCAATATCCCCAGCTGGGTACCCCGAAAACACACGCCCCGCTTGTACCCAAGGCACAAGCAGGATCAACCCATCACCCTCTTGTCCTGGGGTCCTAGGTCCCCATCCAAACTAGGACTCCAAGCCCCCGCCCCTAAGTCCCGGACTCAGTGCGGTGCAAGGACCTCATCCACCAAAACAAAACCCTGACAGTCGGTCTAGAAAGAGCCAAAACTCATGACAAGAGAGCAACAAGTCTTCCAAGCGCCCATACACAAGTATGTGCTCGGGATAATAAATCTATGACTTGCCTCGATGGCTTATGCAACGATCGGTCCTTAACTGACACAGATAGGGAAAGCAGTGTAACCAAGCCAAGCCATGCCCCGCATCCACAGCGATACAACCTCTTACACCCACCAATACCCAAACCATATCCCTGCCTGGTCACCATTTTTCCTTTCCACCATTTATATTTTCCAAGTGATAATAATACAGTAATATAATTGCTATCTCTCGCGAGTGACATGCAATCACTCGACTTCTACCGGAGTCCTATAGCATAGCAATCTACATGATCCTGTCATACTAGTAAGACTCATATTATAAGATGTATGTATGCAAGTGGGTTTCATTCAACTCCTTAAAACTTAATGCACAAATATAATTTAAACTGCAGAAAAGTAGGGGTTGTGCACCGGGGCTTGCCTGGGTAAGATATATATTAAAAGTTATTGTCTACATCTTCAGATCATCCACCATCAACTGGATAGAAAGCCCATCGCATCATCTCCTGGAGAGAATACCATCTGTAGATTCCCACTCATCCTTCACTTGATCCGTTGATCCATCATCGTACCTATATGATATGCAATGCGATGCAATGCAAAGACGTAATTAATTGACTGCAATCGTGACTCGCAAAATACGATTTATGCCTCTCAAGTTAATGGGCTAGTTCTAACGACGACCGTACTTAGGCTACATATACATGTTGTCGGATAAGGCGTTATTTCCCAACAATTATTTTAGTTATATAAACCTAAGTTGTTTCTTTATTCTATTTTATCAATTAAATCTTTATTCGCAATAGGACATCATTATCTACCTAGCAAACTAATTATTCTGGAGCTACAACAATTACAGTGAGTACCTAATATTGCTAGGAGTCTACTGTAAAAATTTCAGATTCAACACTATTACCAATTTATTACGAAAATTCCTACAAGTTTATATTTTTACAATATTAAGTACCTTAAAATAATTAGAGCAACCCTAAAAACATATCAAACCTTTGAGAACAAAATACACTATTAGATAGATCATGATTTTAGAAACTTAACAAACTTAGTTTGGCATTTTTATGATTTTTCTATGATTTACTACGAATTTTACAAGTTTATTTCCAAAACTGATTTGACAATTGCTTAGAACTTAACCGCCAGCGGCAACCAATCGACCCACAGCGGGCGTGGTTCCAGCGCGGCCCACGGCGCACAGAGCGGCCCAGGCGCGTTGGCAACTGGCCGGCCCACCGTGCGGGAGCGAGCGGCCCGGACACGGCGGCGATAGGCCGGCCCAATGAGCGCACGGGTGGTCCAGTGGAGGCCGGCGGCCTACGCGGACGCACGGCCCAGGTGAGGTGGGGCGCGCGTGGCCCATGTAGTGCGAACGGCCCAGGCGTGGCGTCGACAGGCCGACCCAGCTAGGAAACCCAGGGCGGGACGTCTATTTAGCAAAAGAGACCTCGTCGTCTTTCTAATTCGCATTACCACTGTTGACGCTATTTACTTCAGTAACAGGTTTTGCATTTAGGGCCCTGAAGTTACTCGTCTTCACATTTCCAAAATCCCCGAATGCTCCTGGAACAGAGCACGGGACAGAGCTGGCCGACTGGCGGCCAAATCCAGCCGGGAGAGGCTCCATGGTGGCGGGACGCCAAACACGAGCGTTGCAGAGCCAGTGCGGGGTCCACGCAGCCACGTAGGACCGCAACGGCCCATGGTTAGAGCAGCGGCGTGCAGGGGCATGTTTGCCCGCGTGCAGACACGAATGGCAGCAATGGCACGCACGTACCGGTGATATAGCTACAAAATTGGTGGAGCGGAGGGGTAGCGAAGGTACCAGGGCTCACCTAGGTCCAGCTATGATGGTTGGTTGGTGAGGCGAAGCTTTGGAGGAGGTTGGTCACGTGCGGGGTGGATCCGAGTGGGCGCAACGGCGGCGCCAGCGTCGTTCCGATGAACCACTGGAGCTCCGGTGAACCTGTGTCGCAGGCGAGTCTGAGGCATCAACGCGTAGCTATAACACCGAGAAGATCATAAAAAATGGAAGGGATGGGAGGGCTCAAGACCGAGCTTGGTGCGGCGCCCATGGTGGCCAGCGGCGACGGAGAGATTCGGGCGAGCTCACCGGTGGACGACTTACCCTGCGATCGACTGCACTAGCAAGCTATGGACCTTGGACACCAGTGAGTGCAAGGAATTAGAGGGAGGCTCTTCATGCACGATGAATTTAGGAGGAGAGGGAGGGTGGCCATGGTGATTGCGGTAGTGGCCGGGTCGCGTCCGGCCGGGCGCTCAACGCTGGCGAGGAGCGGGGAAGGGCGGAGCGGCGCGTGGGGTGGTAGCGGCCATGGCGCGCCGAGGAATAGTAGGCCCAGCATGGAGCCAGGGCATGCGCGTGGGGATGGCCGGCACTGGACGGGGAGGAAAGCGCAGGAGCAGGGGCGCCTCTTCCCACGACAACAGAAAAAATTAGGAGGGGAAAGCAGCGACTGAGGACTGGGGAGCGGCTGCAGGACGGGAGGAGCGTCAGCCTGGTGGAGAAAAAGGAACAGCAGCAACACCTCCCCCATTGACTCGATCACAGCGATGAAGAGGATGGGAGCACGAGAGAGACCAACATGATTGAAAGAAAAATAGCAAGCCAGAGATGGGGAGGAACAGTGGGAAGGAGACAGCAGCGGCTCTGTCACTTACTTCATAAACATGGCGTGGCTGGACGTCCTAGCCCAACATGGCCGGCAGGGTCAGGCCAGGTAGCGATGCATCCCATCATCACTGCGACTAGGGCCACGGTTGTGAGCAGCGCCACGAAGATATGTCAGCGCGCAGCCACATGCAATAGCGACGCGGCAGGCAACGCGACGACGCAACAAGTTAGACGATTGGTTCAGAGAATGGGGACACGCCACCGTCACCACACTAGCACCTAGATAGGACGACTTGAACCTAGCGGGACACGAAGGCAGCCAGCCCAGCAAATCCTTCATTAACGCGCATGTCGTACCGTCGAGGTAGGCGAGCTGAATGGCCAACGATACCCTCGTCATTATTTTTAAACCAACATCACATTGACACTCAAACAAGCGTACCAACATATTCACGAGGTTCATATCTTGCTAATGATATGAGTTTTCTCATTTATATTTTATATTATTTTAACTTCCAAAAATTCGTTTTCTAAAACAACTTTATGCATGTACAAGTATAACTAAAGCTCTAAGGTTTAGTAATTTACTTTCAACAAATTTTTGTTTATAGAAATTATTTTTCATGCCCAATCAAATAAACAAGCCATTCGCTATCTATTTGCTAGGATTGTTGTCCGACATTCCTAAATATTTTTAACGTTGAGTACTTTTAAATCAAAAATCCGAGAAACTAGTTTCAAAAATTTTACTTAGGCCTAAATCGCGGTGCAAAACAAGATCGTAACACCAAGGGTGTTACAATCAAGACAAGACTTGGCTTGATGGACCGGTTGCAAGTGTGAAGGGCAAGTCAGAGGCTTTGGAGCAATGGACCACGTGGCGGTGAAGCTTGAGCAAGACTTGGCGCCAATGGACGAAGGCAATGGTGAAAAGCAAGTGAAGTCAAGATCGATGAACCAATATGGTCACGTGATGATATGAAGTGGATCATATCATTTGGTGATTGGTTGGTGCATGTGTTGCATCAACAATGGAGGAGATGGAATGGAATGCGCAAGGCAAAGGTATAACCTAGGGCATTTCATTGAGAGAATTCCTTATTTGACACTAGGAAAATGAGTCATTCCTTTCTTGGCCCTGAAATTTTCTTTGTTCCCTATTTGACACTCACTTCAACTTTCATCCCTAATTTGACACTACCATCAAATCTGTTAGCTAACGGTGTTAACTGGCTATTAAAAAGACGTTTTTACCCTTAGAAAAAAAAGCGACGAAGCAAATTTGAGAGGAAAAAAAACATGCGCCTTTTTTTGCAGCTGGGCGCATGCATCAGAGGCGGGCGTAGTTTTTTTTCCTCTCAAATTTGCTTCGCCGCTTTTTTTTCTAGGGGCAAAAACATCTTTTTAATAGCCAGTTAACACCGTTAGCTAACGGATTTGACGGTAGTGTCAAATTAGGGATGAAAGTTGAAGTGAGTGTCAAATAAGGAACGAAGAAAATTTCAGGGCCAAAAAAGGAACGACTCATTTTCCCAGTGTCAAATAAGGAATTCTCTCCATTTCATTTCACCGGTCATAGGTATGTAGAAAAGTTGATGACCGGGTTTAGGATAGATGGCCGTACTATCAAGAGGGGCAAACTTGTTTGCATATCGGTCATCTAGTGCCACTCGAGTGATCTAACTTTGCATCATCGCTAGGATCAAGTGGCATGGCAAGTTGAGTTGCTAATCCTTTGGAAAATGATTATGAAAATGCTAACACACATACATATGGTGGTGTACACTTGGTGGTGTTGTCAAATTTACAAAGGAGATGAAGTTGGAGTTGATGTGGATCAACTCGGTGAAGAAATGGAGGCGAGAAGGGGTCACTGTGAGTGACCAAACGCTAGCCTCGATAGGACCGGTGCATCCAGTCAGTGGCAGCAGTGAGCACACAGTCTCGGTCTTGTGACCAGATGCTGGCATGAAGAGTGACCGAATGCTCAGGGCCTGCATTCGGTCTATGTAGACGTACGCTGACATGGTGGCATGAAGAACAGTAGTGATGCATGGCAGTCGGAGAATGACCAGACACTGAGGCTACGTCCGATCGTGACCGACCAGACACGTCTAGTCACAGTTGAGCAGCTCTGGGAGCTCTTTGGACTTGACTGAATGCTGCCCCTCCTGCGTCCGGTCGTGATCAAACTGACACGTCCGGTCATGAATGGAACCTCTCTGGAAACGACCAGAATCAGTAGAGGTGCGTCCGGTCTTGGCACTGTGCTACGTTCGGTCATCACTTGACCGTTGAGATCAAGTGATTGAAGTTGAATGGAGGAGACACGTGGTGTGCATCCATTGACCGGACGCTGGACCAGGTGGGTCTGGTCGATCTGACCGGAGCGTCTGGTCACCCTAAGTTTTGCCCATTGAAGGGGTAACAGCAAGTTTAGCCCATAGGGCTATAAATAGAAGGTGGTCTCAGCCATGGCCAGTGTGGAGCACCGTAGGGGACTTTGTGTCCATGCTTGAGAGTGCTTAGGAGCCCTCTATCTCACACATGCTTGATAGTGATCATTTAATTGTGTGAGAGAGCGATTCTAGTGCGATTGCATCGTGAGGTTGCATCAAGTGGCTCTAGGTGGTCGAGTTGCAAGCCGATGGTGCTTGTTACGCTTGGAGGTTGCCACCTCCTAGATGGCTTGGTGGTGGTCTCCGTCGAAGCCCGCAAGAAGCTTGTGCGGTGCTCTAGAGAAGAGCTTTGTGAGGGGCATTGTGCTCGCCCCACGGGAGCCGCGAAGAGCAACTCTAGTAGAGCGAGATGCGAAGGGCGACAAGTGGTCTGGCTGGGTCAAGTGCTAGAGCTTGTGGTAAGCACTCCATGTGGGAGAGTGTGACTTGTGGGTCACCACTAGCAAGAGGACCGACGGCAACCTTGGAGCTTGTCTCAACGGGGACAAGCATGTTGGCAAGCATGTGAACCTCAGGAAAAAATCATCGTGTCATCCTTGTATTCCCATTGGTTTGCATCCTTGTTACACAAGCTTGTAGTTACTTTCATATACATTGTGCTTATGTAGTTGCTTTTGTAATTAGTTAGCTTGTGTAGCTTGCTAGTTACCTTCTAGCTTGTGTAGCATAGAAGTAGCTCCCTTGCGTGGCCAGTTTGGTTTGTGTAACCTTGTTAGTCACATTACTTAGTTTGTGTAGCTAAGTGTTTGCGCTCTCTAATTTGGCATTGGTTGCCTTGTTATTGAGCATTGCTCTTGAGCTTAGGTGGCTTTGTGCTTTTGCTTACTAGCATGTGTAGGAGCTCCCTCGTTGCTTGAAGTACTAGTGGCATAGGTTTGTGTGACCTTGCTTCCAGAATTGGTTAGGTGAGCTCTAGCTAGCCCGGCACCTTTGTTGCTTAATTAGGATCTTTGCAAGTTGCTAGAGAACATAGATAGAGGGGTGTAGTCTTGGCTAATCCGATAGTTTTAATTCCACACTTGTTTTGGTTAGCCGACGCGATTAATTTTAGAAAGGACTATTCATCCCCCCTCTAGTCTGCCATCTCGACCCTACAAGTGGTATCGGTGCAAGGTCTCTCATTTGTGGTGTTCACCGACCCGAGAGGATGGCAACTTATGGGATAGATGTTGAGTGTCCATACACTTTTGATGGCACACACTTTGCACGGTGGAAAAATTAGATGACATGCAATTTTAAGTTCATTTTCCCCCAAATGTGGTGGATCGTAGATGTGGGCTTTTCTCATGCGTTGGATGAAAAGAATGCAACTAAAGTACAAAAGAAATACCTACATCTCGATTGCCATGCTACTAACATTTTCTATCAATCCATGAAAGATAACATATTTGGGGAGATCATGTATATGAAGACCGCCCATGATATTTGGTTGTACCTCAACTTAATATATGGGAGTGTCTCCAATGATGATGATAAGGGCACCAAGGAGGAGGCGCATGAGTGTGTCAAGCATGACCATGATTTGGTGATTGTGGAAGATTGATCCACGTCATGGTCAAGTGATGATGATGATTATACTACCACAAGATCACTTGACAAGGTTGATGATGATGCCACAAGTGTTGCACATGAAGATTCTACCTCAAGCACACTTGGTGGTGATCTTGACGATGTTGGTTCATGCTCAAGCCATGATGATGATTCTACTACAAGCTCTCCAACTACATCACATTGCTTCATGTCATAAGGTGGCACTAAGGTATCTAATGCAAATGTGATTGATCTTGATTCATATGAGGAGCTTCTAGATAGATATGGTTGCATGATCAAAGCTTTAGAGAAAGAGATGGCTAAAACTGAGAAATTGAAAATTGAAAACTCTTTTGTAAAGAACACATGTGAACAACAAAATCATCTACTTTATGTTACTACTTGCTCACATGAGGAGCAAAAATTGGCTCATGAGGAACTAAGTGTTGCATCACAATGATTCGCGTCGTGTCATGAAGCGGTAGTCATCTCATTTGATATGAGTGGCGACCGACCGAGGTTCGAAGGCCGACCTGTGGAGGGCTCGAGGCTACCTCGCATCAAATAGAGCCAGGGGAGAAAAACCGAGATGAGCCCCAGCGGCCTTGCCTGACCCCGCTCAGAAGCGAACAGGGACATCTTGACCTTTCTTGTCTGATTCTAACCTCGAGCCAAGCTCACAGAATCTCCATTCAGGGGAGGCTAGTGGGCCACCTGAGTCGCTCTCTAGAGTGACACGGGCATCTGCTAGGATGCAGGTTAAGGAGCAGTGGAATGCCACATGAGGGCTATGCCGACCCTGTCAGCGGATGATAGACCCGGATTCCACTTGAACATACCCGTTAGCGTGCTCACCGAGCGCGATACTCGAGCCATCGAGGCAAGTGTCGTTAGCTCAGCCCCTCCGGTTGTAGAAACTGAGGACAGGGTGACGCATGAAACACAATCGACCCCTACCGAGCCCCATGGGGCTCGGGGGCTCGAGCTGCCCGACCCTAAATCAGGAGACCAGAGTTCGAAGGCTGGCCCGAGGAGGGCCCGAGGCCGCCTTGCGTCAAACAAGAGCCAGGGGAGAAAACACAGATGAGCCCCAGTAGCCTTCGCTCGACCTACCTAGAAGTGGATAGGGTCATCTCAACCTTCTTGTTCGATTCTAACCTCCAGCCAAGCCCACAGAATCCCCATTAAGGGGGCATCTGCTGGAAGGCGGGTTAAGGAGCAGTGGAATGGCACATGAGGGCTTTACTGACCCCATCACGAATGACAGACCTAGATCCCACTCGAACATGCCTATTAGCAAGCTCACCGAGCGCGTCACTCAAGCCTTCGAGGCAAGTGATGTTAGCTCAACCCCTTCGGTTGCGGAAACCACGGATGGGGCGATGATCACAGAGATGAGCCAACCCCCGATCGGACCCCTGCTATGCGTGGGGCTCAAGGAAGTTGGACTCGCAAGGAGACCGAACGCACGGTCACAGAACGATAACCCAGATCCTAGGGAGGGGGTACGTGCAAAAACAAGAGACGTTTTCTCCTACTAATTTTGCTATCCTCTCCTCGATCTTTAGTGACACCCAACCCCAGCAATGGCAAGGGGTCGGATCTCACTCGGGGGCTGATAAGGGTATAAATACACCCTTTCTGAAATAGTCACTACACCCAACCTTTCTCTCATGTTAAACCTAGTGGCCAGGTCTACGGAAACGAACGACTGAGCAAGGCTAGTTGGACTGCAAGAAACCTACACCCCAGCGGCTATGGCACTCTTGCTTACCAGCGTAATCAGAGTTTCCCTCTTGCACCTTGGTCCCTATGGTCTTAACAAACAGAAGGGTCAGAACACATGAGCCCCTTTTCACACACAAAAAGGGAGGAAAAACAAATTCAATCAAATGAAACGAAATGACGAGTTTGTTTTTCGATACATAAGGGTCGACACTTGTCCGCTGATTACAATAATGATCATCTGACCTATCTAACTAACTAACTAACCCCTCCGAGGGAGAACTATGTCTTCTATCTTGTCTACCAGGTCCCATGAAAGGGGAGCCACCACCATCTCTATCTCATCTAGCTCATGGGCTTCGTATCTAGGCACGAAGCCGAGGCTCATCGTCTCCAGGTCGATGCTATCCCTGTAATGAGAACGAGCAATCATGAAGGATTGGTTGACCCCAGTGTGAAGGGCGTTCCTCTCAAGCCGACGCACCCACGCTGTGATCTCGACGGCATGGGCCATGAGTGAACTGGTCCCTTCCAACCACACTACCTCTAGGTCATCGTAGACCACTCCGAGGGCGGCGCTCAGGATACTGAGCTCATCGTTCTCTGCCTGAAGCTCCCTCCTCACCTCTGCAAGGTCTGTGGCTAGCCCGGTAGAGACGCCCTTGGCCTCCAGCCTCTGGGTCATTATGGTTCCAAGCTCGTCCTAGAGGCAGCCGACCTTCTACTACGCGTCGTCGCGCTCTTGGAGGGCCTGGTTGTGCTCCTCGTGGGTCGCGCCACACTCCGAGTGGAGCCTCTCCATGGTTTGGAGCAGCTCGTCCTACTCCTTACATAGCCAGGCGACTGCCTCGGCATCTAGACTCATCCTCTTCTCTAAGGCCATGAGATTCTCCTCAGCTCCTAGCTTCAGCTCCCGCTCCTTCTCAACCTCGGCCAGAAGGTTGAGCATCCACCGGCGGGTCTCGATGTCTTTTTGGAGCAGCTCATCCTGCTCCCTCCTAACCTTGATGGACTCCTCCTCATCCTTCAATGATCTCGCTGATATGGCCTTGAATGCCCTCTCAGCCTCGGCCACCCACAATCGGAGACTGTTCGTCTCCTCGACAAGGGGAGTTAACTCAGCCACCCTTTGCTAGGCGGCAACAAGCTAGGGGCTCACCTCCTCGTGTAGCCATGCCTCCTCACTAAGGTGGTCCTAGTTTTCCTTCTGCTCACAAAGGAACCGAGATTTCCCCTAGCTACGAGCGATAAGGGACTGAAAGGAGATGATGGTCAGAACACAAAAAATACATAAAGCAAGAAAAGGGCGAGAGGCAGGATCAAGCAAGTACCTAGCCAGAGGGAATGACGATGTCATGCAAGATACCCCTAGCATGGTCCAAGGCTTCTAGCCCAGATGTGATCCCCATGTCGAGGCTCTCTCGCTCCATGCTCTCGGTGGCATCGTCGAGGGTGAAGAGCGTCGACATCAGCTCAAGCGGATTTGTCCACCAGAGCAGGGGCTCATCCCATGTAGGCGAGTCGCTGCCTACCAATGTCAGGTGCAGGGATGATTCCCCGTCAGTCCTCTCAGCCACCACCATGACGTCCAGGGACCCCTCGACCAATCCCCCCTCCGTTCGGCTCATGTCAGGAGCCGTCGCTTGAGCCGCCTGTGGCACGGGTCGCGCCGCTACATCGGGCATCACCACGGTTGCGTCCGACTATGGTCGCCTGTCATAGCCACCACCACCTCTGCTTGCGTTGGCGGTGCCTTAACCAGCTACGTCGCGCCCACCATAGTCGGTGCCACGAGCATGGTCGGCAGCTCTGTCCGCCCCATCGTCGCCAGCGGTATCGCCTCCATCGCCGGCTACTCAGTGACCTCCAAAGGCGGCTCTTGAGCCCCTGTGCCCACTTGTCCTACTAAGGGCACGGGCGTTACCATGGGCGGCACCTGACTGGCCGACGACGCAGTCACACTTGCGCCGCTCTCGCCCGAAACGGGTGTGACGCCAACCGACAACTGCCGCCCCACTTGAAGGGTGACGCTCTTCTTTGGCACCAACGCCAAAGGATTACGCTACCTCACGACACTGCAAGAAAGAAAAAGCATAAGCCACGATGAAATCTGACCAAAATAGAGAAAAATAGAGGAGCTGATGACTTACATCGGCGCTGTTGGGTGGCAGATACATTTGGGGGGCAAACCCTAGACCCCTGCTCCACCTCATCGGGGCGGGGCCATTTTGAGCCTGCTCCCTATTCCCGGGAAGAGGGGCTCGCTCCCCTTGCATCTTGGGGCACGATGGCAGAGCCACCCGCCTCCATTGGCACCTCGGGCGCGGTGGTAGATCCACCCACCCCTGTTGGCTCCTAGGGCAGGCCGATGGTCTGGCCTGTCTCCACTAGCCCCACGGACGCACCCTCCCCTCCATGGAACGGGAAGGGTCCTGACTCCTGCAAGGATAAGCTGATACCTACCAGCACATCCTCGCTCTCTAGATCATCCCACTTAATGTCGGTGACTACCTCATCATCATCTTCCTCATCATCATCATCATCATCATCGCTGTCGGTGTCCTCCCCTCGCTCCCGTGCCTATAGCTTCCACTGCCTCTTCTTCCTCTTGTCCTCCTTCACCTTCCTCAGCTGCTCTCTCTCGGTGCGATTCGCCACCCTCACGGATAAATCCCTTAGCAACAGAGTCGAGTGATCCATGAGGACAAGGTACCTCGGCTGGTCCCGCCCCTCTCTATGTTAGTATCAAGAGGTCAGGAAATCAATTAAAGAGGATGCATGAGGAGGGGAAACTTACGAAGATGACATGGCCTGATTCCGACCACATTGGAGGATGTCCCGGCACTGGGTAGATGAAATTGAGGGGGCACCCACATCATCTCGCAAAGGCTCCATCATCTCCTTAATGCGCTACGCGACCTCCAAGGGGGAGAGCGCTCCCTTGGCAAGCACCGTGCCATCAAATGACGCCTCGTGCACCATCGCATACAGCGGCAGCGTGCGCCGCATCAACGGCGCCACCCTCCTCGCGTGGTAGGCCCCAATGATGCCCGACCCCTTTAGGCCACTCTCCTTCAGGATGCGGATGGCGATGAGGTGGTCCTAGATCTTCTTCTTGTCCTTCTCCAAGACACCCCACTTCCTCTACGACTCTGGGGCCTCTTCGATCTGGCGCCCTTTGAACTCTGACAGGGGGGGTGTCGGCGTCGTTCTTGATATAGAACCACTATGAATGTCACCCCGTGTTGGAGGTCGACAGCTGCATAGACGGCTACTCGCTGACTCAATTGTTCTAGAGGTGGATGCCGGCGCATCCCATCGGTGTATGCAGCTCCTGCCTGTCACTCTTCTCCCTCTTCTTCTGGAGGGTGACAACAAAGAAGTGCCACCATAGATCGAAGTGGGGACTGATCCCTAGGAATCCCTCGCACAGGGCGACGAACGCCACCATATGCTGGATCCCATTGGGGTTGAGGTGCTGTAGCTTGATCCTGTAGTAATGAAGCAGCCCCCGAAGAAATTTGTGGGCGGGGGTCACGAACTCACGCTCATGGAAGTGGGCAAACGACACCACATAGCCATCGAGCGACGACAATAGCTCCTCCTCACTGGGCAGCAACCACTCCTCGGCCGAGGTCCATGCATGGAGAAGACCACGACGGACGAGACCTTCCATGCGCTAGAAGGTAATGTTAGAGCGGCACCATGGATCCATTGGAGGTGGGGGTAGCTAGATGCGAGCTCGACGATAGCGAAGATGCGGAGACGAGGAACCCTAGGCGATTGGTGGCGACGGTCGTGGCTCTAGAGGCAAGGATGCAAGGTATCGAACCCTGGGGGCAAACCCTTTGGTTTTATAGGGGCAACAGATGCGATGAAACCAACCGTCCACCTAGATCTCCATGCTTGCCACAATCTACCAGAACATCCCAATACGGGAAGTGCGCACGCAATCCCTATCCGTTCCCTCGGAAGACTCGCCGGACGTTTCGCCTCTCTGGGCGAGTGAAAGCTCTAGTTTGGTTTTGGTGAATTGATGAAACCCTAAGTGCTAACCTAGTTTATCAAGTGATCATGACATAGATAGCACATTCCAAGTGGTGAAGCAAATGAAGATCATGGCATGATGATGGTGATGCCATGGTGATGATCAAGTGCTTGGACTTGAAAAGAAGAAAGAGAAAACCAAAAGGCTCAAGGCAAAGGTACAAAATGGTAGGAGCTATTTTGTTTTGGTGATCGAGACACTTAGTGAGTGTGATCACATTTAGGATCGTTAGGCGTACTATTAAGAGGGGTGAAACTCATATCGAAATGCGGTTATCAAAGTGCCACTAGATGTTCTAACTCATTGCATATGCATTTAGGATCTAGTGGAGTGCTAACACCCTTGAAAATGTTTGTGAAAATATGCTAACACATGTGCACAAGGTGATACACTTGGTGGTTGGAACTTTTGAGCAAGGGTTAGGGACCTCACCGGTGGAGTGTCCGACGGTGCCACCGGTGCCCTAGACAGAAAAGACGGAGGTCACTGTAAGTGACCGGACGCTGGCCTCGGTTGGATCGGCGCGTCCGGTCAGAAGAAGCTACAAAGACGCTGGTGTCGGTCTCTGACCGGACGCTAGGTCACTTAGTGACCGGACGCAGAAGGGCTATGTTCGGTCCTGCTGATGTGGCAGCGCACAAAAGAGTCACCATGTGACCGGACGCTGGGTGAGTCCGGTTGAGCATGACCGGACACGTCCAGTCGTGAAAAGTTGTCTTTGGATGCTTACTGGAAACGACCGGACGCTGGGGTTCAGCGTCCAGTCACTTTGAGCTGCTGCATCCGGTCATCACTTGACCGTTGAGATCGAGCAATCGACATTTGAAGAGATAGGACATGTGGCGTGCATCGCACGACCGGACGCTGGGGTCCAGCGTCCAGTCAATGTGACCGGAGTGTCCGGTCACCCCGTGTTGTGCCCAGTGAAGGGGTACAACGACTCTATTTCGTGGGGGCTTCTATTTAAGCACCATGGCCAGCTCTAGCTCACTCTCTTGGCCATTTGCATTGACATAGCAACCTTGTGAGCTTAGCCAAAGCCCTCCCACTCATCTCCATCATTGATTCATCATATTTGTGAGATTGGGAGAGAATCCAAGTGTATTGCTTGAGTGTTTGCATCTAGAGGCACTTGATGTTCGTGTTTCGCTGCGGGATTTGCTTGTTACTCTTGGTGGTTGCCGCCACCTAGATGGCTTGGAGCAGCGAGGATCGTTGAGCAGAGATTGGTGATTGTCTTTGGCTCTGATCGTGGTGATTGTGAGGGGTTCTTGACCTTTCCCCGGCGGAGAGCCAAAACATACTCTAGTGGATTGCTCATGGCTTGTGTGATCCTCATCTTGTGTTGGTTGTGCGGCACCCTATTAAGGGTTTGGCGTGTGATGCCAATTAGCGCGTGAACCTCCAAGTGAATCGCCACAACGAGGAGTAGCTTGCCGGCAAGCAAGTGAACCTCGGTAAAAAATCATTGTGTTCATCATTTGATTCCAAGGTTACTGGTCTTCATTGATATTGATTCTTGTGATTGATTGGTTCACTCCTTGACATGGCGGTATAACTATCTTGCTCGCTCTCTTTACATTTCCGCAAACTAGTTGTCAAGCTCTTTTGTGTAGCTAGTTGTGAGAGCTTGTTAGTTTGGTTAGTGTGGCTCTTTAGTTAGCTTTTGAGAGCACACTAACTTAGTGTAGTGTCATAGCTATTGTGTGGATAGAAACTATATAAACTAGAATTGTGGTAGGTGGCTTGCATTTTTGGTAGGCTAGCACAACACTTGCTTCACCTCATAATTGTCTAACCGACTTGTTAAGTGTTGTTGTAGAATTTTTTATTAGGCTATTCACCCCCCCTCTAGCCATTAGGACCTTTCAAGTGATATCGGAGCCGAGGTCACCGTGATTTGAGGCTTAACAACCTTCGGTGTGAAAATGGCTCAAATCAACAACACCAAGAAGCCACCCCAATTTGATGGCACAAATTATCCTTATTGGAAGTCAAAGATGACCACACATATCAAGTCAATTAATAGAAAGGCGTGGAAGGTGGTAGAAACCAAAATTGAGATTGAAGATCCAGAGAATCCCACCGTGGCCGAAGAAGTGCTTCTCCAAAACAATGACATTGCTCTAAGTGCCATTCATGATGTAATTAATGAGAGAACATTTGAGCAAATCAAGAATATTGAGATGGCTCATGAGGCTTTGAAGAAGTTGAAAGAATCATTTGAGGGCACTCAAGCCATGAAGGGTGCAAAGGCATACATTCTCAAAGAGAAGTTTGCAAGCTTCAAGATGAAGGAGGATGAGAGTGTGCTGGAGATGTTCCATAGGCTTCAAGTGCTTGTCAATGATCTCAAAGCACTTGGAGAAGAGGTGAAGGACAAGGACTTCTCCCACAAGTTCTTGAGATGTTTGCCTTCAAGATTTGGCACATTGGTCACTATTCTAGTAAGGTGTGGTTTGGACACCATGACACCAAACCAAGTGTTGGGAGATATAATGATCAATGATACATATAGAGATGATGATGAGAAGGAAGAAAAGAAGGAGAAGAAAGATGAGAAGAAGAAGAGTGTGGCATTCAAGGCCACATCATCCAAGGGCAAGGCTAAGCAAGAAACATCAAGTGAAGATGATGGCTCATGGGATGATGATGATGAGAAGATGGCTCTCTTTGTCAAGAAGTTTGGCAAGTTCATAATGAAGAAAGGGTACCGTGCTAGAAGAAAGAAGTCTTTATCTAAGAACAAAGAAGAGTCAAGAAGGTGCTTCAAGTGTGAAAGCAAAGATCATCTTGTTGCTCAATGTCATACAATAGCGACAATGATGATGACAACAAGAAGAACGAGAAGAAGGACAAGAAGGAAAAGAAAGAGAAGAAGGACAAGATGACATTCAAGAAGAAGAAGGGTGGTTCATATGTGGTCACTTGGGATAGTGATGCTTCCTCAAGTGATGATGATGATAGTGATGATGACAAGACCAGCAAGAAGAAGGCACTTGCAAGCATTGCAATCAATGAGAAGCCTTCTCTCTTCGACACTCCATCATGCTTCATGGCTAAGGCCACTAAGGTACAAATTTGTGATGATGGAAGTGATGAGGAACATGATAATGAAAATGAAAATAAAAGTGATAGTGATGATGATGAACCTACTAAGGATGAACTATTTGACATGCTAGAAGATGCTAGAGAACACTTTGATATCAAGAGAAGGGAATGCAAAAGCTTGCGTAAGGAACTAAAAGCCCTTAAGCAAGCCTTTAATGAGCTCAATGCATCTCATAAGAGGCTAGAGGAAGCCCATGAGAAGCTTGGCAAGGCTCACAAAAAGCTTGAAAAGGCTCATTCCTCTTTGATTGATGAGCAAAATAAAAAGAAGCATGTTGAGACTTGTGATGTAGGCTTAACTTGTAATATAATTGATGAATCATTATCTATGCCTATCATTGTTCCACCCACTAACCCTTCTTGTAGTACTTCTACTTCCACCTCATCTAGTAGTGATGGTTTCACTTGTGATGCCTCACTAATGGTTGAGAATAAGAACCTTAAGAAGGAGATCAACAAGCTCACTCACACTTTGGCTAAGGCCTATGGTGGTGAGGACCGCTTGCTTATGTGCTTGGGTAGCCAAAGAGCTTCTATCTACAAAGAGGGATTGGGCTATACCCCCAGGAAAGGCAAGGCGACCTTTGCTCCTCACAAGACTAGTTTTGTGAAGAACAATGGTCGGTTTTGCACTAGTTGCAAGCAAGTTGGTCATAAAGAGCATGAATGCAAGAACAAGAGCAAAAATGCTAATGTATCCTCTATTAAGCTTGATTCTTTCTATATGCTTACCAAGGGTGAAAATGGTGTAAAGGCTAAGTTCATTAGTAAACCATGGATGGGCTCAAAGAAGAAAGCCATTTGGGTGCCAAAGAGCTTGGTCACTAACCTTCAAGGACCCAAGCAAGTTTGGGTACCTAAAAAGAATTGATCTTCTTTTGTAGGTCAATTACAAAGCCAGAGGAAGGCTTTGGGTTCTTGATAGTGGGTGCACTCAACACATGACCGGTGATGCAAGAATGTTCAACTCAATCAACACCAATGGCAATGATGGTTATGATAGTATCACATTTGATGACAATGGTAAAGGTAAGATCAAAGGGCTTGGTAAGATTGCAATATCCAATGACATGAGCATATCCAATTTGTTGCTAGTAGAGAGCTTGAACTTCAATTTGCTATCTGTGGCTCAATTGTGTGATCTTGGATTCAAATGCATATTTGGGGTAGATGATGTAGAGATCATAAGTGTAGATGGCTCTAACTTGATCTTCAAAGGCTTTAGATATGAGAATCTATACTTGGTTGATTTCAATGCTAGTGAAGCTAAATTATCTATATGTTTGTTCACTAAGTCTAGCATGGGATGGTTATGGCATAGAAGGTTTGGTCATGTTGGAATGAAACAACTGAATAGATTGGTTAAGCATGACTTGGTTAGAGGCTTGAAAGATGTTTTGTTTGAAAAGGATAAGCTTTGTAGCTCTTGTCAAGCCAGCAAACAAGTTGGAAACACCCATTCTAAGAAAAGCATGATGAGCACTAGTAAAGCATTTGAGTTATTGCACATGTATTTGTTTGGGCCAACTCAATACACTAGCATTGGTGGTAACAAATATGGCTTTGTGATAGTGGATGATTATACTAGATACACATGAGTATTCTTTCTAGTGGACAAAAGTGTTGTGTTTGCAACATTCAAATCATTTGTCAAGGGCATTCATAATGAGTTTGAAACAACCATCAAGAGAGTTAGAAGTGACAATGGTAGTGAGTTCAAGAACACTAGAATTGATGAGTTGTGTGATGAATTTGGAATTAGACATCAATTCTCGGCCAAATACACTCCACAATCAAATGGCCTTGTTGAGAGGAAGAATAGAACACTCATTGATATGGCAAGGTCTATGCTTAGTGAGTACAATGTGAGTTAATCTTTTTGGACCGAAGCTATCAACACGGCTTGCTATTGTAGCAACCGCCTCTATTGTCATCCATTGAAAGAGAAGACATCATATGGGCTCTTGAATGGTAGAAAGCCCAACATTGCATATTTTCGGGTCTTTGGTTGTAAATGCTATATCTCAAAGAAAGGCACTAGATTGGGCAAGTTTGACAAGAAATTTGATGAAGGATTCCTACTTGGATACTCAACTACTAGCAAAGCATATAGAGTTTGGAATTTAGATAGTGGTACTCTTGAGGAAGTTCATGATGTTGAATTTGATGAAACCAAGGGTTCACAAGAAGATAATGAGAACTTAGAAGATGTTAGAGGCATTCAACTTTCAAATGCCATAAAGAACATGGATATTGGTGAATTGAGGCCTAGGCAAGTGAATGATGATGAAGATGATCAAGTGCAAGTGCTCTCTAACTCAAATGTGCAAGATGATACAACTCAAGCTAGTACAAGTGGATCTCATGATAATGACCAAGATCAAATGGCTAGTACATCATCTCAACCCAATGATCAAGCAAGTGCAAGCAATCAAGTTCCAATACTCCAACCAACAAATATTGCAAGGGATCATCCATTGGACACTATAATTGGTGATATTTCTAGAGGTGTACAAACAAGATCAAGATTGGCTTCATTTTGTGAGCATTTCTCATTTGTGTCATCCATTGAACCAAAGAAGATAGATGAAGCATTGAAGGATGTTGATTGGGTAAATGCTATGCATGAAGAATTGAATAACTTCACAAGAAATCAAGTATGGGAATTAGTAGAGAGATCAAAGGGACACAATATGATTGGAACCAAATGGGTCTTTAGAAACAAGCAAGATCAAGATGGGATAGTAGTAAGGAACAAGGCAAGATTGGTAGCACAAGGCTATACACAAGTTGAAGGTCTTGACTTTGGAGAAACATATGCCCCGGTTGCTAGATTAGAAGCAATTAGAATCTTGCTAGCCTATGCTTGTGCCCATAACATCAAGCTCTATCAAATGGATGTTAAGAGTGCATTTCTCAATGGTTACATCAATGAAGAAGTATATGCTGAGCAACCTCTCGGTTTTGAAGATGACAAGAGGCCCAACCATGTGTACAAGTTGAAGAAGGCATTGTATGGCTTGAAGCAAGCACCTAGAGCATGGTATGAGAGATTGAGGGACTTCCTACTCTCTAAAGGGTTTATGATGGGCAAGGTTGACACCACTCTTTTCATCAAGAAGATTGGAAAAAATCTATTTGTATTGCAAATCTATGTTGATGACACCATATTTGGATCAACCAATCAAGACTTTTGTGATGAGTTTGGAAAGATGATGGCTAAAGAGTTTGAGATGTCCATGATTGGAGAGTTAAGTTACTTCCTTGGTCTTCAAATCAAGCAATTGAAGAATGGTACATTTGTGAGTCAAGGCAAGTATATCAAGGACATGATCAAGAAGTTTGGCATGAATGATAGTAAGGCCATTAGCACACCAATGGGAACAAATGGCAACTTGGATAGTGATGCAAGTGGAAATATGGTGGATCAAAAATTGTATTGGTCTATGATTGGAAGCCTACTCTATGTGACCGCATCAAGGCCGGATGTCATATTTAGTGTATGCATGTGTGCAAGATTTCAATCCTCACCAAGAGAAAGTCATTTGAAGGCTACAAAAAGAATATTGAGGTACTTGAAGCATACACCAAATGTTGGTTTGTGGTATCCCAAAGGAGCAAAGTTTGAGCTAGTTGGTTACTCCGACTCAGATTATGCGGGATGCAAGGTTGAAAGGAAGAGCACCTCGGGCACATGTCAATTGTTGGGAAGATCACTTGTTTCATGGTCATCAAAGAAGCAAAATAGTGTTGCATTATTAACCGCCGAAGCCGAATACATATCCGCCGGTAGTTGTTGTGCACAAATACTTTGGATGAAGGCTACTTTGAGGACTTTGGATTCAAGTTCAAGAAAGTGCCATTGCTACGTGACAATGAGAGTGCAATCAAGTTGACCAACAATCTGGTTCAACATGCAAGAATAAAGCATATTGATGTCCGCCACCATTTCATTAGAGATCACCAACAAAAATGGGATATTTGCATTGAGAGTGTAGGCACCGAAGATCAACTTGCCAATATATTCACCAAGCCATTAGATGAGAAAAGGTTTTGCAAGCTAAGGAATGAGTTGAACATATTGGATTTCTCAAATATGTGTTGATGCACCCCCCCCCACTTATATGGCATGCCTCTCCTTTGAGCAATCCAAGGTAAAAGTTGATTGGCATGGCATATATCCTTGCTAAGGACATGTTTAGTGCATCTAGTCATCGCTCACATTTAATAGGCTCATTCATGAAAATCAAATGAATTTGATGATTATATGGTACCACTATTGCTTCTATGCTTATTTTGATCTAGTGGTAGCATATGACATGTTTGTGGACTTGTAAAACTAGTGTTTAATCTAGAAAATGAGCTCTAAGTGTTTAACTCAACATGGTACAAGATAACCCTTATTTGGAGGTGTGAAGAAGCTTGTCCTTGGATCAAACCGAGTTAAATATCTTTGGCAAATGATCTAGATTAGACCAAATTTGGGAAAATGATCCTTACTCCATTGATTGACATTGATAATCTCAACCTATCTAGATTTTGAACCTTTGTGGTCATTGATGACAAAGGAGGAGAAAAACAAAGATATTAAAGATATTAGTGATATTAGTACTAGATTTTGAACCTTTGTGGTCATTGATGACAAAGGGGGAGAAAAACAAAGATATTAAAGATATTAGTGATATTAGTATATGGGGAGAAAAACAAAAATATTAGTGTACTAAGATAATGAAAAGACAACAAAGGGGGAGAACTTGATATAGGGGGAGAGATATGACAAAGTAAAGGGATCAATTAAAATTGTGAAGCACACAAGTAGGGGGAGCAAGCTCATGAACTTGTATGGTGCTTTTGAATGTGCATTTCATATGTTTGCTTGCATGGCACAAGTTTAAATTTCAATATCCATGCTTGTGTGGTTTATGCTAGTTGTAGGTTTGAATGATGAAATGAAAATCTAGCACGCATAGGTTATCTAGTAATTTCATTTCCAAGTGTTTTCAAGTGGTATCGAGCAAACCATGATGCTAAGGACGGTATAATGGCGCACTCCTATTGGTATCATGCTTCAAAGGTCCATCTTTTATACCTTAGTATCATTTGGTAGACATTGTCTCCTATATTTCCTATCTAAGCATATGTGCAAGCTACAATCCAAACTCTTAGCACATATGTAGGGGGAGCAATTACTACCATATGGAGTTCATGAAACTTGTCCATATCCTTTTACACATGGTAAATATGCTAGGATAAGCAACATGGATTCAATTGAATTTCAATTCATATCTTTGTGAAAGGGTTGTCATCAATTACCAAAAAGGGGGAGATTGAAAGCTCTAGTTTGGTTTTGGTGAATTGATGAAACCCTAAGTGCTAACCTAGTTTATCAAGTGATCATGACATAGGTATCACATTCCAAGTGGCGAAGCAAATGAAGATCATGACATGATGATGGTGATGCCATGGTGATGATCAAGTGCTTGGACTTGAAAAGAAGAAAGAGAAAAACAAAAAGGCTCAAGGCAAAGGTATAAATGGTAGGAGCTATTTTGTTTTGGTGATCGAAACACTTAGTGAGTGTGATCACATTTAGGATCGATAGGCGTACTATTAAGAGGGGTGAAACTCGTATCGAAATGCGATTATCAAAGTGCCACTAGATGTTCTAACTCATTGCATATGCATTTAGGATCCACTGGAGTGCTAACACCCTTAAAAATGTTTGTGAAAATATGCTCACACATGTGCACAAGGTGATACACTTGGTGGTTGGCACATTTGAGCAAGGGTTAGGAACCTCACCGGTAGAGTGTCCGCCCGTAGAGTGAGGACAGTCCGACGGTGCCACCAGCACCCTAGACAGAAAAGACGGAGGTCATTGTAAGTGACCGGATGCTAGCCTCGGTTGGACCGGCACATCCGGTCAGAAGAAGCTGCAAAGACGCTGGCGTCGGTCTCTGACCGGACGCTGGGTCACTTAGTGACCAGATGCTAAAGGGCTGCGTCCGGTCCTGCTGACATGGCAGCGCACAAAAGAGTCACCGTGTGACCGGACGCTGGGTGAGTCCGGTCGAGCATGACCGGATGCGTCCGGTCGTAAAAAGTCATCTCTGGATGCTTACTGGAAACGACCGGACGCTGGGTTCAGCGTCCGGTCACTTTGAGCTACTGTGTTCGATCATCACTTGACCATTGAGATCGGGCGATCAGCATTTGAAGAGAGGGGACATGTGGCATGCATCGCACAACGGACGCTGGGGTCCAGCGTCCGGTCAATATGACCGGAGCGTCTGGTCACCCCGTGTTGTGCCCAGTGAAGGGGTACAATGGCTCTATTTCGTGGGGGCTTCTATTTAAGCCCCATGGCCAGCTCTAGCTCACTCTCTTGGCCATTTGCATTGACATAGCAACCTTGTGAGCTTAGCCAAAGCCCTCCCACTCATCTCCATCATTGATTCATCATATTTGTGAGATTGGGAGAGAATCCAAGTGCATTGCTTGAGTGTTTGCATCTAGAGGCACTTGGTGTTCGTGTTTCGCTGCATGATTCGCTTGTTACTCTTGGTGGTTGCCGCCACCTAGATGGCTTAGGGCAGCGAGGATCGTCGAGCAGAGGTTGGTGATTGTATTCGGCTCCGATCGTGGTGATTGTGAGGGGTTCTTGACCTTTCCCCGGTGGAGAGCCAAAAGGTACTCTAGTGGATTGCTCATGGCTTGTGTGATCCTCATCTTGTGTTGGTTGTGCGGCACCCTATTGAGGGTTTGGCATGTGATGCCAATTAGCGCGTGAACCTCCAAGTGAGTGAATCGCCACAACGAGGAGTAGCTTGCCGGCAAGCAAGTGAACCTCGGTAAAAAATCATTGTGTTCATCATTTGATTCCGAGGTGATTGGTCTTCATTGATATTGATTCTTGTGATTGATTGGTTCACTCCTTGACACGGCGGTATAACTATCTTTCTCACTCTCTTTACATTACCGCAAACTAGTTGTCAAGCTCTTTTGTGTAGCTAGTTGTGAGAGCTTGTTAGTTTGGTTAGTGTGGCTCTTTAGTTAGCTTTTGGGAGCACACTAACTTAGTGTAGTGTCATAGCTATTGTGTGGATAGAAACTATATAAACTAGAATTGTGGTAGGTGGCTTTCATTTTTGGTAGGCTAGCGCAACACTTGCTTCGCCTCATAATTGTCTAACCGACTTGTTAAGTGTTGTTGTAGAATTTTTTATTAGGCTATTCACCCCCCCTCTAGCCATTAGGACCTTTCAGCGAGCCACGACTCGTCACAAGTAAGAGGAATACAGATAAAAAACACCTCCATGGCCCATCTAGGCCTAGGAGTTCAAAGGTTGGCCCATCAATAGGCTTGACAACTACTCTAGGCACCCATAGAGTAAGGGATGGGCCCATAGGCGATCAGTACCTAGGCGCACGAGTGCCATGAGCATCTCGGCCCACGATCGAGTCTCAACCAGGTGCGATCCATGGTTTTCTCCTGAAGAAAGGTAGAGAGCCCTCGGGACCAGTCGAATGGACTCAAGAACTATATGGATTGACCGCTGAGAAACTAAAGTCGGTCACCAAGCCGATCCTATCTGGATTCCCCCGAACAGGATGTCGGGACCCCAATCGAACTAGCCAGCTAACAAACCACCAAATCTCATAGCCATACCCACGAAGGGTCTGACCTCTACAAGAGGGAATCACCATCTGAGCTAGTATAAACCTTGTGTCCTCTTAGCACACCATCTGAGCCAGACGTGTAATAATACAAATTTACTCGTTGGTGTTTACTCAGAACATCGATAGACCCGAGAACTATATTGATTGGCCACTAAGAATCTAGAATCAGTCACTAGCTAACCCATGCTGGACCCCCATGAACGGGAAGCCAGGGCCCCACTTGGACTAGCCCGTTAACAGCTCACCGAGCACCATGTTTTGTCCATCGAGGAAAAACATGGCATGGCTCAGCCCCTCTGTTTTATCAAAAAAAGCTTGAGGGATGACGATCACAAAGATGAGCTGACCCCTCGACTGGACCGCTACAACGTGCGGGGGCTCAAGGGAAGTTGGACTCGCAAGGAGACCGAATGTGCAGTCGTAGGATGATGGCTTGGATCCTAGGGAAGGGTGCGTACAAAAATTAAGAATAACGTTTCTAAAACAAAAAATGCTTTCTCTTACCAGTTTTGATATCGTCTCCTCGATCTTTAGTGAAACCTGACCCAGGAATGGCAAGGGGTCTGGCCTCACTAGGAGGCTGATAAGGGCATATATATATCCTTTCTAAAATAGTCACAGTGCCTAACCCTTTCTCACGTTAAAAACCTAGAGGCAAGGTTTGCGGAAACGAACGCTGAGTAAAACTGGTTGGACTGCAAGAAACCTACGCCCCAGTGGCTATGACACTCTTGCTTACCAGTGTGATCAGAGTTTTTTGCCCACACCTCGAGCTCTATAGTCTTAACAATAGGAAGGGTCAGAATGAATTAACCCTTTTTATACATGAAAAGGGAGAAAGAACAAATTTGTTCAACCGAAACAGAAGGGTTGCAACTTGTCCGCTTATTACAAATGCGCCGCCTGACCTATCTAACTAAACTTACCCCTCGGGGGGATGATTTCATCTTCTATCTTGGCAGAAAGGTCATGCACCAGGGGGCCACCTCCTTCTCGATGTCTTCTAGCTCGACGTCGGTATAGATGGGTGTGAAGCCTTGGCTCATCGTCGCCAGATCGATGTTCTTGTAATAAGAACGGGCAATCGCGAACGATCGGTGAATGCCAAATTGAAGCACACTCCTTGCCATATCACATGCCTGGTCTATGATCTGGGTGGCACGAACTATGAGCGAGCTTGTCTCCTGCTCTAGGGCCAGCTCGAGCTCATCGTAGACTAGTTGGACGGCGACGCGTAGGTTGTCGTGTTCATCGCTCTCCTTCTAGAGGGTGTCCTTCACCTCGCTAAGCTCCTTCTCTAGGCCATGGCTCTTCACCACCTCTACCCCAAGCTTGTCATCGAGACCTGCCTAAGTCATGTATCGACCGTGTTAAAAGGCTTACCATGAATTCTAGGGAGAAAGACAACAAGGGAAACCGAAGACTTACCATTCATGTCTGCCCAAAGCCCGCGCACCTCATTGTGCTACCGAGTCACCTTAGCCTTTAGGCGTCGGACCTCTTCTTGGTGCTGATCGACGTCCATGGTGAGCCTAGCGGACACGCCCTCAGCTACAACTTTCAGGTCCCTCTCCCGCTGAAGCTCATCCTCGAGGTGGTCGATCCGCTGCTGAGCATCGGCGTGCTCCTAGCAAGCCAGGTCAATCCCTGTGCGAAGCTCCTCTATGGCCTAGAGCAAGTCATCCCACTCCTTCCATAGCCGTTCAGCCTCCATGTTGTTCGTACGCACCCTCTCAATTAGGGCTGTGACCTTCTCCTCGGCCTCGAGGGCATCGTCGCAAGCGTCCTTCTCCCTGACTCAAAGGTTGGCCACCTCCCGGGCTGTAGGGGCAAGCTTAGAAACCTCCTAATGGGCAGCAGTGAGCTATGTGGCTAGCTCCTTACCCCACCGTGTCTCCTCAGCAAGGAACTAGGACTTCTTCCCGCTGCGGGCCATAAGGATATGCGAAGAAGACAAGACTTAGAGGCGTAGAAAGAGAACATGAGGGTCGGAAGCACGGTCATGTCATACTTGGCTAACCTAGGCGACAATGTCACACATCGAGCTTAGCATGGTGGTCAGGGCATGAACTGTGTCCCCAACCTCCATGTGGACACTCCCCCATTTCCTCTCCTCTGCTACTTCATCGAGGGCAGCCACCTGAACCAGAGTCTGGGACATCCCTGCACCGACCTCAAGCGGTGCCAAGTGGCTCCTCTAGCGATAGAGGGGGCGGGTGATGTAGACATCGAGGCCTACCCTATCGCCACATCCACGAAGGATGCCTTGGGTGCGCCCCTTCTATCCACCCCACTACGAACACGGCCACCTGCACGGACGACGGCTCCGGCCATGTCGCTTCCACATACAACGTCGAGGACATGACCGGCCATGCCGCACCTACCACGGGCGCCTCGGACGCACCCTCCTCCACCTACTCTCCCATGGATGCAGCCATCGGCTATGCCTCCCCGGTCGACGCCACGGCCGCCCCAACACCACTCATGCTCACCACCGACGTGATGCTAGCTGGTTCCTGGCACGTTTGCTGGAGGAGGATCTTTTTCAGAGTAAGCCACAGGAGAGTCCCACATCCTCTGACGCTACAAGGGACATGGTAGTCAGTTCGTGGCAAAAAAACATTGACACAAAAAGACAAAAAAACTCTTGACTCACCCTGATGCCATCATGCAAGGATGTTTTGGGGCTGGCTTGCTCGACCTCGGCTGCTCCTCGTCGGCATGTTGCCGCTTCGAGCCCTCCCTTGGCTCGAAGGGCTCGAACAAATCAGAACGACCACCTCCCGCTGACTCTAGAGGCACCGCCGAGGGCTCGTACAGAGCGGGGTGACCTGTTTCCGTAGGTTTTAGGGCCACCGTCGAAGGCCCAAACGAGGCGAGGCGGCTTGATTCCACCAGTTCTGAGGCCATCGTCAGAGGTCCCAATGGGGTGGGGCATTTTGATTCTGCCAGCTCTGAGGGCACGTCCTCCCCCTCCTGCCCTGTGGCATGCCGCAAGAAGGGCCCTGCCTATGGCAAGGCGGGTCCTCTACCCCAACGGCCAGATCATCCCACGGGATGGGTGACATGGAGCCATCCTCCTCCTCCTCCTTTTCTTCTTCTTCTTCCTCCTATTCTCCCGATGGACTTTGACACCGCTTCCCTCGCTGCAGCTTTGCTCGCTGCTTCGACCGCCCTTTCTTCTCCTCATCGTCCTTCTTCTTCTTCTTCTTCTTCAGGTAGAACCAATGCAAGTGCCACCCCTTGTTGGATCTAGAGAGCTGGAAGGGCATGTACTCGACCACCCGTTGCCCCCGGAGGTGGATGCCCGCACATCCCATCAGCACCGAGGTCTCTCGCCCTCCCTCCTTCTTCTTGATCCAGGAGATGGAGAAGAAATATCTCCACAGCTCGAAGTGGGGCTCAATCCCTAGGTACCCCTTGCACATCGCGATGAAGGCCACAATGTGCTGGATCCCATTGGGGTTCAAGTGCTACAGCTCAATCTGATAGTGTGTAGCAGACCCCAGAACAACGGGTGGGGAGGAACCGCAAGTCCACGCTCATGGAAGGGTGTAAAGGAGATGACATAACCATCGGGCGACGCCGGTGCATCCTCATGGCCAGGCACAAGCCACTCCGTAGCATCAGTCCTCTCACAAAGAAGACTACGCTTGACGAGGCCCACCATACGTGCATGGGTAACATCAGAGCGATACCACGAATCCATGGAGTATGGAGGCGGCTGCGGAGAAGCCAAGGCAGTGGCAGAGAAGCAGAAGCTATAGATCTAGGGCTCCGATGGTAGATTAGCAAGCACGGTAGATCTGAATGGTGGCGGTGGAGAAATGGAGAAGGTAAGGCTGTGGTTATGGTGTGCAGAAACATGAACGAGGAGGCTGCTATTTATAGGATGGAGTGAGGCGAGAAGGCAAACCGTATGCCTAGGTTCACGCGCCTGCTGTGCCACACCATGTCACCTCCCTCTAAAGATCATGCGCACGCTATCTCTGGCCGTTCCTTCAAAGGACAAGCTTGATGACGGTTCACCTAGTTGATGGGCCTAGAACCGTTGCAGGAAAGGAGGGATATAGAGCTGAAAACGCTCCTACGGCCCATTCAGGACCAGGAGTTTGAAGGCTGGGCCACCGACGGGTTCATAGCTGCTCTATGGCACACTTAGAGCGAGGGGTGGAAAGGGATGGGACCACTAGCGGCTAGTACCCGGGCGCACGAGCGCTGTGGGCATCTCGGCCCATGTTCGAGTCTTGGTCGGTTCCCAGTCCATGGTTTTTCCTCGAAGAAAGGCAACAAGCCCTTGGGACCGGCCGAATGGGCCCAAGAACTATATGGATTGGCCACCAAGAGTCTGGAATCGGTCACCAGCTAACCATGTTGGACCCCCATGAATGGGAAGCCTAGGCCCCACTTGGACTAGCCCGTTAACAGCTCACCGAGCACCATGTTTCATCCATTGAGGGAAAAGGTGGCATGGCTAAGCCCCTCCGTTTTATTGAAAAAATGCTTGAGGGATGACGATCACAAAGATGAGCCGACCCTCGACCAGACCCCTGCTACATGCGGGGGCTCGAGGAAAGTTGAGCTCGCAAGGAGACCAAATGCGCGGTCGCAGTACGACAGTGGACCCATCGGATCCTAGGGTACCAGAATCAGGAATAATCTTTTCGACCTCCTGAATCTGATGGTTACATTCCCGCTAGAAGACCGATCATGACAAAAGGGAATGTCTATCCTACCAGGACACGCCGCGGGATACAAAAAAAGGCCAAGGCCCTCAGAGTCCTCCCGTCCAAAAATGCCTCCAAAGGAGTATTCTACTCCTCCGTAGGCTCCCAAAGCAAGGAAGTTAGAGCCCATGCTGACTTCCTCAGATGGCTCGAGACGTATTTAAAGGTCTCACCTGACCCCAAGGCCGCGGGCTCCGTCTTGCCTGACCTCAAGGCCGTGGGCTCCGTCTCGCCCGACCTCAAGGCCATGGGCTCCGTCTCGCTCGACCCCTTAGGTGCGGGCTCTGCCTTGCCCAAGGTCACGAGCTTCGTCTCGCCTGACCCCTTGGGTGCGGGCTCCATCTCACCCAAGGTGGTGGGCTCCGTCTCGCCCAACCTTGAGGATACGGTTTCCGTCTCATCCGACGGGGACCCATACCACCACCAACCACTCTAGGTCCAAGCATATGGGCCTGGGTCAAAACTCTGACGCAAGGGAAGAGGCCGGCACGCCTTGATGTAACATGTGGCCATGACGGGCCATACCTAGGGATTCACATCAAGAACAGTGTCCGACATACCAGTGTTGTTCTACCTAATCCTCATACATTCACTGACAGGCACGTTAGTTCACCACGACGTCCGCCGAGACAGAGTGGAATGCCATGATCGGTAGATGATGCCTGCGCATGGCACCAGTGACGAACAGGACCATGACATGGAGCCATCCCTGTTGACATCTACTGGATTAATGGGACCCACATGAAGGAGAAGGACCCGGCAACCCTAGAAGCCTTCTTCTCTCTATCTTTCTTCTACTTTTCCTCCTCTGTAACCTACGCTTTCCCTTCGTCTATAAAAGGGGAAGCAGGGCACCTCATGGAGAAGAGAGGGGGAGGGAATCAAAAACACAAGAGCATGACATGAGCACATGGCTGAGCGGCAAGCGAGCTCTTTGCACCCATTCACTCCTTCCACCGGAGACCTAGGATCCTCTCCCTCTCTCGCCTGTTTATAACCCCTACTGCAAACCAAGTGTCGGTAACATGAGCAGCCATGAACTAGATGTAGGGATGTTCCGTCCAAACCAGTATAAACCCTTGTGTCGTCCGAGCACACCATCCAAGCAGGTGGTCCGAAAACATCGATAGGTCATTACACCGCCATGGCATGAGTTGCACGCCCACCTGATGTTAGAATTTGGATCAAGATCCTAAATATAATTGGAGTGGAAGTAGATTTGGGAGGAATCTGGGAAGAACACCAAAAACTAAAATGGGGAATAGGATTCAGAGAAATGGCAGGGAGCCAGGTTCAGAGTTTCATTCAATCAATGCATAACCAATTCAGTTACAGGGTGGGGGCATATACACACACCCAACTAGGCCAACATTCCCAACCGACCTTGGCCCATTAGCCAACAACTACTCCTAAGGCGTATTGCCAAGACAGCCATCAAAATATGCTATCAGACTTTGACACTCCTTCAGAACTTCACCCCACCTTTAGTGATCTCCTCTTGTACTTGACATTCCCCCTTTCTTGGAATCCAGCTTGCCCCCAAGCTAGTGATTTTGGGAATCGCCTCCTAAGGTCATTAATCTCCTCCCAAGAAGAAAATGATGACGGCATGCCAAACTAGGAAACTCGTAGTTGCTAGATCAATGAAGCTCCCTGTCAAACTATCCTGGAGTTGAGAAACTGTAGAGGACTGACCACTTGTTCAGTATCTAAAGGCAAAGCAGAGATGTCTGAATCTACCTGATCATCTGATGCCAAATGCCACTTGAGCTGTGACACATGGATAACTGGATGTATCTTGGCATCCTTAGGCAAGTCCAACTGGTATGCAACCTCACCAACTTGAGATATGATCTTGAATGGGCCAAAGAACTGGTAGCTGAGATTTTGGTTTGATCTCTGAGCAATAGTAGACTATATGTATAGATATACCAGATCGCCAACCTCAAACTGTCTCTTCGATCAATTCTTATCCGCCTGTTGTTTCATCCTCAACTGAGCTCGTACCAGATTGTGCCTGATGATTTCATTGAGAAGATTGCGCCAAAAGCAACCACTGTTCTAGATATGAGGAGTGACAATCAACAGGGTTGATCACACCCATCTATTTTGGTGAGTGACCGTACAGCACCTAAAAGGGAGATCGCCCCAAAGCAATGTGAAAATGTTGTGTTGTACCAAAATTCCGCAATAGACAACCACCGGCTCCATAGCTTGGGACAGGAACTGATAGAGCATTGTAAGAATGTTTCCAAGCATTGGTTGAGTCTTTTGGTCTGCCCATCCATCTGCGAATGATATGTGTTGGTGTTTTGAGTAAATACCAACGAGTAAATTTGTATATTACACGTCTGACCCGGATGGTGTGCTAAGAGGACACAAGGATTATACTAGTTCGGGCCGAATGTCCCTACGTCTAGTTTTGGGCTGCTCATATTACCGGCACTGAGTTTGTAGTAGGGGGTTACAAACTGGCAAGAGAGGGACAGGTCCCAAGTCTTTGGTGGAAAGAATGAATGGGTACCGAGAGCTTGGTCGCTGCTTAGCTATGTGTTTGAGGTTTGATGCTAGTGCTCTTAGTCTGATGCGATGAGGTGAACCGATGCCCCTTAGTCGGACACCCTGCTTTCCCTTTTATAGGCCAAGGAAAAGTAGGGGTTACAACCAAAGGAGAAGAGGGAAAAACGGAAAGAGAAATAAGGCTCCCAGGGGTGTGTCGTCCTCCTCTTCGCGTGGGTCCAGCTGACCCTATAGATCATGGTGGTAGCAACATTGCACCAGGGTCCTATTGGCCACTGCAGCATACATACGGGCATCATGCACCGTTCTTGTCTTCCATCCCATCCGAGCGAATGGAATGGTCAAAGGGTCCCCTGATAGAGGCCATACGGAGGGCTGGCAGTACAGTGCCAGTCAACTGACGTCGGTTGACTGACGTTTGGACGGTGGTCTGGTAGGGAGTTGGTAGCATAGTGCTGGCCTGTTGACACGATGGGCGACATGAGCCTCACTTGATGTGACCGCCAGTCGCATCAGGATGCGCCTGAGATGTGCTCTCGGGCGTGCGCCTCCATGCCATAGTGGTTGAAACGGTTTGGGTCCCACCCTGGGGCCACTGCTTTTGTCTGGTAGATCCGACCCCTAGGGAATGGGCGAGGCAGAAATCCACCCTAGAGCTAGCATGTCGGCTTCCTCCTCTTTGGTGCGCATTAGGTAGAGTAGGCCTAGGCCTAGCATCTGGCATGACGGAGACCCGCCTCTTGCCATTGTCTCGCCGGAACACCGTGAGCACCGCCATGCTCCGTGCGCCGTCGTGCGGGCATGCACGTGGCCATTGCTCGTCGTCGCATCACCAGAACCCTAGCCACCTCGGTTAGCTTTGATAGGTTACCACATAGTTGTAGAGCACCTCATCAGAGCATATGGTGGTCGGAGGATGCAGGCGTACCGCCATGCGACCACCGCCGTCCATCATTGCCACCGATGAGCTACTTCCGGTGAGCCTCCGGGCTTGCTGAGCACACCCATCGATGCAACTTGATGAGCCGAGCATGTAAGTGCTGTCATCATCGCCGGAGATCTCGCCGCTAGTGAGATATCGCTTGTCACAGAACTGTCCAATTTATAAGAGCACAAGTACAATAGCAATCACCAAAGCGATCAAACCGTCATACTTGAGCCCATATAAACCCGGTAGTCCGATGAAATCTCAAAGGATCTCAAACAACCAACATGCAAACCAAGATCATAGAGATTCAACATAACCGGTCACATGTTACATCACAGTTCACAAATATTTCTCATACATTAGAGTTCGAATAATTATTACAAACCAAGTTTGAAAGTAGCGGAACCAAAGTAGTTTAACATCGACATCACACCTAGTTTAATACAAAGCCAGTTTCATAGTCATCTCCAACCAAAAGCACAAGGGTGAGATGATATATAGAATGACCATTGCCCATGGTCCTTGTCCTCATCCACTGTAGGAGCAAAGCAGTTCTTGCAGTAGCCGTGATACATAATGTTATCTGCAATAATAGGAATAAAACCCTGAGTACAAGAAGGTACTCAGCTAGACTTACCTATCCAACTAATATACTAAGACACCAAAGAGTATGCAAGGCTTTATAAGTAGAGCTGGTAGACATTATTTGCAGAAAAGCATAAGTTATCCAACATATCTTTGATTGTGAATCACCAGTTATTAATCCTATCTCATACTAAATTAGCAACTATCCTATGCCAAACATGTTGGTACCATTAAGTCATCACAATAATAACCATATCCAGTTGAGTTCTTGCATAATCTCATAACCAACATTTCCATCATTTACTATGATGAAGTGTACTCAGGTCAAGTTCTCACTATCTGGGAGAGACGACGATTCGAATAGATTCCTACCTAGCTGGGAAATTATTCCTAACACACACCCATACTTCCCCCGTCGGGGTCGCATCAGGTCACCTTTGGGACAACTCAAGTACAATCACGGGTAGGACCAGCGCCGCACCCTCAAAGATACAACCAATATGCCAAGGGGGCTCAGGACTCTAACCCGCCCTTGGGCTTACGCCATTGGCTCTTCGCACATCCTACTACCTCTAGGGTGCGCACTTTAACTGCTTGTGTCCCCGATCTGAGTTGAGCTACTCGGCTTCGCGGTCGAAATGACTTATCCGACCAACTATGTGAGAGGCATGCGTTCAACATGACAAGATGACCTCCAACGTCCGGTCCTTAAACGACACAGACAGAATCACTACGATACCACAACATAAGACTCCGCCCGGTCTCCATTTATTCAATAGTACCAGGTTATATTCCACGATAGCACAATATAGCCAACTATGATCAAGTTATCGCCTATAGCTCGCAGGTGACAGGAAATCACCCGACTTCTACCAGTCTAAGCATAGCTAAGCATGATAAACGTTCCTAGACTTAAATAGGATTCATGGTAGATATTTCCAGTCAAGGAAAGGTAATATGCAACAAGTGTTTCCAAACAACTCCTGTCATGTAATGCATCAATACGAATAACTTTAGGTGACATTAATAAAGTAGGGAGACTTATAATGCTCCGGGGCTTGCCTTTCACGAACATTGCTGGTTGATCATCATGACACTCCGGGAGATGATCAACCTTAGGCTCGCCTTCTCCAGGAACCTCCTGGTGCTGCACTTCCTGTTTCTCCTCCTATGGATCGACGTCGAGCTCCACCAACGTGATCTCCTCGGTGGCACCTATTGCATGCATATGCATAAGTAAGTCTCATGAATGCATAAGAAGTATCATGGTGATGTGATATGGAAGTACATGCTACGATAATGATGTTAAGTTACACCATGATAGCAATGCTAACTCCATGCTAACTGAGTAGGTGCATATCTATTCTCTATCTACTTACAAATTTCACACAATGCAATGTCTAAACTACACATGGCTGTTAAAAGTTCACATCATAACTGAAGTTATACTTATCCAAATGTTGTGATGTTGGACTTTCTGCAAATCTTATAAAATTTCCTACAACTCTTATTTAATCACCAAAAGCTAATTCACACTCTACCCTAACCAAAATAGGCAATCTATCCAGTGCTGTCCAGAAATTCCAGAGAACAAGCATTTCGGGAGACTAACTTTAAACAGCTATAACTCCTAAACCCTTTGGCCTATTGCCCTAAAATTTTAACACAAGATAGATGAAGTTCTCTATAACTTTGTTATTATCCATTTCTAAAGCAAACATCATTTTGACTAAGCAACATGCCCAACAACAGAATCTGTCTGAAAACACTTCTAAATCGAATTATAGAGCAACAATACTTTTACTGCATATAAGCATTCAAAATTTGACATCACCAAGTATACCAACAGTTCAAGAACATCAAATACACTCAAGAAAATATAAGGGTAAAGCCCAAACTATTCATTTGAATGCCTTTATTAATTTAATTAGATAATTAGGGAAAATAATAAACATATACCAAATGTGCACAATAAATTATCACAAAATTATAGTGGCTTCCAAGTGCTCTCAATAGACTACTGTAAAAGTTTCATACCATTTTAACATGTATAATATCCTCTACAAAAATGACAAGCTTGCAAGGCCTATTTTAGTGAAAATAGTAAACCCTATAGAAAAGTTTCAAATAACAGATTATATATTTTTCCTAGCTTCATATTAGTGCCATACTACTGTACAAAAAATTGCATATCAATATGTTACATATTTTGATCCCTACAATTTTCCTCAGAATATACCATTTATCCCTATATAAATAGAAAGACCCTACTTCAATCAAGTTTATAGCAAGTTTATTATTTTTCCTAGCTAGACCAGGTCAACACAAGTCTAACAAAATTGAAATCACAATTTTATGAGTTTTCTAGCTCAAGATATCTATTTTACAAGATTACTAACATTCAGAAAACATTTATCTAAATACATTTTAATCACCATGAAAAATACCATAAACTGTACATTTCATATTTTTATAAAACACTACACTTCATGAGGATTACAACAAAATTTTGTTCACAAGAATTGGGCATCTAGAAATCCACTTATGATTTTTCAAAGTTGGCATGCAAATCTGAAATAAATGAACTAGCCTTCAACCCTAAGTCGCTGACAGCCGGGACCCTCGAGTTAGCCGGGCCCGCACGTTAGTGGCACCAAAGCAGGGCAGCGGCGCTGACCGACCTGAGTTCACCGACGGCGAGCTCTCCAGTGATGGCACCGGCACTACGAGCTTCCCCAATACATTCTGCACATAGTGAGCTAAGTAATTGGATCGATTGCAACCACCAACGGTGACGGCGGCGCTCATGGCGGCACGGCGGACTAGGTCGACGGAGTTGACCGAGATGGCGCAAACTAGGGTTACGTCGAGCTTCTACATACGATGGCGGTTCTAGCGCACATCCTATCACTGCGAATGGCGATCGGAGGCGGTCCGGCCATGACGACGTGGCATGGCGAAGAAACACCGGCGAGGGCCGCGCGCTACACGGAGGCTTACCGTGCGCTGCAAGCAAGCAAAGCAGGTGCGGTGAGACGATGGGAGCACGACAGAGCTACGACATGGCGAAGGAGCGACGTGGTGCAATCTGGGTGGCCGGCAAGGCGACGGCGGTGAGCTCTCGCTGCTACGGGCGGAGGCGCAAGCGAAGGTGGAAGCAAGGAGAGGAAATGAGTGCATGGGAGTGACTGAGCTAGGCGCGGGGCAAGTGAAGGCGCGTTGAGCGGTCTCCACGTGGTGGCCAAACCTTGGCGCCGGTCGGCCACTGATGGCCAGCCGAACAGGCCATCAGAGCCCGCGATACCGGCCTAACAACACGATTTGGTGAAGCTCATACTCCTAATCCATGGCATATTAGCGAAATCTTCCTAAACCAAAGTCGTAGCCCTATATACCATCTCCAATTTCTCTTAAAGGATCAAGTTCTAATTCTCAACGAATAAGGAGTAAAATCATGACAAAGTCGGGCCAATCAAACTAAAAATCAGAAATGACTTAGAAAATTTCTAAGTGTTGAAAACTTGTGTTTTACTGATTTTTGTGAGCTCAAAATGACCAAGCTATGAACTGAATTAGCTCATGACCCAAAAATAAAAGTTGTTTCTCTACTCAAATACTACAACTTTTCTTAAGGGTGCTTTGCCATGCAAAGACTCTATGACATAGTTCAAACTAGATCAAACATACCACTTTAAATGATGACTTACACCCTAACTAGGACTTAGAGACCAAGCTAGACTTAGTCATGAATACCAAAGTTGTTCCTTATGCTATTCTAAACATGTTTAAGGTATTCCCAAGGTTCCACACACATTTCATACATTGGTTACATGTAAACCCTAATCTAAGTAAGGCAATTCAGTAATAACACATGCAATATAAGCCAACAAAGGGATAGTAATAGAGTTGCTCATGCTCAAGGATGCTTATGCTCATGCAATGTCAAGGTTAAATGCATGCTTAATACCTAGGGTGTTACAGCCCTTCCCCCCTAAAAGAAATCTCATCCCGAGATTGCACGACCTACCATTCCACGTAGAAACTCGGATAAACCTCATGAAGATAGTCCTCACGTTCCCATGTAGCGTCTTGCTCACTATGATTATTCCAAATCACCTTGTAGAACTTGATGACTTTGCTATGAGTCACCCTTTCCGTTTCTTCAAGCACTCTAATAGGTCTTTCTTCATAGATCAAATTAGACTAAATCTTGATACTAGTGGGTTCAATGGCTTCTTTGGGCACACAAAGACATTTCTTGAGTTGGAAGACATGAAAAACACTAAATATAGCTTTCATTTCTGGAGGTAACTAGAATTTGTAGGCTACTGGTCCTTTTTGTGCAATGATTTGGTATGGTCCAATACACCTAGGAGCAAGTTTTTGCTTAACTCCAAACCTTTGTACTCTCCTCATTAGGGATACCTTCAGATACACATAATCTCTAACTTCGAACACAATAGGACTTCTCCTCTTATCTGCATAACTCTTTTATCTTGATTGAGCAGCCACTATATGTTGTCGAATGATTTGAACTCGTTCTTCAGCTACTTTGACAAAGTCAATTCCATAATACCTTCTTTCACCAGGCTTAATCCAATTTAGAGGGTTCCTACACTTGCGACCATATAAAGCTTCAAACGGAGCCATCTTGATACTCTCTTGATAACTATTATTGTAGGAGAATTCAACCAAAAGTAACCAATCCTTCCATGAACCCTTGAAAGAAATCACACATGCTCTCAACATATCTTCCAAGATCTGGTTCACACATTTAGTTTGACCTATGGTCTAGGGGTGATAAGCAGAGCTGTGAATCAATGTGGTACCTAAGTACTTGTGCAGGTGTTCCAAAAAATGATTAACAAACTAGGACCCTCGATTTGATACAATACTCTTAGGTACTCCATGCAATCTGATAATTTGCTCAATGTATAACTTTACATATTGATGAGGTCGATACTTGACATTGACAGGACTAAAATGTGCAGACTTGGTGAGGTGGTCAATAATTACCCATATAGAATCATGCCCTTTTTGAGTGTTCGAAAGTCTGATAATGAAATCCATACTAATGTCCTCCCATTTCCAACTTGGAATGGGCAGTGGCCGAAGTAACCCTGCTAGTTTCATATGAATGGCCTTAACTCGGCAATAGTTATTACATCTAGCAACATATACCACAATTTCTTTCTTTATTTTTGTCCCCCAAAACCTAGTCTTCAAATCTTGGTACATCTTGCTACTACCTGGGTGAATGGATAGCTTGGAAGAATGAGATTCCTCTAGGATTTGGTCGTCGTTGAAGATCTCGCCGCCGGTAAGATATCGCTGGCCGGAGCTTTCCCTTTGTTCTAGCGTCACTGACGAGCAGGTCCCACTGACCAGCGGCCCCATTTGTCAGTCTGTGTATTAGTTAAATTTCTAAATTGTTTTCACACATTTAAATACCAACTTCCAAAATTCATATCTAGAGCTAGAAGTGTCCAATTTTTGTGAACCAAATTTTGTTGGATTCGTCATGAAGTGTAGTATTTTATAAAAATATTAAATTCACTGTTTCTAGTATTTTTCAAGGTGAATAAAATGTAGCTAGATAAGTGCTTTTTGATTGTTTACAATCTTGTAAAATATATAACTTGAGCTAGGAAAGTGATAAAATTGTGATTCTAATTTTGCTGATCTTGTGTTGACATGCTATAGCTAGGAAAAATATTAAACCTACAGGAAACATACTTTTAATGTGGTATTCATATTTAATCCTAATTAATTGCTAGTTTTTAGTGAAATTAATTGAGGTAAAAATATATAACATATGATCATGCAAATATTTACACAATATTCTTTTGCTTGGAGGAATATAAGAAAAATATTAAATATGTTGTTTGACACTTTTCACTATGCTAAACTATTTTTGCTAAAATCAGCCTACGTAACTTGTTATTTTTGTAGAGGTAGTTATACTTATCCAAATGGCATGAAATTTTTATAGTAGACTACTTAGGTCATTTGTAGGCTACTGTAATTGGACCAGAATTTATTAAGTAATGGAAGTATTTATCCTTTAAATCACCCTATTATTTAAGGAAAATAATAAATGTATATAAATAAGTTAGTTATGTTTGACCATGATGTTTTCTATGGTGCTTGTGATACATATGGTCTGTTGCTATTATTAGTTAGGCTTAAAAGCAATTGGTAGTATACAACTAGTAATTATTGCTTTATAATTCAAATAGATGCCTGCATGTATAGTTTTGGTTGAGTTGATAATTTTATGTTGATAATAGTCTTTTCTGTAAAACTTGTGAATAACAAAGTTGTAGATAACTTACTTATCTACCTTGTGTTATTTTTTTATAGTCATAGGCCTTATAGTTTATGAATTATGGCTATTAGAAGTCTACTATTAGAAATGCTTGCTCTCTGAACGTATTTGAATAATTGAATTGTTTGACCTAGATAGCTATGGAATCACATTAAGGGTATTAAAAGAAAGTTGTATAAAATTTCATAAGCTTTCCATAATGTCCATAACCATATTATTTTGATATATATAACTCTAGTTAGGGTCAAAACAAGTGACTGCTATATTGTGGTCTAGAAAATGATTTACATAAGTGTTTGTTTAGTTATTAGAGAAGAGATAGGCACCTACTCAGTAGAATAAGATGCACTTGTTATTACTTTAAATACCATGCCATTGAAAACACTTATGGGGATCGTCCCAAGAGATAACTCATATCATATCATATGTGTCATCGTATATGCATTCGTGATATGTTATTTCATGCTCATGCATATAGGATCGTCCTAAGAGATAACGCTGTTGGAGTTCAACGAAGAAGAGTAAGGGGATCAGCAGGAGACATCCCAGGCTATAGCTCCAAGAGAAGAGGAGCAGACTCCCGAAGATCTCCCTGAGTGCCCGGATCGCCGGCCAACCTCTTTTCTCAAAGGCAAGCCCCGAAGCATTCTAAGTCTCCCATGTTTTACAAAATCTTACTTGAGTCCTTTATGTTTGATGCATTAGGTTATAAGAGTTGATTGGAAACACATGATGCATAGAACTACCTTGTCCAGTTACATATACCTTAACCCTATGTAGGTCCAGGATCGAATGTATGCTTAGCCATGCTTAGACCGGTAGAAGTCAGGTGATTTCCTATCACCTGCGAGATATAGGTGGATACCAAAGCACGGTTGGCTATATTTGCTATCATGGAAAAGAATCATGGGATAATGTAAATTGAGGCCGGGCGAAGTCTATGTGTAGGTTGACTCATTTGATTCCGTCTATGCCGATTAAGGACCGTACCGTTGTTGGCACTTCTGACAAGATTGAACGCATGCCTATCACTTAGCTGGTCGGATAACTCATTTCGACCATGAAGCTGAGTAGCTCAACTCAGGCCGGGTCCCGTTCTATAAAAGTGCGCACTCTGGATGGTAGTAAGGATGTGCAGGGAGCCAGACGTGAGCCCAAGGGCAGGCCGGGCCTGAACGTCCTGACAGCTGGTTGTCCCTAATTGTGCGGCGCTGGACGAACCCGTGAAATGTGGACTTGAGTTGTACTAAAGGTGACTTGAGGTGACCGTTGATCTGGTCTGTCTAGGTTTGTGTTGAAAATAAATTCCTAGCTGGTTGAAATCGATTCGAATTGCCGTCTCTCCCGGGCAGTGAGAAACTTGGCTAGCTCCAACATCGTAGTAATTGTATTATGGAATGTGATGGTTCAGATGAACCTGGAATTACTATACCAGCTATGGTTACTATTGTATGCTATTAATTGATATACGACATGTTTGGCACAGGTTAGTTGCTAATCTAAAGATGAATAGTTATAATTAACTTGATAACCAAAGTATAATTGTACAACTGAATTAGTCGCTTTTTATGCAAAATGTTGTCAAGCTACCTCCACATATAAAGCCTTGCATAATCCTTGGAGTCGCCTTATTTTTGGTTTATGACGGATAAGTCTAGCTGAGTACCTTCTCGTACTCAGGGTTTTATTTCCATTGTTGCAGATGGTATAGTTTATCACGGCTATTGCAAGAACTACTTCTGTCCTGCCGTGGATGAAGAGTGAGCCCTAGGAAGACATCTATTATTAATCCTCCTTATGTGCTTTTGTGGGAGTGTGATCACGAGTTGGCACTGTATCTGAACTATGACGGCAAAAGTTAGCTTCAAACTTTAATTTGCTTGCGCTACTATTTACCGAACTTGGTTTGTAATAACCTTATTTTGTACTCTGATGAATGAACTGTATTTGTGAACTTTATGTAACATGTGACATGTTTGTGGAATCATGTACGATCTTGGTTGTATGTGGATCATTAATCAAGACCCATCATGGTACTCTACGGACTACTGGGTTTATATGGGCTCAAGTATGACAGTGCGACCGCTTGCGGGTTGCCATTGTACTTGTGCTCTTATAAATTGGCCGGTTCTGCGACAGCTGGCATCAGAGCAAGATTCAACATTAATTGCCACATGTGTATTTAAAACAAAGATTTTTGTTTTCCAAAACCAATTTCTAGCAACTAATAACTAGATAAATAGGTGTTTGAACTTAGAGTTTGAATCCAAAGTGTGCCAGTGATCATTTCCTTTATGCCCAATTAAGGACTTGTCGATGCGGGACCCATAAGGTTCCCCACGGAGAAGAGAGAAGAAGACCTAGTCCAACTAGGATTCCCTACATGTAATCCTATTAGGACTAGTTACACGTAATCCTACTAGGATCTCTACTTTGTAACCGACTAGGACTCCCGCCTCTCCTGAACTATATAAAGGATGGCAGGGGTCCCTAGATCGGCAGCTAACACACACACATGGGCGAGAGACGATACCGGAACACAAACACAACAAATAGCGCAGGGCGCAATATACTATCCACACCAGACTGGATGTAGGGCGCCGTGACTTTTCGGCGTGCCGAACCAGTATAAATCGTTGTCTCCCTGCGTTTACCATCGAGTTCCTGCATACCCCGATACCCCTCCGAACAAATCACCACCCCGGGTACTCCCGTGGCGGGTTGCTGGTGGTAAAACATCGATAGCTGGCGCGCCAGGTAGGGGACCTCGGCGCTTTGTGTTCGAGAGCTCGGTGGACCTCAAAATAAAGATTCGCTGCGACCCTCGTCGGCCTTGTCGACAACTCGCCGCGGCTCTCATCAACCTCATCGATAACTCGCTGCGGCTCGAAAGACGCCGAGATCAAGATTCGCCGTGGTCGTCATTGGCATCATTCGACAACTCATGAAGCGCATGTTCTCGGCGACATCCTCGTACATCCAATCGATCGTTCAGTGCCATTTGGGAAGGTGCGCGACACTAACAACAACCCAACATCTCGAGGCATAGTACAAGCAATTTGGGCGGAACACGAAGCCACTAGAGGACAAGTGCAAGCCGAACTAGAATCGCTTCGGTCCGATCACGGTGCCAAGTCCGAATAGAATTAATTTACTCAACTCGTGGATGATTCAACTCCATCACGGACAACCTATCGAGAATGGGACACAGAGCAAGACGACATCAGTGATTCATGAGAGAAAATATGGGATGACGATACATCAAGAAAGCGACAAAGATTCCGTACACAAGCTAATACAATGTTTAGAAGCAAGCACGCATACAAGTCCTTGGGCCAATTCTATCCAAGCCGAAAATCGTATCAAGCAAAAAGTCCCGGCATCGGATACAAATTCTACTATGATGAGACAAGACGATATCCATCCGCTCAAAGTACATGCAAAGGATGCTACAAGGATGACACAAGCACAAGCTAGCCAAAAGCAATCAGCGATTAATATTTGGTTTTTTCATATCGCGATATATGCAAATATACATGGAGAAGGCACATTGACAACTCAACTGGAACGGATCCGGTCAAGAACTAGATGATGAGAACTCACCACGATGTCCAACCACTTCAAGATGCAAATAAAGAAGGTGTACATACACGTACATACATAACAAGCCATCCAAACCAAATCGGAACCAAGTCGGCTAACAAGATGTCCAAGACCACAAGCAAATTGCATCACTGCATCAAGATCCACCGGGTTGTTCGGCTACATGCACACGATGACAACTCGGCTCCATCAAGAATCTACCAGGAGCAACTTACCTCACCATGCAAGCCAAGATGACGAAGCAAAGCAAGGCCAATGGCAACGATATACGATGTATATATTCGTGCACGAACAGATGATGTCTACGAATACCTCAAAAAAAAGGGGGAGGGTCAACAAGAAGGCTAACGCTGTCGGAAAGGTGCACCGCCCCACGCCCGTCAAGACCGATCACAACAACAACTCGACGACTCTACCGTGTGGCGCTTGATGGACTACTCCCACTACTTGGACTCAACCGGCACTCGACAACGACTTCACGATACTCGGCGGCGACTTCAGAGTATTACGCGACGGTTCCGAAGTTGATCTCGAGTACTCGACATGTCGGCGACAAGAGAGCTATCAAGTCTACCTCCATCTATGCCAACTACTCGGTACTGCACGCCACGCCGACGATCAACTACCCTACTGCGGTGATCAACAACTCGCCATGAACCAAGCTAAGTAACGCTTTAATTTTTTACATTTCGGATATTATTCAGATGCCTGTGTATTATATCATCTTCCCTTAACGGTTGTTAATTTCCTCGGATAGTAAGCCTTAATTTGTGAAGCTTGTTTTCTCGAATGGATGGTCACGTCAATGAACCCGAACCATACGGATGGTCACGTCAAAGAACCTCCGAACCATACGGGTGGTCACGCCAATAGACCTCTCGAACCATACGCGAGATTCAAGTGCTTAAACGTAACAAGCTACTACCCAGGAAATTAACCGACCTAGCAAGGGAAGACACAAAAAATCATCATGCGAGCAAACATAGTGCTCCAAGTAAAATCATCATGTGACCAAACATAGTGCTCTAGGTCTTCTCTTAACGGTCACCGAATTCCTCAGGTAGAACACGCCTTAATCCGTGAAGCTTGTCTACTCACATGGACGGTCACGAACCGAGTGCCAGGCTCACATGGTCACGTCATGAACCTCTGAACCATACGCCAGAGATTCAAGTGCTTAAACGTAACAGGACACTACCTGAGGAATTTGCATGGCCTAACAAGAGCAAGACAAAAAAAAAGAGTTTATATGCATTTTATGATGCCGGGGCCCGCCCCTGATTGATTATCCAAATATGGGACATGCTCCCCACTTCATATCTGGAATGTCATTTACAACATATTTTTATGTTTAACATGCAGGGGAGCTACATCCGTACCATGAGATCAGGAAAAACACGCTCCTGAGAGCTAGTCCAGAAACAACCTGGTTTGATAAAAAAAAAGAACCCCGACAAGGTACGGCAAGAACCAAGACAAGCTCAGATAGAACCCGGATTGATCAAAAAAGAACCCCGACAGGGTACGGCAAGTACCAAGACAAATCCAGAAAGAACCCGGATTGATCAAAAAAGAACCCCGAGAAGGTGCGGCAAGGACCAAGACAAGATCAGAAAGAACCCGGATTGATCAAAAAAGAACCCCGACAAGGTGCGGCAAGGACCAACACAAGATCAGAAAGAACCCGGATTGATCAAAAAAGAACCCCAACAAGGTGCGGCAAGGACCAAGACAAGATCAGAAAGAACCCGGATTGAAGAAAAACAACCCAGATAAGTTGGGAACAGAAATCAAGACAAAAAAGAACTTGGATTGATCAAAAAACAACCCGGATGAGGTACATACAAGTTCAGAAAGAACCTAGACAAAGTGCAAACAACCTGGAAGAGGTACATCAAGAACCAGAGAAGTCTAGAAACGACCTTGATGAATAAAAAACAACCCGGATGAGGTACATACAAGTTCAGAAAGAACCTGGACGAAGTGCAAACAACCTGGAAGAGGTACATCAAGAACCAGAGAAGTCTAGAAAATGACCTGGATGAATAAAAACAACTCGGAAGAGCATCATGACTTAGTCAAATCAGAAAACAACCCGGATAAGGTACATACAAGTTCAGAAAGAACCTGGATGAAGTGCAAACAACCTGGAAGAGGTACATCAAGAACCAGAGAAATCTAGAAATGACCTGGATGAATAAAAACAACTCGGAAGAGCATCACGGCTTAGTCAAACACTAAGCTCGGGGGCTCGGCATTCGCTTCAACTACGCTCGGGGGCTCGAATTCAAGGATGAAAGACCAAGAATACAAGTACTCAAGACTACAACAAAGACAACACATCAAGACCCTTCATCCGATTTCTATTCTAAAGAAAAGTACTCGGAGAAGGCTCGGGGGCTGCAGGATACATAACCCCAAAATTTTTTTGAAGACAAGAATCTGGACCCTCCAACTTTTGCAAGCAAAAGCAAGAGGCTCGGGGGCTACACTCAGTGAGTGCAATTTTTACGAAAAATTGCACCCACCCAAAAAGAACTCAGAGCAACCAAGAAGAGTAAAGGGACCCTCTGGCTTCTTGTCCCAACAAGCAAGAGGCTCGGGGGCTACACTCACTGAGTGCACTTTTGTTCAAAAGTGCACATCAGCCGGAGAAAAGACAAAGAAGACCATCTCAAGATTTCACTTCAAGAAAGAACCCGGAACAAGTCTACAAACAACCCGGCCCTTGAAGCTCAATCATGAAATGCTCGGGGGCTTGTCGATGCGGGACCCATAAGGTTCCCCACGGAGAAGAGAGAAGAAGACCTAGTCCAACTAGGATTCCCTACATGTAATCCTATTAGGACTAGTTACACGTAATCCTACTAGGATCTCTACTTTGTAACCGACTAGGACTCCCGCCTCTCCTGAACTATATAAAGGAGGGAAGGGGTCCCTAGATCGGCAGCTAACACACACACATGGACGAGAGACGATACCGGAACACAAACACAACAAATAGCGCAGGGCGCAATATACTATCCACACCAGACTGGACGTAGGGCGCCGTGACTTTCTGGCGTGCTGAACCAGTATAAATCGTTGTCTCCCTGCGTTTACCATCGAGTTCCTGCATACGCCGATATCCCTCCGAACAAATCACCGCCCCGGGTACTCCCGTGGCGGGTTGCCGGTGGTAAAACATCGACGGGACTTTAGGTGGCTAATTAAGTACTAACTTGGGGGTTTTTATTTTCGTCGTCCATACGGCGTGCTATTGTATGGATGCCATTCACTTGAGTGGTAATGTATTGATCAAATGCCTCTACGCCCAAGGTAAGATGCCAATCATCATTACAGTGGCATGATCGTAAGTTGTGAGCATGCGGTCTGTGGAGAGAGTTAGCTTTGATACTAAAGTATATGTGTCTCATATATATGTGGAGGTATTTAATTGTGGGTTTGCTTTGATATGACTGTGTATGCATATTTATATGTATATATAGGACATATTTACTTTTGGGTAGCTTTGATACGTAAGTATATATATATGGGTATATATATATGGAAGTATTTAGATTACAACCTAGAGTCCAGATTTACATTCTGCATGTATAATTGTGGGGTTGGGCTGAAATGAAATTCTTGTGCAGGTACACTAACAGCAAAACGTGTAGCCCGACTAGCTACGCTATATATGAGAGAACGTATGTATGCCACTATGTATGTCGTTAGAAATAATTTTTCCTAAGTTTGTAAGGACGTACAGAACATGCATGCATCATGATAAATCATCATTTTTACATACTTGCATTGTTCCTCCTCTTATAAATCTCTTACTTAGTTATGTAACTCTTATCCATTATGACTTTGTCTCACAAGAGTTGCACATATTGTTGGTATAGATGGCAACACCGGCTGGAAGTGAGAGTTTCCTATTGATGTTTGGAACTCCTGCCCTACTTTGGAGAGTCTTGCATTATGCAGGGTATTACGAACCGCCCCTCTATTACTAGAATGAAGTATACCTGGAGGGACAACCATGGTATGAAGTACAGCTGACCATACTAGCTCATACCCAAGCACCCTTCTGGTAGGAATGGAAGGCAGAATCTGAAGGAAGAACTCCTTGGGAGGCTGCCCAAGTAGTAGCCTTTGAGGTACTGAGTCAGATTTGTTAGCAGCATGGGGATGAGCTTACCGGTAGTGCCGCTGGTACTTTTCCTCAGGTGGATCCATCCACAACAGTATGGGCATAGCACAACAGCAATGCGTTGATCCGAGATCGGGATGAGCGGGCAGATAGTTCTAGTCCCACTATGAGCGCCATGTTTAGAGTAATGAAGATGTTCTACACTCGTCAGGACACCAGGGACTTCTGGCAGGAGTCCTATACCACTTGCATGGATAAGCTCATGAGAGCCGAAGCTGCATAGCGTAAGCTAAAGAAGCGAGTGCGCAAGCACAAAAAGGCAGCAAGTGAGGCTCGATGGGAAACTGATCAAGCTTATGTAGCTTTGGGAAATCTTCACACCCAAATGGAGCAAGTTGATCAGTAGAGAGCTACCGCCCAAGAGGCAAGAGCGGATGATCAAGCAATGTTAGCAGGACTGTGGGAGAAGCTAGAGGCCGCCTGTGCCGAGGCGTTCACAGCTACGTGCCAGCGGATCCTAGAAAACAACCATGCAACTATGGCAGAAGCAGAGCGAGACAGGACCCATGCCTTGAGCGTCCAGCAGGACCATGTCGAGAGGGACTTGCGCTAGCAGCTTCCATAGACCCAGAACGTAGTAGTTGATCTTCAGCATGAGGTGCATTTTCTGAACAACCAACTGCACCCAATCCTTGATGAGGAAGAAGAAGATCCAGAGATGTTAGTTGAAGATGATGGCTGGGAGGAAGAAGTGGAGCTAGAGAATGAGGATGATCCTATCTCTGACCTCGACAGTGAGCATACTGAAGATTAGAATCACCTAGTGACTAGTTAAAGTGATAGATGTATCCCTGCTATTTATGTAATGGACTTGTAGTTTAAAGTTTGGTATTCATGATTTGACTTCCATGTAATATTGGCACTCTGCATGTTGTTTCACGATGGGTGGAACTTTAATGAAATTCTAGCTTCCTTTTACTGGTGATTATGACTTGTATGTTAACGTGCTGCGAGCCCGATAAGTGATCAAATTGGTGATGTCATGTTGCGAGAATGAATTATTATGCCTCTATTTTATTGTATGAATTTAAGATTCTCTCCAGTAATTAATCCTCCTTATGTGCTTTCGTGGGAGTGTGATCACGAGTTGGCACTGTATCTGAACTATGACGGCAAAAGTTAGCTTCAAACTTTAATTTGCTTCCGCTACTATTTACCGAACTTGGTTTGTAATAACCTTATTTCGTACTCTGATGAATAAACTATATTTGTGAACTTTATGTAACATGTGACATGTATGTTGAATCATGTACAATCTTGGTTGTATGTGGATCATTAATCGAGACCCGTCGTGGTACTCGATGGACTACCGGGTTTATATGGGCTCAAGTATGATAGTGCGACCACTTGCGGGCTACCATTGTACTTGTGCTATTATAAATTGGTCGATTCTGCGATAGCCTCTTTGCGATGCCGAGCCCTTGAGCCCCCACGCCTAGCAGGGGTCTAGTCGGGGGGTCGGTTTGTCTTGTGATCGTCGTCCCTCATGCGTCCATTCGCTAGAACAGAGGGGCTAAGCCGTGCCATGCTTTCCTCGCTGGACGGAGCATGGTACTCGGTGAGTTGTTGATGGGCTTGTTCGAGTGGAGCCCCAGCATCCCCTTCACGAGGGCCCGGTTCGAGATCAGCTGGTGACTAACTCTAGATTCTTGGTGGCCGGTCCATATAGTTCTTGGATCCGTTCGACCGGTTCGATGGCTCGATGCCTTTCTTCGAAGAAAAATCATGGACCTTGCATCATCCATGACTCGAAATGAGGGTCGGGACGCCTGTGGTGCTTTGCGCGCTCGGGTATTGGCCGCTAGCGGGGCCATCCTTAACCTCCCCTCACTCTAGGGTGCCCTAGAGCGGCCGTGAACCCACTGGTGGGCCAGCCTTCGAACTCTTGGGCGTTAATGGGCCATGAGAGCGTTTTTAGCTCTGTATCCCACTTACCTACGGCGGCCCGCAGCCTTGGAAGGTGAACCATCACCCGGCGGATCCTTCGTGAGGAAGATTTGGATAGGCATGCGCTCGTCTCTCGAGGCAGCGATGCGACTGATGTAGCATGGAACGATGAGGGCACGACCCCCGAAGAAAATGGATCTAGCGAGGTGTGGGGCACGTTAATTTAGGCTAATGGTTCGCCTGTTCCACCCTTACCTTATAAGCGGAACCATTTCTCCCTAGCCTCCGTATGCGTAGCCACATCCTTGCCCCTCCAGTCTTTCTACCTTTGCTCTCGAGTTCTGGCCTTCACTCCCCTATTTCTGCTCCGCCACCGGTGAAGCCCTCGCTCTCTAGCCCTACACCACCGCCGGATCTTCTGCATCACCATCCCCATTCCTCGATGGAGCTGTGGCCTCGCTTAGATGTTCTCCACATGCGCATGGAGGGTCTAGTTAAGAAAGGCCTTCTCCACATAAGGACCGTGGTGATGGAGTGGATCGTACCTGGTGGCGAGGATGAGTCATTGCCGCTCGACGGCTACGTCGTATCATTCGTCCCCTTCCATGAGCGTGGGCTCGCGACTCCTCCCCACCGATTCCTCTAAGGGCTGCTGCACTACTATGGGCTTGAGCTGCAGCATCTGAATCCCAACAGGCTTCAGCACATCTCGGCCTTTGTCGCGCTGTGCGAGGGGTATCTGGGGGTTGAGCCCCACTTCGAGCTGTGGAAGTATTTCTTCACCGTCAAGCTACAGAAGAAGCAGGAGAGGAAGAAGCCAAACCTGGCGGTGCTGATGGGATGTGCGAGCATCTGTCTTTGAGGCAGCCAGTCATCGGAGTACATGTCCATCCCATTATCGAACTCCAACAAGGGGTGGCATAAGCTCTGGTTCTACCTGAGGAATGATGCCGCCACACTATGCCGATCTTCACCGGCCGCCTGATCGAGGAGGCACCTGATGCGTGGAGGTACGGGCCCATCAGAAAGGAGTAGAAGAGGCTTAGTGACCTTCTCAAAGCCATCGTGACTCTGAAGGGCCACGATCTTCACGGGACTGGCATCATCGGAGCATACCACGTCAGGAGGCTGGCGCCGCTGATGGCGCGTGCCCTTCCAATGTACAAGATGATGCCAGATTATGTGCTCTAAGGGACAGTGATGGTCATCGGTGAGGCCCTCAGCATTGGTGAAATGGCACAATGCATCAAGGAGGCGATGGAGTGCCTAGCAGATCCATCGGTGGATCTCGCCCTGGTGTACCTGGTCCCAGGGCATCCCGCGATGCGGTCGGACACGGGTTTCGTCGAACTGGTAAGTCTTCTTCGAGTTTCTTTCCTCGGTCGACCCTCCTCTGTTCTTAGATTCTAAGCATCGGGGTTTGTAGCCTGGCCTCTTAGCCCATGAGTCCAACCCGCCATTGCCAAAGGACGTGGCCAGGAGGGCGGTGAACCGCACCGTGGCTGAGGCGGCGAAGGCGAAGAAGGAGCGAGCGAGGCTACAGCGTGGAAAGCACCGACAAAGCTCAGAGGAGAGCGACGAAGAGGAGGAGGAAGATGAGGACGACGAGTCCGACCCCAACATCCCATGGGGAACGCATGAGTGCGAGGATGAGCAGGCCGATACGGGGCAGGCCAACCTGACCCTGATTCTACAGCACGCACCAGCACAACCCAAAGAGGATGCACCTCCAAGATCGGTAGGAGAGGTCGCGCCCCGAGGTCGAAGGAGCAAGTACTTCCCGCTCTGACCGACCCCACCGGGGGATCGAAGCGGCCAATTGCCGACAAGGCAGAGTCAGAGTCGGGTGACCGGCCCCTGAAGCATTCTTGGATAATGGCATCGAGGTGAGTTAATGACTTCTTTGCCCTTTCGTTGCGTTCTTGGATTTTGTCGTGTGACGTTGGTGGTTTCCACAGTATCATCCCTAGCAACCGCCTGGAGTTAGCGCCGCAGAAGATTCTGGCGTGTCAGCCAATCCCCTAGGAGCCGACTAGCGAGGTGTCGGGGGGGCGCCGTGATGGCGTCGAGGTGGACACGGCGCCACCTGAGGAAGTGGGGGAGGCGGAGGCGTCGATTGTGCTAGAGGTGGCGCTCGTGCATTCGGTGCCCGTGTCGGTCGACGTGCCTGAGGTGGGGCAGATGAGAGGATGCACGATCGAGGCATCCCCTGTAGACGCAGCGATGGCTCAGACTTCGGAGCTTGAGCTGCTAGCCGCTTCTACCATCAGAGGGTCCGCTCCTGAGGGACTACAGGTGATGGAGGAGGTACCATTGGCTCCCGTCGGGCCGATGCCAATGGTTGTGACGGTAGACCCCTTGGTTGAGGTTGGGCCCTCCTGGTCCCTTGTCTGGCCAACCAATGATCCACTCGTATGGGGAAGAAACTGGCTCCATTGGGCCAGGCGGCTGGACCCAAGCGACTCGGTGTTCACCCTCGACCCAGTGGAGGTGAAGGACTGGACTTGAGTCCGTGGTCCGTTCTCTGACCGATGCGTTGGGGGCGTTGAAGTATGGCGTCGCCCCGGCCAGCCAGGTTTATCGTGTCTTCACGTTTTCTTTTAAGCCCTGTTTATATAATTCTTACCTGATTTTTTCGTGGTCCCTTCTGATACGCAACCGGGAGATGTCCCTATTCCTCCATCGTGAGAGGAAGGTTTGGGGGCATGCTGCCGAAGTGGTACGGCTGTAGAAGGAGGTGGCGAGCCTCTAGACCAAGGAACGGGAAGCCCTTCTACATGCCAATGAGGCCAAGGACAAGCTCAAGGCTATGGTCGCTAAGGCCGGGGAAGATGCCGCGGAGCTTGAACGACTCCGCCCGGCCCTCGACCTTGCCCGTCAAGAGGGCGCCGACGCTCGGCGCATGCTCAAAAACGAGCAGAAGTTGAAGGAAGAAGCCAAGGGCTTAGTCACCGCCTTGGCCGGGGATGTTGGCATGCTCTAGAGGGAGGAGTCAGTCCTCGAGGAGCAAGCAAAAGGTAAGGCTCTGGTTACCTTTTTGCTTGATGTTCATAGTCGGTTTTTTTATGCTCCTTGATGTTTGTCTTGGGCAGTCCTACAGGGGCAACTCTTCGAGGTACGGGGTCAACTCTAGTTAGAGAGCGATGACCATGACTCTTTGTGTGCTGCCGTCGGGTTTGTCTTCAACGACCTCTAGGTCGCCCCGGCTGAGGAGACGAGCTCGCCCGTAGTCTGGGTTACCTAGATCCTGGATCGGGCGCACGCACTCACAAGGGAGGCCATGTACACCTACGTCCATCATGCGTTCGCCATCGCCCACTCCCACTACATCAACATTGACCTGCTGGTGATCAGCGAGGGTTTCGCGCCTGACTACACTGACGCCGAGGTGGACGAAATTGAGAAGGAAGTGGCTCTCCCGGTGCAGGACCTGGCGGAGAAGGTCGGAGAAGAAATCCTGCCAAAGGATGTTTAGTTAGATAGCTGAGTTCAGCGTTGGTCTTTTTTGTAAAGACTTCTATTATGGTCGGAAACGTTGTTTGGCCTTTCTTTACATATATATATAAAGTTTGTTGCGATCCGACGCTTGTTTTATGTTAAGGCATTAGAAACTTAAGTTGCGAGCGACTAAGTAATGATCACGCTGGTGAGCAAGCGATGCCATAGCCGTCGGGGCGTAGGCTCTTTGCATTCCTACCAGTTTTACTCATCGTTAGTTTTCGGCAACTCTTATTTCTAGGTCTTGTCATAAAAAAGAAGGGTCAGATGGGAAAATGTTCCTGAGTATATGTACTCCTATATAAAGTTTGTTGCGATCCGACCCTTGTTTTATGTTAAGGCATTAGAAACTTAAGTTGCGACCGACTAAGTAATGATCACGTTGGTGAGCAAGCAATGCCGTAGCCATCGGGGCGTAGGCTTTTTGCATTCCAACCAGTTTTACTCATCGTTAGTTTTTGGCAACTCTTATTTCTAAGTCTTGTCATAAAAAGGAAGGGTCGGATGGGAAAATGTTCCTGAGTATATGTACTCCTATCAGCCCCTGAGTAAAACCTAACTCCAGGTAATTGCTGGGGTCGGGTGTTACTGAAGGCCGATCAGATTAGAAGCGAATCCGATAGGAGGTAACATTTTTCGATTTTTGCAGAAACATTACTTAGTTTGACAAGCATATTAGAAGCTTTGGGATGGGAAAACTAAGGGTAAAAGCGACATAGCTGCTCGATGTTCTAGACATTGGAGATGGCTTTGCCATCATCAGTCTTGAGCTTGTAGGTGCCAGGTCATAGTACTTCTGCGATGATGTACGGTCCTTCCCATAGCGCCAAAAGCTTGTCTCGATTTTGTTGCTCAGGATGCGACGAAGGACTAAATCGCCTAGGCTGAAGGTGCGACCCCGCACGTGTTGGCTATGGTGCCATCGTAGCGCCTACTGGTATTTGGCCAAACAGAGCAGGGCGATGTCGCATGCTTCATCAAGCAAGTCCATGGCATCTTCTAAAGATGCTTCGTTTCCCTGCTCGTTGTAGGCCTTGACCCTTGGCGCTCCATAGTCGAGGTCAGTCAGGAGGATGGCTTTGGAGCCATAGACCATGAAAAATGGCGTGTAACCTATTGCCCGGCTGTTGGACGTCCTTATGCTCTAGAGTACCGAGGCGAGCTCCACGACCCACCGTTCGCCGGCTTTGTTGAGACAGTTGAAGATCCTAGGCTTGAGGCCTTGGAGGACCATGCCGTTCATGCGCTCGACCTGCCCATTCATGCGGGGGTGCACTATGGCAGCCCAACCAACGCGGATGTGGTGGTCATCACAGAACTAGAGGAATTTCTTCCTCGTGAACTGTGTGCCATTGTCGGTTATGATGGAGTTTGGGACCCCTAATCGGTGGATGATGTCCGTGAAGAACAACATGGCCTGCTCGGATTTGATCACGGTGATCAGCCGTGCCTCTATCCACTTCGTGAACTTGTCCACTGTGACAAATAAATGCGTAAAGCCCCTGGGCGCCCTCTTGAGGGGTGCTACCAGGTCGAGCCCGCAGATCATGAACGGCCATGTGATGGGGATCGTCTGGAGCACTTGGGCCGGTAGGTGAGTCTACCGAGCATAGTACTGGCATCCTTTGCAAGTGCGTACAACCTGCTCGGCGTCGGCCACCGTGGTTGGCTAGTAGAAACCTTGCCGGAATGCGTTTCCGACCAGGGTTCTAGGTGCGGCGTGTTGTCCACAGACCCCTCCATGGATGTCTTCTGGCAGGTCCTTCCCCTGCTCGGTGTGGCTATGCTTGTAGAGCTCCTCTTTGATGATGACAAAAGACTTGGTGCGACGCGCGAGCCGTCAGGCCTCCGTCTTGTCGGTAGGGAGCTCCTCGTGGAGGAGGCAATCGAGATAAGGTGTTCTCTAGTCGGTCGGAGGGTCAGGCTCTACCACTAGGTCTTCAACGAGTTCCATGACCTCAGGGTCGGATGGAACCGAGGGTCAGTCAGCCCCCAAGCCTAGAACTGGCGACTCGTTGCCAGTTTGTTCTGGTTCCTCATATCGGACTGAGGGCTTGTGCAGGTCGCTAGCGAAGATGCCGGTGGGGACCGGCTCTCGGCTTGATGCCGTCTTTGCTAACATGTCAGCTACTTCGTTGAGCCGCCTTGGGATATGGTTGAGCTCGAGGCCATCGAACTTGTCCTCCAATTGTCGGGCCTCATGACAATACGTAGCCATCTTGGCGTTATGGCAGCTTGATTCCTTCATGACCTGGTCGATGACTAGTTGTGAGTCGCCTCGAACAACAAGCCGTCGGATGCCCAACTCAATGGCGATGTGCAAGCCATTGAAGAGTGCCTCATACTCAGCCATATTATTTGAAACTGGGAAGTGGATGCGAATTGTGTACCTCATGCACACCCCGAGGGGGGAAACAAAAACTAGCCCGATGCCGGCACCCTTCTTCATCAGTGATCCATCGAAGTACATCGTTCAGTACTCCTGATCGACAGTCGCCGGTGGTATCTACATCTTGGCCCATTCAGCCACAAAGTCAGCTAGTACCTGAGACTTGATGGCCATTCATGGGGCGTATGTGATGCCCTAATCCATTAGCTTGAGCGCCCATTTCACGATTCTCCCTGTGGCCTCTTGGTTCTGGATAACCTCACTGAGGGGGAAAGATGACACGATGGTCACCTGGTGTGAGTCGACGTAGTGGCGCAGCTTCCTCTTGGTGATCAAGATAGCATATATGAGCTTCTGGATTTGGGGGTAGCATGTCTTGGAGTCGGACAAGACTTCACTAACGAAGTACATGGGGCGCTATACTTTGAGGGTGTGTTCATCTTCTCCCTGTTCTACAACCAAAGCGGCACTGACCACCTGAGTCATAGCTGCGACGTAGAGTAGGAGCGGCTCTTCCTCAGCTAGCGGGACCAGAATCGGGGCCTTCGTCAGGAGCACTTTGAGCTTGTCAAGCGTCTCCTGAGCCTTAGGCATCCACATGAATTGATCGGTTTTCTTTAGGAGCCGGTAAAGGGGGAACCCCCATTCATCGAGGCGCAAAATGAAGTGACTAAGCACTGCGAGGCACCCGGTAACCTTCTAAACTCCCTTCAGGTTTAGAATCAGGCCCATCTTCATGATGGCTGAGATTTTTACCGGGTTGGCTTTGATGCCACTCTCAGAGATGATGAATTCGAGCAGCATGCCCCTTGGGACCCCAAAGACGCATTTCTTAGGGTTAATCTTAATGCCGTTCTCCTAGAGCTTCTTGAAGGTCTGCTCTAGGTCAGCCATGAGCTGGTCAGTCTACTTAGACTTGACTACGATGTCGTCCATGTAAGCCTCAATGGTCCGCCCAATGAGGTCTCCAAAGCATTTGGTCATGCAACGTTGGTACATAGCCCCGATGTTCTTGAGTCCGAACGTCATCGTAACATAGCAGAACGATCCAAACGGGGTGATGAAAGAGGTTGTGAGTTGGTCAGACTCTTTCATCATGATCTGATGGTACCCGAAGTATGCATCAAGGAAGCATAGGGTTTTGCATCCTGAGGTCGAGTCAACTACCTGATCTATGTGTGGCAAAGGAAAGAAATCCTTTGGGCATGCCTTATTGAGGCTCGTGTAGTCAACACACATTCTCCATTTCTCACTTTTCTTTTTCACCAGAACAGGATTGAACAACCATTCTAGGTGGTACACTTCCTTGATGAAACCGACCGCCAAGAGCTTAGCGATTTCCTCGCCGATGAGCCTCCGCTTCTCCTTGTTGAAGCGGCGCAGGCATTGTTTGACCGACATGGAACCCAACCTGATCTTTAAGGCATGCTCGGTGACTTCGCTCAGAATTCCTGGCATGTTCGCGGGTTTCCACGCAAAGATGTCTCGATTGGCGCTGAGGAAGTCGATGAGCGCGCCTTCCTACTTGGGGGAGAGGGTGGTGCCGATGCACACCGTCTTGTTGGCGGAGTTGTCAGGGTCAATGAGGACCTCCTTGACGTTCTCTGCAGGCTCAAAGGATCTAGCCAGCTGCTTCGCGTCGGGCGCTCCTTCAGCGATGTCCTTCCTGATGGTTGCGAGCTCCTAAGAAGCGAGGGTTGCCGAAGCGAGCTCGCAGCTCTCAACCTCGTACTCATAGGCCCTCTGGAAGAAAGTGTCGATGATGATGACCCTGCGCGGGCCTGGCATCTTGAGCTTGAGGTAGGTGTAGTTGGGGACGGCCATGAACTTCACGTAACATGGGTGCCCTAAAATGGCGTGGTAGATCGGGGGGAGCCTAACTACCTCAAAGGTGAGGGTCTCTGTCCTGTAGTTGGATGGATTCCAGAAGGTGATGGGCAAGTTGATCTGCCCGATTGGTATGGCCTATTTTCCCAACACGATGCGGTGGAAAGGTGCCCTGGTCAGCCGGATGCACAATCGATCAATGCCCATGGCATCAAGTGTCTCAGCGTACATGATGTTGAGGCTGCTGCCCCCGTCCATCAGTACCTTAGTGAGCCGCTTTGTGCCGATGATAGGGTCGACCACGAGTGGGTACCAGCCTAGGTGTGTGGCGCTATCCAAGTGGTCAGATTAGTCGAAGGTTATGGGAGACCCTGACCATTTGAGGAAAGTGGGCGTGGCGGGCTTCGCTTCGTAGAACTCTCGGCGCACGAGCTTCTGTCGATGCTTGGAGCCGTATGCCTCCAGCCCACCGAAGATCATGAGGTAGCCATCCGACGACGGAAAGCCACCATCCTTCTCTCCGGTGTCGTCGGCTTCTGCCTTGGGTTTCTTCTTCTGCTCCCATTTCTTGGAGCCGCCGGTGAAGAAATGCTTCATGAGGGAGCAGTCCTTGTACATGTGTTTGATGGGGAAGGCATGGTTTGGGCATGGCCCCTCGAGCAGCTTGTCGAAGTGATCGGGGGTGCCCTTGGCCGATGCTCGACTGGCTTTTCACTCGGCAGCGACCACAAGCGAGCCCCCGCACCTTTTCTGATTCTTCTTCTTATTCGAACGGTCGGAGGGGCCTTCGTCGACGTCCTCGTTCCGCTTCACCATGCCTCTGGAGCAATCAAAAATTGCTCCAACCGCTTCCTCGCTGGAAGCGTGGCTAGTCACGATGTCGAGGAGTTCCTTGGTAGTCTGTGGGCCCTTATGTCCCAACTTATGGAACAGGGACTCGCAGGTGGTCCCTGATAGGAAGGCTCCGATGACGTCGGCATTGGCGACATTGGGGAGCTCATTGCACTACCGGGAGAAGCATCAGATGTACTCACGAAGAGTCTCTCCCAACTTCTGTCAGTAGTTCTTCAAGTCCTAGGGGTTCCCAAGGCGCGCGTAAGTGCCCTAGAAGTTCCCCACAAATATTTGTTTCAGGTCCGCCCAACTCTGAACGCAGTTGGCGGAAGATGCTCCAGCCATGTTCGTGCTGAGTCAGCTAGGAACAGGGGGAGATTGCGGATGACAAAGTCATCACTGACCGCACCGCTGGCCCGGTAGGCGAGCCAGTAGTCCTCGAGCCCCAAGCTAGGGTTCATTTCCCCAAAGTATTTCGGGACGTTAGTCGGCGGGTGGTATCAAGGCAGGAGCGTCGCCTTGAGGATATGCCAACCGAAAGCCTAGGACCCCGTTGGTTCGGGGCTATGACTCTGGTCCTCCTCACGATCATAGCGCCCACCGTGGTGAGGGTGGTAGTCGCAGTTGGCCCTCTCTCCCGCATCATCGTGGGTACGCCTACGGGCGTCATGGGTGTCACGCGCGTCACGATTGCGGTCGAGGGGCTCATGCACTAGAGAAGCGATGCGTGGCCTACCGCCTTCTGGCGCCTAGTGGACCGATGCATCCTTGTTAGGTCGCTTTTGAGGGCATGCGTTGGCATGCGTCGAGCTCATGTCGCTGAGACAGCGAGCTCTCGGCCTACTACGCTGCCGCTAACTTGAGCAATGTGTGGATCTTGTAGTGGGCCCATCGAACCTTGGGCATCGTAGGCTTCGGAAGCCCCCTGAGCAAGGCTACCACAGCAGCGATGTTCTGGCTTGCCCGGGCAAAGTGTGGGAGGGCTTCATCATCCTCGATGATCCTCCAGTTCACATCATGGGCCATGGCGCATGCACGCCCACCATCTCTATGGCACTCAATCTCGCGATCAAGCTCCGTGCATTCCTACTCGAGCTAGAGTCACGCTTCCTCAAGCTCTCGGTGCTGGGCCTTCAGCTGCTCCACCCGCAGGTGGGGTGGGGCTCCTACCTTCCTCTCGACCTCATCGTTGAGGTCATTCATCGAGAAGCCTCCTCCTCACGGATGATTTCGATGTGTCCCTCAGGGGTACCTGTCATGAAGCATTCATGAGAGGGGTGATGGCTCCCCCTACTAGAGTCAGAGCCAGAGGGCGACTTCGGCTCCTCTACGAGGAGGTCGTGGAAAGATTTTGCGACATGTTCGATCACCCTCATGAACTTGTCGTTCACGGGGGATGGGATCATGTGTTGTGCCACAAGGTGGCCAATGGTCTCTATGGTGTTGCAGAGACCGAATGGAAGCACAGTCGGGGCGCTTCGAATGAGGTATTCCGGGGAGAGCGGCTCTCCCCTGGTAAGTTGCGCCATGACGTTTGCGAACGAGAAGGTGAGGTGGCACCAGCCATCCTAGGACAGTTGGGGTCCCAGGAAGATGCCGAGCTGATGCTCCAACCTCCTGTAGTCGAAGTCGAGGAGATGGCGGCTCCCGGGGGTGTGAGTCTCTGGCGCACGCAGCCACAGCTCCTCGAGTGCCTTGATGATCACATTGAGGCCGACGAAGGGGAGGGATTGAACGACGATGGGCGCCCGCTCCAGCTCTCCATCAGCTATGACGATGAAGTCCAGGCCCCCAAAGCGCACATGTGCGCCCGGGACCCAGCTGATGTCGTGACTAGCCATCCGAGGCCTAGTGTTGATGTCTAAATGAGCAAAAGGCGCCTACCTGGCATGCCAACTGTCGGTGTTTTGAGTAAACACCAACGAGTAAATTTGTATATTACGTGTCTGACCCGGATGGTGTGCTAAGAGGACACAAGGATTATACTGATTCAGGCCGAATGTCCCTACGTCTAGTTTTGGGCTGCTCGTGTTACCAGCACTGAGTTTGTAGTAGGGGGTTACAAACTGGCGAGAGAGGGATAGGTCCCAAGTCTCTGGTTGAAAGAATGAATGGGTACCGAGAGCTTGGTCGCTGCTCAGCTATGTATTTGAGGTTTGACGCTAGTGCTCTTGGTCTGATGCGATGCGGTGAACCGATGCCCCTTAGTGGGACGCCCTGCTTTCCCTTTTATAGGCCAAGGAAAAGCAGGGGTTATAGCCAAAGGGGAAGAGGGAAAACAAAAAGAGAAATAAGGCTCCTGGGGGTGTGCCATCCTTCTCTTCGCGTGGGTCCTACTGACCCTGTAGATTGTGGTGGTAGCGGCGTCGCACCGGGGTCATGTTGGCTGCTGTAGCATACATACGGGCATCGTGCGCTGTTCTTGTCTTCCATCCCATCCGAGCGGACGGAAATGGTCAAAGGGTCCCCTGACAGAGGCCATACGGGGGGCTGGCGGTACAGCGCCAGTCAACTGACGCCGGTTGACTGACGTTTGGACGGTGGTCTGGTAGGGAGTTGGCAGCACAGTGCTGGCCTGTTGACGCGATGGGCGACGTGAGTCTCTCCCGATGTGACCGCCAGTTGCATCAGGACACACTCGAGACATGCTCTTGGGCGTGTGCCTCCATATCGTAGTGGTTGAAACGGTTTAGGTCCCACCCTAGGGCCACTACTTTTGTCCGGTAGCAAATCCGACCCCTAGGGAACAGGCGAGGCTAAAATCTCGCCCTAGGGGCCGGGCGAGACGGAATCCGACCCTCGAGGGTCGGACGAGGCGGAAACCTCGTCCTTGGAGTCAAACGAGGCGTGGCTCGGCCCCTAGGGGTCGGACGAGGCCGTAGTTGCGTCTTTAATCATCGGATGAGCCAACGTGACGCTCATTAATCCTTTAGCTCGGATACCTGGATATAAATATCCGACAATATGACGAACTCATCAATAATTGGGTGTCTATCAGGCGAAATAGCTCATGCCACAAGGTGCTTGTGAATATCCTATCCTGATCTAAAACAATGCTCTATGGTAGACTATTGACGGTCGTTAACATCAATCATAAACCATCAACATAACTTGTATAGATGCATAAAAAGGATCACCAACATAGGTTTAGGGGTTTAAACTAATAAATTCCATAAGTTTGCAGGAGGATTTACTCAAAAAACCATCAAGGAGGGCCTATTCGTCAAAGCAAATCACGTTTATCCACAGCGAAACCGATGTGGGAAGACTCTAGAAGACAAACCACCGAAGTGGAGGGCAGGTGGCTGCCATGTGGGGCTGGCCGGCCCCACCTACAGGCCACCCGGCCCCTTGGGCCCACCTGTCAGCCCCTCCTTCGAATGTCGGTTCTTCCCCGCCTCCTAGATTGCATCTATGCCGTTCTTTCAAGTCGGTTTGATCCGAGGGTCCAGAATTGATGCTCCAGCCTATATATAGCAGCCCCTACCCCCCCTCCCTAGATCATCCCTAAAACCCTAATTCATACCTCTCATTCAGAGATCAAGATACACCAGGAGAATTAGGTCTAGACTCTCCAATGTAGTAGATTAGTAGCTCAGAAGTGAGGGTCGAGTTGGGCTCATGCTCAAGTTCCGGATCTAGTCTTGGACGCTCGGCAAAGCCTTGTATCTTCACTTCCACATCTTGTAAGACTTATTATAAATTCATCATATTCATATCTAGATGCTATGCTTACTTTTAATATGTATCTTGCTTAGTTGAGGTTATCATTACTTTTGTGTGCGGGTTCATAGAGCGCTTAGCCTGCTAGTTTATCAATTGGGCTAAGTAGCTGAGCCTCATGTAAGCATGGTGCTTATACGATGCTCAGTCTGTGAGTACACCCTATTCACTGGTTGGGTGGTAGCAGCGGGAGGTGTAAGCCCCGTCTATCCTTTGTAGTCCACTCCGAATTGAGCAAGTTCTTAAATTCTAGGATCGTAGTCGCGCCAGTAGAGTTATCTATTGTGGGTACTCTACTGTCTAAGCTGCGTCCCGAAGTGCACAAGAGTAGAGTTAGTCTTAACCATAGTTGGATGTATATATACTTTGACCATGTAATAGGAATGTCACAGGAATCTACCTCACTCGTTGCTCTTCTGAGTTGACTAGTTTATGTTATCTTATAGATCTACCCCTGAGTATCATCAACCTTAATTCCTATCATTACCTTCACCCCTGCTCTAGCCATGATGGTATGTTGACTGATAGATACTCCTTTGATATTCAATAAGTCTACTCCATTGTTTCCCTGTGGTAAAATATAAATAACGATACCTGGAATACTCCTGGTAAAATGCTACAATGGTATTATGTGCGCTTACGAAATTCTTCATATTCTATTTGCACTTATAAATACCAACAAGTATTTTTTACGTCGTTGCCGAGGAAACAATTGACGTAAAGATTTAGATCATTAACATACCGCTAGCTTTAGTAGGATTACCCATGTTCTATTATATTGCGGAATAGACAGGACAACAGATGCTGTTTTGACCGTCCGGCAAGCTTCCACAAGAAAAGAAGAAACATTGAAGAACCCCAGGGTGCCTGAAAATTCAAGATCCATCAACATTGGAACCCTGTTGTCTCACATGTTTGTATACACATATATATTATTCTCTAACCATGTGTAGATTGGATAAAAAGGTCAACGTCACAAGAATACAAATCACATCTCAAGTGATGAATACAGACGCTGCACTATTCACAAATTCTAACATGTGAGTCATGGTAAGTATGATCAAGAAAGGTGAGATAGTCTTGCTTATGGACTTTAAACTTGATGAGTAGTTATCTTTTAATTTTTGTATTCCATTGCATGTTTATTTTCAATGATTCATGCATCCACTCCGTTTAGTTTAAATTCTCTTATATCAAATTCACAGCATATTTAGTTCCTTGCATACATTTATACCACTTGCATCTTTTATTAAAAAAAATCTCACCATGATCATGCTCTTTCATCTCCATTTAAATAAATCTCTTTTATTCTTTCATGCTACTTTTATTTGCTATAATATGCTTAGGTTTGGAGTATCTTCATACACTTTTTAAAGTAAGCGTGGTGCTTAGTTTAAACTATTTTCTTAAATCAAATTAGACGTGGTATTTAGTTTTATTTTTAAACCAAGAGGTGTGTTGATCTTACTTCCAAAGGCTTTTTAAATTAAGCATGGTGCTTAGGTTAAAATGCTTTCCTAAATTAAAATAGACATGGTGTTTAGTTTAATTTTTGAGCCGATAGTATGGTTTAGTAGATACTGGTTATTTTGTTGGACTAACCCCTACAGAAAACTCTCAAATTCAATCTGGGTAAGTCCTGAGATAAATTCACATCGGAGATGAATCAAGGCATGCGATGAATTCCAATAACTTTGCGCAAAGAAGACCTAGCTCATTTTTCATGGAAGGAAGAACTGTGAGTATCAAGGTTTATTCACTTATCTTTTGTTACAAGTTATCTTTGCCTTGAACCATACTAGAATGCAGCAAACACATAAAACATGATAAACAAAATCTATGCTAAACAATTATAAAATCATCCTTCCATTAACATATAGGAAAATCACAAAAAATGATCTTGTGACGTCTGTATATATGTGATTTGTACCTATCAAATTTGAAACAAAAGATATGGAAATAACGGGTTAATAGAGTAAACACATGTTGTCTTGATTTCGTTATTTCCCTCGGGTACGTGTCTATTAACATTCTGTAGGAAAGAATGAATAGAAGCTATGCCTATTCAAGGTTTGGTGTGAATCCACAAACCCTAAACCAAACCACCACTACAGCTATGGAAGTGAACGAACAGATCGACAGGCTATGAGCAACATGAAAGACAATCTAGCTTTGAGCCTTCCCAAGACTCAAGCTAGGATGTTGATGAGAAGCAGGATGAAACCCACCTTGTATTAACCAGAATATGCCTGCCTTCATCATCTTCAAAAGGACCAGCTCGCACGTTGGCAACAAGGACCAAGATAACGAGATGCCACTACATCATGGCGTGCATCATTCTGTCAACAAGCATCATCAATCAATGGTTCATTGACGACTGTCTCATAAGGCCGTAGTCGCCCAAAGACATCCCCTAGTCATTGAAGATGAAGCTTCCATGCGAGTACCAATGAGGATCTTTCTTTGATCATCAAGACTGCTGGCATATCACTAACAAACAAAGAAGAACAACTCTCCGCCACGCCGTTAGACGATCAAGGAGGAACTTGAGTTTGCATCTCCAATGAACCCCAACTCGTCAACCAAGGATCAACAAAAATCAAGAAAGGTGGATGGAAGAAGAGCATGCAATTTGATGGTGCAATAAAAAAGCTAAAGGCAAGAAGAGGTCCGGGTCAATGGACCTAAAGCCATGAAGCCCTCACTGATAGGTACATCGGACAAGTTTCCTTCAGGTATATTTGTCACTAATCATTTCAACAAAAAGAAGGAAAACATGAGGTATATTCAAGCAAGCATTATGCAACATAGAATCACATTCATAGGAGAATTCTATCATCCAAGCTAGATTTTGCATTCTGCAAAATTCAAGTCTAGGAGATGGAGTTCTTTAAAAACATCTCATGCTATATTGCTAATTTATCTTGGTCATCTTGACCTTCATGATGTGCTCGACTTGATAAATCACTAACAAATAAAAATCTAAATAATCATGCTCTCTTGGTTCATCATACATATTGTTGTTTTTACTTGAATGAATATTTTTAGTCTTTTAAACTTCCTCATTCTGTTACAAGTATACTTCGGAATATTATTCAGACATGATTATTGAATCAAAACATACTTGTATAGAATTTGGTTGTATATATGGACTAACCTTTGTAGGAAAATATTCAAATTTTGTTAGGAATATTAGAAGATCATTCGTAGAAACAGATCAAGGTTTGAGGTATTTTTCAAAACGATTTTACACATCTTTGCCTTAACCTTGTTGAAAATATGAAGTAGTGGTGAACAATCAAGGTACACTATTTAAAATATGGGATAAAGATTCTATACAAATTAAAATATTAAAACCAACTTTTCTGTAGCATAGAAGGTGACCTTTGGCTCTATGACAACACTATCCTTGTTTTGAATTATTTGTATATTCTTTCGGGTATGTGTTGTCCACTAATTCTTTGCAGAGAAGAAACAATGAGTAGAGCAGAAGGTCTAACACAATGCCAAGATCCACAATAGAAAGGACAAAAAGATGGCATGACAAAAGAATAAGAAAGAAGGAGTGCGACATAGGAGACAAGATGCTCATGAACGGCTCATGGAAGGAAACCTTCAAGCAGGAAGAGAAGACCACCACAAGTCATCTACCCTTCATCACAAGGTGTCATCATACTCCAATAATGAAGGTAACATCTTAAGATAAGTGGCCAAAGTGCATGAGTGTCCCCCAGCGCGCTACTGTGCATCGCCTGCATCACATGACGTTGAGCCAGCTGATTTGATCCCAACCAAATACGCCCTCTGAGCTGAATGATCCCATCAACCAATGAGTACCCTTTTGCGTTTTCAGGATTGATAACAAGTTCAGACAGGAGTTGTTGCGCTTGAGGGTCATCAGTATAACCATCCTGAATACGCTGCATCCACATAGGATTGCAGGTCGATACAGCCAGCACAGTATCATCTGAATAGCAGCGTGAAAGAGCATCAGCAGCTCTGTTAGTAACTCCTTGCTTGTAGATAATCTTGAAGTCCAAATCCATGAGCTTCATCAATGCTTTGTGCTGAAGCTTTGAACTGACCCGTTGCTGTGTAAGGTGCAGTAAACTCTGATGATCAGTGCGGATAAAAAATTGCTAGTTCTGGAGATACGGGCGCCACTTCTCAACTGCCATAATGATCGCCATGCACTCCTTTTCGTATGTTGACAGCGCCTAGTTCTTCAGACAAACTGGCTTACTGAGAGACGCCACGGGGTGATCCTCCTGCATCCAGACAGCCCCAAATCCAATATCACTAGCATCAGTCTCGATCACAAATTGTTTGGAGAAATCCGGTATGGCCAGCACGGGAGCACTGATCAGAGCTTGCTTAAGATGCTGAAATGCAGCCTCTGTCATCGCATTCCAAACAAAGGGAGTCGACTTCTTTAACAAATCTGTCAGTGGTCGACTGATGAGACCATAACTCCTGATGAACTTACGGTAATAGCCTGTAAGACCGAGAAACCCACGCAGCTGCTTAAGATTTGTTGGAGTGGGCCATCGCTGGACCGCCACAATCTTGCTAGGCTCTACGGACACACCCCGGCCAGAGATAACATGTCCCAGGTACTCCACTTCCTGCTGCGCGAAGGAGCATTTCGACAGCTTGATGAAGAATTGCTGAGAGCGAATGATGTCAAAGACCTCCTTGAGAATCCGCAGATGATCTTCCAGAGTTGCTGAGTAAATTAGAATATCGTCCATGAAAACGAGGACACCTCGGCGAAGCAAATGCTTGAAGATGAGATTCATCACACTCTGGAACGTTGCTGGCGCATTAGTTAAGCCGAACAGCATTACCAAGAACTCGTAGAGCCCGTCGTGAGTCTTGAACGTTGTCTTATGAGTGTCATCTGGGTCAATACGAATCTGGTGATAGCCCGCCTGAAAGTCCAACTTAGTAAACCATTGCGCACCGGCCAGCTCGTCAATCAGTTCATCCACAATCGGCATCGGGTGTTTATTCTTTACTGTGAGTGCGTTCAAGTGCCGGTAGTCGACACAGAACCTCCAGGTACTGTCCTTACGCACCAACAGCACCGGCGAGGCATAGAGACTAGAGTTTGGTGCAATGATACCATCCGCCATCATCTGAGCAAGCTGCTTCTCAATTTCATCCTTCTGCGCTGGTGAGTATCGATATGGACGAACACTGACAGGAGGAGCTCCAGGTAAAAATTCTATGTGATGATCATATGGCCTTCTTGGAGGTAACTCATGAGGCTCTCTGAATATATCTGAATATTGGTCAAGCAGCAGCTGAACGCCATCCGACAACTGTTCCTTATCCGGCACGGATACAGAGTGTAAAACACCCTCAACTCCAGGGTTCTCTGCTGGTACCGGCTTGAACTGAATACAATGCACAATGGCACCACGCTTCAACAGTCCTTGCAGCTGTATTGAGCAGATAGGTGCATAGGAATTCACTGATGGTTGCACTCCCGTCAGAGTAATCCGATTACCTTTGTGAGTGAATCGAATAACCTTCTTCACCCAATCCACCCACATTGGGCTACACTCCTCTAACCAATCCTCGTCCAAGACCATGTCAAAACACTTCAAAGGTAGAACCCCAGCATTAGATGTGAATGAGTAGCCCTTTGTTGACCACTGTAAGTGAGGTACCCTGAATGAGCAAATCATTGGGGAGCCATCGGCCGCGACAAACTTGGTGGGTACAGCTTCCACTGTCGTCAACTTCAACTGATCAACGATCCGATCACTGATAAAAGTGCCGACACTACCCGAATCAACCAGTATAAGGACCTCATGATTATCGATCAATCCACAAAGCTTCATGGTACGACGTCTCTTGGGACTGACAGCTGCTTCAGAAGATAGAACCGAGATGACTTCTTCCAGCTCATCAGCATCTGGAACGGCTTCAGCTGACTCTTCTGAAGACAAGGCATCCAATATCTCCTCGATCACATGTAAGGACACCTTGGCAGGACAAGTGTGATGCTGGTTCCACTTCTCGCCGCATTTGAAGCATAGATTGTTCTTGCGACGATAATCTCTCAGAGATGACAGCTTATCTTCTTGATCAAGCCGTGCAGGAGTATGTTTAGGCTTATCAGTGTCTGGCTGCTTAGGACGCTCAGTAAACTGACGCCAAGAAGGTTTGGAACGCTGCTTCTTGCCCAACTCGTCTTCTTGCAGCATAGCCAATGCGCTAGCTGCAGCCACATCTGATGGCCTATGCAGGGCGATAGCTGAACGAATGTCCTCTTTGAGACCTCCAACAAACTGTGTCACAAAGTACGTATCATCATAGGCCGGGTTGTAGAGCAGAATCCCGTGGGCAAGGCGATTGAACTCTGCTGCATATTCAGAGACTGTACCAGACTGCTGCAACCCACTGAATTGCTTGAGAAGAAGCGGGTACTGATCACGGTCGAATTGGTCCATCACCGCCTAACAGAGCTGATCCCAATCAGAAATCCGACCCCGGCGCTCCATCGTTTGCAACCATAAGGCCACCGCACCCTGAAAGTTGAGGGCGGCGAACCTCGTCTTCAGAGTTGGATGTACGCCATACACCTCAAAATACATCAAACATTGATCCCGCCATAGGCGAGGATTAGTTCCACCGATTTTTGGAAACTCAAGTTTCGGGAAGGCGGACGATGAGGACCCAAATCGACATCAGAACTAATGAACTCAGCGCCAGAAGGCATACCCGTGACCGGGCGTGGCGGGGTCCGAGGATCCCACCGCCGAGCACCCGGTGATCCTGAGGCTGGTGGTGCCCGCTGGGCAGTTCGCCGCCCGCCGCGGATGTACGTGGGGACGGCTGCGGAGCCGTGTTCAAGTCGAACGCCGTCGTATGCGGATGAGGTAGAGGTGGTACGAACTGTTAGATTGACCTCCTAACCATTAGGCCAACGGTTTATCGGACCTTGGTCACGCGTCCTGATCGGGGACGCCCAACCCTATATGGTTGGTGGGCTCCCATCGCACTGCGCTATATAAAGAGGTGAGGAGCCGGCGGCTCAAGGTACGAGGTTCGCCGTGAGCCGCAAACCCCACCGACAAACCCTAGACCGATCTAAGAGGAGGGCTGACCAATGACACGGAAGCTCCCGATCTTCACCCGTCATCATCAACACGCCCGCTGCCTCTGCTACTACATCGTGATCGACGTCCGTGCAACCTCTACTCCGGCCGTCATTGCTGCCTGTGTCTTTGCCTCCATCAACGAACCGGTGATGCCCAGCTCAACCGCGACTTCCTCAAGAAGGCTCGGGTTCAACACCAAACACCTCTACCCTATCTCCTCTCGATTGTAGTGTTCTAGGTCTAGATGTGAATGTGCTTTAAGGATCCAAGTGTTCACCGACCTAGATCTACCCTAGTCGATCTCTGTAATGTTAACAATGGTACCGAGCCACGGTTTAGGTATAGATATGGCTAGGGTTTTGATCTAGAAAGTAGAAAGGGCTTCGGTAGACAAAGGGTTCGGTTGAACCCTAAACTCGATCGTTTGGATTTGAGAAAACATGATGGTTCGGGAAAAGTGAAGAATCGAACATCCAAACCCTAGATCGGGTTTTGGGATAGAGATGAAAACTGAAACCGAATTAAACCCGAAGGTGATTCAGGAAAAAAAGAATAACGATGTGTCGCCCCTAACCCTAACCCTAACCCTAATCGGGAAATCGTGCAAAATCCGAACAAACGAATCAAAGAAACCGAAAGAAGGGGAAGAGGGTGGCTCGGCTCACCTCATGCGTCGAACACGCCACCACGCTGGGGAAAAGAAAGGGGTGTGGGGTGAAGCGCTCGTCACGAACAGGCATGAGGGCGGCCAGCTGCTGACTTCGACGGGCGCGCCACTGGGGAGAGCCAGACGCCGGGCCGGCGAAGGCGGCCGAGACGGCGCCGGGCTCACCGCTCGCTCGCTCTCGCCGTCAAGCTTCTCGCTCGGTGGCTGCTGGCGGGACCGAGTGGAGAGAGAGAGAGTGAGGCGAAGAGAGAGAGAGAGAGAAGGCGAAAAAATGGTCTAGGGTTTTTCGGGCGCGGCCGGCCGGGCTTTTTGATGCCCAGTCAGGCGCTCCACCGCTCGATCTGGATCAACGGCCAGGGCGCTCGGGCCAAAATTGGCCCAGCGGGATAGGGTATGAGGTCGAATTTCAGCCCAGCCCAAAGTTGCACTGGGCGCGAAAGTCTTATTGGCTTGTGCAGTGGGCCGGGCCACGGGCATTGGGCATGTCATGCTATTTGCTATGGGCTGAAATTGCCGAACAAGTGAAATTGAATTCTTTTTTATTTTTCGAAACTGTTCATTCATATTTGATGAATTGAACTGAATTATGATGTTGAAATCTATACAATTTTGATCTAACGTCAATTTTGTTGAGAGAATAGTAAAGTGCGATATAGATTTACGGAAAATAGAATTAAAAGATTTATTAAAGTTTCATTGCATATTTAAAGATGTAACTTTCATTATTAAATTGAACCAACGGGAGAATTTAATTTTGAAAATGAATATGTTTTAAATTGATTATAATATTGTTGTTATTCGACCAACGTTGATTAATGGCAATATTATAATGTTTTGTCATACATTAATTCTATTTACGCTTAGCGGTGATGTAGAATTAGTGTAGAAAATAATTGTATGTTTTAATTTTGACCAACGTTAAACTAAGACATGCAATTATTGTTGTTATTTCTGTTCTCACACTATTTGAATTATAGCCAGGAGGATACAACTTGATGAGTTGTATCAAAGAGATCCCCACTCTAAAAGGTGATAACTATATTGAGTGGAAGAAAAAGATAGACTGGCTTTTATCCTCATTTGAGGTGGATCTGGTTGTCACCACACCGTGTCCCAAAGAACACTGTGGCACCGGTGAGGAGAGACAGATGAGGCCCGATCTTTGCATGGCAAAGCAGAGAGCGGGATTTTGCTCCGTAAAGATGTCCTATGACCTTGAGTATAGGAAATGGGTCACCGCCAACAAGAAGTGTTTGGCGGTGATAAAAAACACGATTGAGCTCGCTATTGTGGGCTCAATTAGAATCTGTGACACGGTCACAGAGTACCTAGAAAGAATAAAGAGTCAGTTCACTTTGGCTCTTCAAAGAGACATATGCAACCCGGTGATCAAGCATACCGTTACTGAAAAAAGGTACTGGTGGTGGCGGTGGCATTAGAGAGCACATCTTGAGAATGAGCAATCGGCATCTAAGCTCAAACCAATGGATTTGGCACTCAAGGATGAGTTTCTTATTCATTTGATTTTTGCTTCTTTGCCCAAAGAATTTGACACCTTTGTTGTTAATTACAACATACTGACTGAAAATGGGATTTAGAAAAGCTCATAGCCATGTGTGTGCAGGAGGAGGAAAGAATAAAAGTTTCACAAGGTGGTTTCATCAACTACCTAAAAGATAAGAAAAAAAACTATTATAATGACTCTTCCTCCAAGTCATCCGGAAAAGGTCCCATGCAATGATCTCAGAACCAAAGAATTCCTAGTGGCTAAAGACCAGTGTCTCCATTGCAAGAAGGCGGGACATTATAAAAAGAATGCCCCGATTTCCTAAAGATGATAATGAAGAATAAAGGTGAGAACATTATTACATTCGTAAATGAATCCTTGTATGTAAAGTTTTCAAAATCTACTTGGTGGATTGATTCAGGTGCAACTATTCATGTTGCTAATTCATTCTGAGGATTCCGTTCGATGAGAACTTTGCAAAGAAGCGAAAGTTTCATTAAAGTCGCAAATGGAGTACAAGCAGATGTTGAGGCCGTTGGAGATCTTCCTCTAGAGCTTCCAGATGGCTTTATACTTTTTCTTAGAGATGTTCTTTATGTACCTTCTTTGCAAAGAAACCGATTAGTGTATCAAAGTTGGACCATGATGGTTATGATTGCCATTTTGGAAATGGCAAATGTCGAGATATTGTTTAATAATAATGTGTTGGTCTTGCCTTCCGACAAGACAAGCTTTATTTGTTATCACTTCGTGAAAATGTGAATTCCAGTATGTGATGTGAATGAAAATGTATCCTCATCGAACAATGGAAAGCAGAGAAAGAAAAAGAGAGCTCACGATGCGTTGTCGAAATTATGGCAATTGTCGTTTAGGCCATATTTCGAGGGGAGAATAGAAAGACTAGTTAAGAATAATATTCTTCCTTCATTAGAGCTCTCAGAGTTAGAACAATGTAGAGATTGCATAAAAGGAAAGTATGTAAAGAAAATTAAGAAAGATGCCAAACGAAGCGCAGGAATTCTACAGATTATTCACACAGACATATGTGGTCCTTTTCCTGTGAAAAGTGTGGATGGTTATGATTCATTCATAACATTCACAGACGATTATTCTCGTTTTGGCTATATTTATCCAATTAAAGAAAAAACAGAAGCGTTGGATAAATTCAAAATATTTAAAGCAGAAGTTGAAAATCAGCATGATTTAAAGATGAAGATAGTCAGGTCTGACCGTGGAGGAGAGTACTACGGTCGGCATACCCCATATGGACAAGTTCCTGGACCTTTTGTAAGGTTCTTACAGGAGAATGGTATAGTCGCCCAATATTCAATACCGGGCGAACCTCAGCAGAATGGAGTAGCTGAAAGGCGTAACCGTACCCTGATGGATATGGTGCGTAGTATGATAAGTTACTCCACTTTACCGATGAGTTTATGGATGGAGGCGTTAAAAACCGCCATTCATATTCTCAATAGAGTACCAAGTAAGTCGGTGCCCAAAACACCGTATGAGATGTGGACAGGAAGAGTACCCTCACTTAACCACTTGCGTGTGTGGGGGAGCCTCTTTGAGGCTAAAATTTTAACCCAAACATTGGGAAGCTAGATCCCAAAAGCGGTGAGTTGCCATTTCATTGGCTACCCAGAAAAAAGTCAAAAGGTTTTCGTTTCTCCGTCCCCTAACATACATACAAAGTTTGTGGAAACGAGACACATTTGTCTTCCTAGAGGATGAAATGATTAGGGGAGCATGGTAGCTCGAGAAATTGACCTTGAAGAGAAGCGGTGTATGCACCCACTCCGATCATTCATGAGCCATTTTTCTCACTACTGCTTTGCTTGTCTTTGCACCATGAAGACAAGACATCTGTGGTGCCAAGACTGTTGTTATCCTTTACTGTGGCAACAATGAATGATGATGAGGAACACGTGCCCTCAGGATCCTATAGAATCTATTGCCACACATGAGGGGGAGCAACAACACCTCAAACAGAAAATATGCCAATTGAGGAGGCCCTAGAAGGTCTCAAAGAGTTAGAAAATCAGCTATTCCTGCTGATTATGAAGTGTACAACACTGAAGAATTTCAAATGGAGGATGATCCCACCTCATTTGAAGAAGCCATGAAAAGTGATCATTCATCAAAGTGGCTTGAGGCCATGGAAGATGAGATGAGATCAATGAATGCAAATAAAGTTTGGGATTTGGAGATAATTCCTAAAGGAGCCAAAACAGTAGGCTGTAAATGGGTCTACAAAACAAAACTTGACTCTCAAGGGAATATAGAAAGATATAAAGCCTGACTTGTGGCAAAAGGCTTTACACAAAGAGAAGGGATTGATTACAATGAGACTTTTTCTCCAGTCTCGTGTAAGGATTCCTTCAGAATCATAATGGCATTAGTGGCACATTATGATTTGGAATTACATCAGATGGATGTAAAGACGACATTTCTCAACGGAGACTTAGAGGAAAATGTCTACATGGCACAACCGAAAGGTTTTGTCATGGAAAAAAAAGAACGTTTGGGATGCCGCCTAAAGAAATCTATTTATGGATTAAAACAAGCTTCAAGACAGTGGTACTTGAAGTTTGATCAGACAATAAAGAATTTTAGGTTTAAAGATAATGTTGAGGACAATTGTGTCTACGCAAAGTTTAAGAATGGGAAGTTTATCTTCCTTGTCCTGTATGTGGATGATATCTTACTTGCTAGTAGTGATGTCAGTCTACTACTGGAAACAAAGAAGTTTTTGTCCTCAAAGTTTGATATGAAAGATCTTGGTGAAGCTTCGTTCGTTCTAGGGATCGAGATTCACCGAGATAGAAGTAAAAGGGTATTAGGACTGTCACAAAAGGCATACATAGAAAAAGTCTTAAAGAAATTCAAGTATGCACAAATGTAGTCCCTCACTGCTCCTATAGTCAAGGGCGACAGATATGGGGATTTTCAATGCCGCGAGAACCAATATGAGATCGATCAAATGAAAGTGGTTCCATATGCTTCAAATTGTCGGAAGCTTGCAATATGCTCAAGTGTGTACGGCATACGACTTGGCATTTGTTACGGGTTACTTGGCGATTCGAGCAATCACGAATAGAACACTTTGAAATTGGTAAAGAAAGTCTTGCGTTATTTGCAAGGGAACGAAAGGCCTCATGATGACATATAGAAGATCCGATTCACTCCATATAGTGGGATATTGATTTCGATTATGCGGAGAGATAATAGAAAATCCACGTCTGGATATGTGTTTACTCTCTCAGGGGAGCTATTTCATGGAAAAGCTCAAAGCAAACCGTCACTACATCGCCCCACAATGTATGCCGAGTTTGTAGCGTGTTATGAGGCAACAGGCGGTGAAGCGGCTAGAAGTTCATACCGGTTTAAAGGTGCTTGACGACATCAATAGACCATGAAGTTATATTTGCGATAATAATCCAAAGAAGTATAGTATGCTCACAACAATAGGTCAAGTGGTCTTTGCCAAACACATTGACATAAAGTATTATGTTGTGAAGGATAAAGTCCGGGATCAAATGATAAGTCTTGAGCATATAAGTATAGAAAAGATGCTCATGGATCCGCTTACAAAAGGCTTACCACCCAACGTGTTCGAGAGAACATGTAGCCGGCATGGGTTTAAAGGAAAGCCTATGATTCCCGGACTATAAAGGGCCCAAAAGTTAAAGTAACTATTTCGGATCGAGACGTGCATTGTAGTCATTAAATCTATCGGCGATTGACCGTGATGATGAGACATGCTCTATGCATCATCTGTGAAGAAATGAGTAAGGATAAAAGCATTGAAGTTTAAAGTTTAAAGATAAAAGTAATAGTGAGATCAAGGGGAGAATGTCGATTGATCTCCTAACCAATAAGCCCAACTACCTATTGGGCCTTGGTCACGCAGCCTCGATCGGGGCGCCAACCCTACATGGTTGGTGGGCCCCGTCGATCCGCAAGGCTATATAAAGAGGTGGGGGCGGCGGCTCAAGGTACGAGGTTCGCCGTGAGCCGCAAACCCCACCGACAAACCCTAGACCGATCTAAGAGGAGGCGCTGACCCAATGACGAGAGCTCGGCCGATCTTCACCGTCGTCCATCGCCATGCCGTCCGTCTACACTGCATCGACGTCCGTGCAACCTCTACTCCAGCCGTCGCTGCCCGTGTGCTACCTCCATCAACGAACCAGCGATGGCCAGCTCAACCACGACTTCCTCTGAAGGCTCAGGTTCAACACCAGCACCTCTACCCTATCTCCTTCTCGGTGTAGTGTTCTAGGTCTAGATGTGAATGTGCTTTAAGGATCCAAGTGTTCACCGGCCTAGATCTACCCTAGTTGATCTACAGAATGTTAACACGAACGGGTTCGACCGCGGCGGTGGTGGCGGTGGCGGCGGCGGATGCGGAAGCCGCTCGAGGTGGGAGATCCGTGCTGACGCCGAATCGACACGCTCCGCCACGGTGGTCGTCCTCTCGAGAAAGCTCCGAACGACTCATCTGCGGTAAATCGCCATGCCTCCATCCCGCTCCACTTGTTCAACGACTGCTGCATCATCTCCTGGAAGCCCTCGAACTGGGTAGAGAGCCGATCAAACTTGCTCGTCAACTCCTCCAACGAAGACGCCATGGATTGCTGAATCTTGGAAGGCTTCCGCGCAGGCGCCAGGACGAAATCACCACGGCGAACAAGGAATTCACCGTCGCGAGCTGTCTTTGATACCAAATGTCAGAATCCGGATCAAGATCCTGACTATAATTGGAGTGGAAGTAGATTTAGGAGGAATCTGGGAAGAACAGCAAGAACTGAAACGGGGAATAGGATTCAGACGAACGGCAGGGAGCCGGGTTCACAGTTTCATTTAATCAACGCATAACCAATTCAGTTACAGGGTGGGGGTATATATACACACCAAACTGGGCCAACATTCCCAACCGACATCGGCCCATTAGCCAACAACTACTCCTAAGGCGTATTGTCAAGACAGCCATCAGAATATGCTATCAGACTTCGACACCTCTTCAGAACTTCACCCCACCTTCGGTGATCTCCTCTTGTACTTGACACCTGACCAATCGCAGCTAGTCATCAGGTCTGTTTCTCTGAGAACGCATTGAAGCTCTAGCCCGAGCCCAACTGAGGCGTTGCGCGTGCGACTGTTCGTGCGGAAGGCCTCACAGTTGACAGTTGGCTGCATGCCTGCATCGCCCGGCCCCTGACCTGAGTACCTGACCACTGACCGGTAGTCGTTTAAGGCTGCCTTCCAACTGCCGGCACGTGGCGCGGCCTGCTGAGACGACTCAAGGTGAAACCGGGGCCCAAAAACGGCCTGACTGAACTACCGCCGCCGATCGTGATCTGCGTTGGGCTTTTGCAACAGGTCATTAGATGGGCTAAGGTTGTGTTTGATAATGACCACCCATTATCATGTTTCTTTACTAAATACATGCAAGGCTAACAATTTATTCTTCACATCTTAGATATAGTTTGGCAAAGAAATAAATCAATGATAGGTGGGCTACAAGTTTAGCAAGTCGTAGACAGAGTTGTGGTAAAGAATCAAACAATAGACTAACAAACTATGACATAGAATAAGTTTGGTAGGGCTCTGGATATTTATGAAATATTTCGAATTTAGATTCTCTCGTGAAATGTTTTTTATGAGAATCAGAATCACTATAAAATTATTTATCTTGTAGGCTAACTTCTAATTCACAAAGATTTTTTTTCATAAAAAATCAAATAAATGAAAAGAAATGCTTCATAAAATTTTGGATTAAATAGGACCGATTTTAACTTGTTGCACTTGAAAACGACAAGTGGAAATAATTCAATCGCTAGTGCAAAAGAGAGGTAAGAAATGAATTGGACGAAACTACTCCCAAAGCCATTTCGTATGTGTAGTGTAAAAAAAAGAGAATTGTTTCTCTGGTTTCTTGATCGAAACACTATGGCATATCTTTGTTTGGAACAAATTCTTATGTTTCACAACATAATCGAAATGGTTCCAACAAACCAAATGGGCCCATAATTGACCTGTGGCATAGGCAACGCTTAACTATGGACCAAACACGCATAAGTACCTAGGTAACGGAGCACATTTCTATATAGTACAAGTGTAATGTGATAGTAGAAGTGTCAAATTGCCGTCTTTGGAGCTACTCCACCATTGTCCATTGAGGTCTGGTGCATTTTTTTTTGGAATCTATGGTGCATTCTGTCCATGGAACTATTTCTAGAGCCGTTTTTAAATTCCTTATGAGCCCAATAAATATGGTTGATCGGGTTTGCATTTTTTTTTGAGGGTGTCGAGCTTGCATTAAAAATAAGAAACTAATTTCTCGGCCCAGTAAACAAGAAGCCGTTTCAAAGTCTAGAATGGGTCTGGCCCATAAGGATTGCCGGTCAAACCATGCTACTGCAGGTATGGAGGCCCAACTCAATTACTAAGTCCAAGCAGCATAATCGGAAAGCGGAATATGCACAAAGCAGCTACAGTGTCGTTTGCTCTATATGAATATGAAGTAGTTCTGCTAAAAAAAATGAAGTATATATGCGGCATGTGCAAGGATCAAGATGCCCAAGAGGGGGTGAATTGAACTAATTCTAAATTTCTTTATAATAATTAAACCCTACGGTTAGCCCAATTAACCCTTCATGCCTAGAAAGTGTTTCTACTGATCTAACGCACAAAAATTTAGCAACCTATGTTCCAATCCTACTCTAGCATGCCAATTTTATGAATGTAAATGACAAGAATTGAATTGTTCAAAGTAAAGAGAGAAGGAGGAACGCGGCGATGTTTTGCCGAGATATCGGACAGTCGCCACTCCCCACTAGTCCTCGTTGGAGCACCCGCGCAAGGGTGTAGCTCCCCCTTGATCCGCGCAAGAATCAAGTGATCTCTACGGATTGATTCTTCGACACTGCGTCGCGGTGAATCACCCACAACCGCTCACAACTTAAGTTGGGTCATCCATAAGTTCCGCCGGATGATCACCAAACTCCCAATCACCACCAAGCCATCTAGGTGATGGCGATCACCAAGAGTAACAAGCACGAACTCTCACTTGACCACAACAAGCCTAATAAGAAGGGTGGATGCACACTTTGCTACTCTTGCTTTCACTAATGAGGGCTCTCTTTGGGATTCTCAAATCTCAATCACCTCACTAGGACCTTTCTCTTCTTGGCACTCTCAAGGGTGTTTCTCAGCTGTTGAAATGAGCAAAAGTACCTCCACACACGAATGGAGAAAGTATTTATACACCCCGTTCAAAAACAAACCGTTATGTGCCTCTACGGGGTGACCAGACGCTCCGGTCAGTTTACCCCGAAACCCAGTGTTTAAGTTATGACCGGACGCTGGACAACGTCCGGTCAGCACTGACCGGACGCGTTCGGTCACAATTTTTCCTCTTTGGAACCTTACTGGAGTCGACCGGATGCTGGCACCCAGCGTCCGGTCGCTCACCTCTCAGCGTCCGGTCATGCCAGACGACTTCACCTTGATCAAATAAACTGACCGGACTCTACGCCAGCGTCCGGTCACACCGGAACCAACGCCCGGTCAGCATTTGACCCTCCATTCACTTCCAACTCTCAATCATATGTGAATAAAGTTTGCTCCAATTGATCTAAGAGCTATTTTGGAGCTACCTAGTGCTAGATTTAACAAGTGTGTACCACACCTAACTTACTAGACTAACCTAGGTCAAGCTACCCATCCATACCCCCCTTAATAGTATGGCCAAAGGAAAAACAAAGTCCTAAACTACTCTAAGTGTCTCTTCAACACCAAACGACATTTAGAACTAGTCCATCCTTTGAAAACTGAAACGATTTCCATCGTAGGGGCATGACCACCATGATTGCCCAATTGATCTCCATTACCATGACCTAACTTAATTGCATCTGTAAAACACACGTTAGTCACAGTAATTACGTATTGTCATTAATCAATGAAACCCACCTAGGGGCCTAGATGCTTTCAATCTCTCCTTTTTTGGTGATTGATGACAATACCACCTCGAGTATGTGAAAGAGTTAAGGTTTTTAACATGCTTGGTTCATATAAGCTTTTAGCAATAAAAATAAAAGAGTTAGGTAAGCTTATATGACCCAAGCCAATATAATGTACTCCAAAGATATGAAATAAGCAAGAGTACAAGTAATAAAGCTCATTTGCATTGGAGTAAAACGTGGAAGCAAAGCAAATGAGCATAACACAAGTGATATGACATATAAATAATTCAAAGTAGAGAGCACACATGTCACATATCACATAAGTTTCACGATCACGTAGATATCACTATCACATAAATATAGTTCAATGCATGAAAGTAAACACATGAATGCATAATAGTGTATCACACATAAAACTCCAAATATAATAGATAAGCTCCCCCTAAATGAATCGCTCCCCCTAAGTCTAACATACTCGATCCCTCTTCTCCTTTGGCGTCAAACACCAAAACCTAAGGGTCAGTCGGCGGGGCTACGACGGATGAGTCGGGCGCTGAGGTACGAGGAGCGAGCTGGAATTGTGTGCCATCATCATCTGATCCTGAGCTCTGAGCTGTCTGACCCTCTGTAGCTGGAAGCGATGCTGAAGCGGTCTGGGTCGAATCTAGAACTAGCGCTGCCTGCTCTGATGATGCAACTGAAGATGGAAGCGTCTCTGTAGTCCTAGTAATAGGAGCAACTGTGGAAGAACCAGGGACATGTAGCTCTTGCGGTGTAAGCTGCCCTGTCAACTCACTGAATGAAGCACCAAGGCTCCTAGAAACTAAGGTGAGCACTGACGAACTCTGAGGTGGAGTAAAGCCCGTATGAAGAGGTGTGAACTACGGGGCTGACACTGGTGAAGCAAACCACTAGGACACCTGCTCTGTAGGTGAAGGAAACTGTGGTGCTGGTGGTCCCTAACTCTGAAGCCCACTGGGTTGTAAAGCTGGAGTCATAGAAGTGGTGGCAGGCTGACCAAGTTAGGGTGAAGGCTATGGCGGTGGAGCCCCAATAGCTGTCACAACATGCTGCATAAATCCAAGGAGCTGCTGCTGCATGAGGAGCTGCTGCTAATGCATGGCATGCTGCTGCTGCTGTATAGCCTACTGTTGCTGTTGTATAGCCTGCTGCTGTCGCTGAAACTCATCCTACCTAGTCTGAAACTGTGCAAATGTAGCAGCGGTCTCCTGAGCCTAGCGAGCCTGATCCCGCCGCATCCGCTCAAGTATAACAAGTAGAGCGGGGTTTGTCTGCGGTGCAGGTGGAGCTGAACTGGAGCTACTGACCTCATGGTCATGTCGTCGAGGAGGCATCTGAGAGATATCCCAGTAGTCATCATCTGAGCTGTCGCTGAGGTTGCTCTCAACCATCCCCTCCTGCTGAGCATCTAACTGCTCCTCCTCAGTAGCTGCTATGCCCCTGATGGTCTCATCCTATTAGGCTACAGTCTCTGGCACCTCTGGACGACAGTGCGGCTGGCTAGGTGTCCTCACTGCACTATGGTGGATCATCTGAGTCATGTTGTTTGTAGGGAACTCTATAGTAGCACCACTATACTCTGCCAGCATCTCAGGTGGCCTCACAGTAACTGCCCTGTGGATCAAGAATGTAATCCGGTGAGCATATGGCAGCTGCCTGTGACCCTTGAACCCCCTCTATAATAGTATCCTCCATCTCTGATAGAAGGAGGTCTCAAATGTCAAACACAGTCTGCTGCATCAGAGAGTTTAGTAGTCATAACTATATGCGAGTCAAGCCCTCGTGATACCGCATCCTCGCAAGCAGGGTCCTCCTCATAATAGTATCTAGCACTCTAGCTATAGGAGTGAGATCACTGGGTGTCCTGCTCGACCCCTCGCCGAATGGCTCTGTGAAGCAATGGCGAACCAAATCAGTAGGGGGCACCAAACCGCCATGTGGACGTATGGGAGGCGACGTCTATCCATAGCAAACCTCATATAGCCGGATGGGCTGCTCCTAAAGCCTAAGTATCTCTCTGACCCTAAACCTCATCAGCCTGTAATCTCTGCCTCTGAAAGCAAAGTAAATGAATCTGTGTTGTGGGTCAATCCAAAGTGTAGCATAGAACTCACGGACCCAAGATGGAACTTATAAGCCGGTCCGTCCAAATAAATCTGTCAGCCCTGGCAAATAAGATAGGTAAGGGCGAATATGCTCTCCAGCTGCTGCTACAATGGACTCAATGTTGCACACCATCTAAGACCTGAATACTGCCCAACTGTTAAGATATGCATTATAAAAATCTTCCTGTAGTGGTGTGTAGAAGCCCTCTGAAGCTCGGTCATCTCTCCTCGGCGGGAACCACTACTCAAAGTCCACAAATCTGAGCTGCTGCACCTGCTTGGCCGTGGCGGCCCTCAAATCTAGATGAGTCACTGGAGGTGGACCCTATGATCTAGAAGGCGGACGAGAACCCCTCCGCTGTGTCTCTAGCCTCGGTGTGACTGGAGCATGGGTACGACCAGAGTGGTGTAACTGTGGCTGAGATGACTGCTCTGTCTCCTCGGCCTGCTCTCCCTCCTGAGTCTGCTCTGCTGGCTATGGCTGCTGCTATGACTCTCCCTGAGGCTGACTCTCATCATAGTCACATGTCGTCCTCCAACCATGGCTGTCCCAGCTAGACCACCATGATGACGCTCAACCTCCTAGATAGTGGCCCTCTAAGCAGGAGAAAGCTGATCTGCAATAACAACACCACTCTGAGCACCTCCTCTCTCTGCACGCTCTATGGCCTCTGCAACTGCGGCTGCTCTCGTTGTATCTGCATCAGGGTACTTGCGCTTCTTCATCGCTAGCTTCTTCGTCGCCTTGCCTTTTATATCTGTAGGCAGGCGAGGCAGGGGCCTCGGATCCTCATCACCAGGACCTCCTTCGATATTCTTGACACGAGCCATCTGATGGAGCTGAAAAGAACAACTGCTGCTGACAAAGATCAACTACCAACTGTCACTTCCGAGGCTTGGCCTCGATTCGTACTCGCGAGCTTGGTCCCGAGTTGACTGACAACTGCCACTGAGACCTCAGAAACACCGACTCGCTGCACGATGGAATAGATCGGATATATAAATAATTACAATATATCTAGAGATACGAAACCCTAAGAAGCAAGCATTAGATACGAAATTAGAAACGAGGGCTTGCTACCTGACGAACCGGTGAACTGAAGAACAAGGAACGGATCACGGAGAACCACCGGGACGGCAATTTAGGGTTAGGGTTGGCATTGCACGGTGAATGTGGCACTGTTGGAGAAAGGCGGTGGCTCTGGTGGAGCTGTTGCGGTGATGTAGGCGCAAGAGGCTGCTCTGGTGACGCTGTAGGCGGCGCGGGAACAGAGCATGGCGGCACTAGGGCACGACATGGGCAAGCTGCGGCGCGGGCATGGATGTGGCGGTGCAGCACGGCTGTGCAGCGGCACTGACGTGGAGGCGCGGGCACGGGTGCAGCATTGGCACGTCGGCGGTGTGTAGCCGAGGTGCGAGCAAGGGAGCAGCGCGGGAAGCGGTGGCCTAGAGCACGACACGGCTAGGGTTCGGCGATGTCGGCGTAGATGTGGGGCTAGGTCAAGGTGGCGCTGCGGTTATATGAGGTGGCCCACCGTGATAGATAAGGAAACGGAGAAAAGAGTTGGAATCCCGCACGTTATCTACTGACCGGACGCTCCGGTGGCAACGACCGGACGCTATCACCTAGAGTCCGGTCGACTCCAGAGAGGTCCAAAACCTCTAGAGCCACGACCGGACACGTCCGATGAACCCCGACCGGACGCAGCCAGAGTCCGGTCCACACTGCCTTGATCGGCTTCGCTTGATCGGACGCTGAACCACCATCTGACCGGACGCTGAACAGCAGACTCCGGTCACTCCATCGTAGTAGGTTCACCTTCTGTGAACTGATCAGACACTGGACTTCAGAGTCCGGTGCAGCGTCCGGTCACTCTTTTTCCAGCAAATCTTCATAGTCCTTCGTGCTGCCTATTCCCAATTAAGTCCCAACTTTAATAAGATCCAAATAAACACCAATTGAGACTGATGTGAGTGACCTCTCTCAAACCCTCAAATTTTTCAAAAATATTTTGCCTTAGGCTATAATTCTTTTTAATAAAATAGGCAATAAGAGGGCAATTGAAGATAAACGACAAAGCAATATTCATGCATATGCAATGCAATACTTGAAAGTAAATCTAGTTGCTTGTTAAGTTTGATCCAATGTTAAGCTTCTTCACACGCTTTACGGCGATTATCTTAACCATGTTAGACAAGCTCTAAGTGCATTACCATAAAGTAAACATGTTGTATATTACAATTCAATGCAAAGGACAACACAAGCCCATTTTTTAGTGAAGTTGCTAAAATCAAGAACATTGAGCTCATTCCGCAATTGATAAAAAGTCGCCTCATCTAGCGGTTTAGTAAAGATATCCACCAATTGATCATCGGTCCTTATACCTTCTAATGATATATCATTCTTTGCAACATGATCTCTAAGAAAATGATGACGGATATCTATGTGCTTGGTGCGAGAGTGTTGAACCGGATTATTTGCAAGTTTTACCACACTTTCATTGTCACACAAAAGAGGTACTTTTTCTAGAACTACACCATAGTCTAGCAAAGTTTGTTTCATATAAAGTATTTGTGCACAACAAGCACCCGCGGCAATGTATTCCTCTTCGGCGATGGATAAAGCCACACTATTTTGTTTCTTGGAGGACCAAGACACAAGTGATCTACCAAGCAAATGGCACCCTCCGAATGTGCTTATTCTATCAACTTTGCAACTGACATAATCCGAATCAGAATAGCCAACTAATTCAAATATAGCTCCTTTGGGATACCAAAGGCCAATGCTTGGTGTGTGCTTAAGATACCTAAGGATTCTTTTAACAGCAATCAAATGAGTTTCCTTAGGATTAGCTTGAAATCTAGCACACATCTACACACTAAACATGATGTTGGACCTAGATGCGGTTAAATATAACAAGCTACCAATCATAGAGTGGTAGAGAGTTTGATCAACCGTGTTACCTCCCTCATCTAGGTCGAGATGTTCAGTAGTTGGCATTGGTGTCTTGATTGGCTTACATTCATCCATCTTGAATCTCTTGAGAAGATCATTAGTATATTTCTCTTGAGAGATGAAAATCCCTCCTCTTATTTGCTTGACTTGAAAACCAAGAAAGAATATAAGCTCTCCAATCATTGACATCTCGAACTCCTTCGACATTAATTTACCAAACTCTTTGCAAGAATCTTCATTTGATGATTCAAAGATGATATCATCAACATACACTTGATAAATGAAGATATGTCCATCAAGCTTCTTGGTGAATAGTGTGGTGTCGACCTTCCCAATGGTGAAGCCCTTCTCAATGAGGAAGTCCCAAAGGCGCTCATACCAAGCTCTTGGGGCTTGCTTAAGCCCATATAACGCCTTGGACAACCTATAAACATGATTAGGATATCTAGGGTCTTCAAACCCGGGAGGTTGATCAACATAGACTAGTTCATTAATAAAGCCATTTAAAAATGCACTTTTTACATGCATTTGATATAGTTTCATTTCACGATGTGATGCATATGCAAGGAGGATACGAATGGCTTCTAGACTTACAACCGGTGTAAAGGTCACTCTAAAATCCAAACCTTCCACTTGAGAGAACCCCTTTGCAACTAGTCTTGCCTTGTTCCTCACAACAATGCCTTGATCATCTTGCTTGTTGCAGAACACCCACTTTATTCTAATGACTCTTGCACCTTTTGGTCGTTCTTCAAGAGTCCAAACTTCATTGCGGATGAAGTTGTTCAACTCTTCATGCATGGCATTGATCCAATCTGGATCTTGAAGAGCTTTTTCTACCTTAGTAGGCTCAAAGCAAGAGATAAAAGAGTGATGTTCAATAAATGAAGCAAGCTTTTGAGAGCGAGTCATTACTCCCTTTAATGGACTCCCTATGATGAGATCTTGTGGATGAACTTGAAGTAGAGGTAAATTTCTTCTATCAACCACTTGAGGGGGAGGTTGTGGAGCATCAACATCATGTGCTTGTGTCACCATTTGCTCATGGGATATATGAGTGTCTTCATTTTCTACTATCCCATCTTTATCACCATCTTGTGGCACATTTGATGAAGAAGGTGGATTGATCACTTGTACATCATCTTCATCATCATTAGGCTTGATGTCTCCAATCAAAATATTCTTCATGGTCTCCCTCAATGGTTCATCACCTACATCATCAAGATTCTCATGTGCTCCTTGGAAGCCGTTAGATTCATCAAATTCCACATCATATGTTTCTTCAACCAAGCCAGTGGCATGATTAAATACTCTATATGCTTTGGACTTTGATGAGTAACCAACAAGAAAACCAATATCACAACGTATTTGAAAACTTTTCTAGGTGTTGCCGCTTCTTGTAGATGTAGCATTTGCAACCAAACACCCTAAAGAAGGAGACGTCCGGCTTCTTCTCATTGAGCAACTCATAAGGTGTCTTGCGAAGAAACTTTTGAAGGAATAGGCGGTTGGATGCATAGTAAGCGGTGTTGATAGCTTCCGCCCATAGAGCTTCGGGAGTGTTGTACTCATCAAGCATTGTTCTTGCAAGAGTGATCAATATCCGGTTCTTTCTCTCAACTACACCATTTTGTTGAGAAGTATATGTTGCGGAGACCTCATGCTTGATCCCAACTTCATCATAATATGCTTCAATGTTTGTGTTGTCAAATTCTTTCCCATTGTCGCTTCTAATTTTCTTGAGATTCACTTCAAACTCATTTTATGCTCTCTTGGCAAACTTCTTGAAGCATGATGCAACTTCGGATTTGTCATGAAGAAAGAATACCCATGTGTATCTTGAATAGTCATCAACAATCACAAGATAATAAAGATTTCCTCCCAAACTCTTATATGTTGTTGGTCCAAATAAGTCCATGTGAAGGAGTTCTAGCACTCTTGTGGTTGACATGAAAGCTTTTGTTAGATGAGTATTTGTAACTTGCTTGCCGGCTTGACATGCACTACAAAGCTTGTCCTTCTCAAACTTCACATCCTTCAACCCTCTCACCAAATCATTCTTCATTAGCTTCTTGAGTGAGCTCATCCTAACATGAGCAAGTTTTCTATGCCATAGCCACCCAAGTGTTGTTTTGGTGAATAGACATGTCTTCAAGTTAGCATCTTCGGAGGTGAAATCCACTAGATATAGGTTGTTGTATCTAAATCCTTTGAATATCACTTGATCATCATCCTTCTTAGATACAACAACTTCCTTCTCGGTAAACAAGCATTGGAAGCCAAGATCATACAATTGTCCAACGGATAGCAAGTTGAAGCTTAATGAAGCAACATATAGCACATTTGAGATAGAATGATCATTTGATATTGCCACTTTGCCCAATCCTTTAACCTTGCCTTTTGAATTATCTCCAAATATGATTCTTTCTTATCCATCTACTTCTTTATCTAGTGAGGTGAACATACGAGGATCACTGGTCATATGTTGTGTGCAACCACTATCAATAACCCAATGACTTCCACCGGTCTTATAGTTCACCTACACACAAGAGATCAAGCTTTAGGAACCCAAACTTGTTGAGGGCCCTTCACCATGTCAACAAGTGACTTTGCTACCCAAATTTTCTTAGGCATATTCTTATTGGGAGGTCCTAAAACATGACTTTCATCTTTCCACTAGAATCCTTTCTAAGCATATAATGAGCATTGAAAGCAAAATGTCTAGCATGCTTGGACAAGGGTTGTGGTGGTGGAGTTTGGCACTCATGGGCAACGTGGCCTTCTTGTCCACACTCAAAACACTTCTTTGGCTTTGGCTTTTGTTGTTGTTGTTGAGCTTGAGTCTTCTTCTCTTTGTTTGCCATGTACCCAATGCCACTTCTATCCATCTTCATGACGGTATTCATTAGTAGCTCACTTTGAAGATGCTTGCCTCTTGTGAACTTGCTCAATCCAATCTTGAGATGCTCTTTCTCTAACTTGAGCTTCTTGTTCTCTTCCTTGAGTGCATCATTATTTTTCTCTTCCTTGAGCTTCTTGTTTTCTTCTTTGAGCTTCTTATTCTCAAGAATCAAATCACCATCATGATCAAGAGATTCTAGCACAATAGTGTTGTGGCTTTTGATCTCTTCAAGATCTTTCTTGAGCTTTTTATTGTCATTCTTGAGCTTGACATACTCATCATAACTATCGGTCTCAACCACTTGCTTGCCCTTGCTACTAGAACTTTGTTCAATGCTCTTAATGATCAAATCATCATATGATGTAGCTATATCAATCTTAACAACATTGTTAGTAGCATCATGTGGCTCATTGGATAAATATTCTTGAGCAATGACAAGATTATCATGATTAATCTTAAGAGTAGTATATTCTTCTTTTAGTATGTTCTGGCTAGTGATGAGCTCATTGTGTATCCTCTCAAGTTTATCATGTTTTTCTTTAAGCTTTTTCTTAGAAGATTTGAGCTCCTTGAGTTTGGATGATATAGCATCATTTGCTTCTCTAAGCTCAACACTAGTCTTTTCCGCTATATCACATTTAGCTAAAAGAGAATCATTCTTAGCTTCTAGCTTGTCATTATTAGCTCTAGTCTTTCTAATGATCTTAGTATATTGATTTAGCAATTTGACAAGATCATAATAAGAAGGTGATTCATATTCATCATCATCACTATCGCTATCATCATTGCTAGTATTTTCATCACCACTACTATCATCATTGTTTGATACCTTTCGTTCACCCTTGGCCATAAGGCATAGGTGTGTAGAGGATGATGGCTGTGGTGTCGGTGAAGATGATGAAGAGTCAATCATAATGGTGGCCACCTTCTCATTATCACTATCATCATCGAATGAGCAACTAGATGAATCAATGTTCGTGAGCCAATCACCGATGATGTATGCCTTCCCATTCTTCTTATTTTTGTGGAAGTCCTTCTTGCCATCCTTCTTCTTGTACGGCTTGTTTTTCTTCTTCTCATCTTCTTCATCATTACTTGAGTCATCTTTCTTGCCCTTGTACTTGTCTTTCTTGGGCTTTGTGCATTGGTGTGCTAGATGATCAAGTTCTCCACAATTATAGCAATCTATCTCTGAGATTGGCTTCCTTCTAGAGCTAGTGAAGAACTTCTTTTTCTTGCCATCGAACTTGATGCCACTCTTGTTAAGCTTCTTTATCATCTTGGCGGTTCTTCTCACCATGAGAGTAAGACTTGCATCATCAATTTCATCATCACTTGAGCTCTCATACTCAAGCCTTGCTTTGCCCTTCTCTTGGCTAGCTTTGAATGCTAAATCTTTTTTCTTTCTTCTTAGTAGAGGATGAGCCATCTTGTGGTGTGATGTGCATGTACATCTCATGAGCATTGATCTTTTCCAAGATTTATGTTGGTGTCGCGGTGGAAAGATCACCTTGATGAAGCATGGTCACAATATGCCCATATTTATCAATGGGGAGGACACTCAAGATTTTTCTTACAATATCGGATGGTTGCATTTGAGTGAGTCCAAGCCCATTGACTTCCTCTACAAGAACATTCAAACATGAGTACATCTTATTAGCACATTCTTTAGGAAGCATCTCAAAAGAGTTAAGCTTTTTCATGACAAGATGATAGCGTTCCTCACGCTCGCTCTTTGTTCTCTCATGGAGCGCACAAACATCCAACCATAGTGCATGGGCGTCTTTGTGGTTCCTCACCTGGTTGAACATATCTTTGCAAAGGCCTCTAAATATGGCGTTTCTAGCCTTTGCATTCTATTTTTCATAATTCACCTCATCGTCTTGTAAGTGTGTGGCATCCCGAGGTTTTGGGAAACCTTGTGAGGCGGCTCTAAGTATTCCAACATCTAGAGCTTCTAAATACGCCTCCATGTGGATTTTTCAATATGAAAAATCATTCCCTCAAAGATAGGAGGAGGTCCATCCCCATGAGACATCTTTCTCTAGGCGGTTAAGCCTAAATACGTGAGCACGAGGCTCCGATACCAATTGAAAGGATCAAGATGCCTAAGAGGGGGGTGAATTGGGCTAATTCTAAATTTCTTTGCAATAATTAAACCCTACGGTTAGCCCAATTAACCCCTTATGCCTAGAAAGTGTTTCTATTGATCTAACACACAAAAGTTTAGCAATCTATGTTCCAATCCTACTCTAGCATGACAATTCTATGAATGTAAATGACAAGAATTGAATTGCTCAAAGTAAATGCTTAAAGTAAAGAGAGAAGGAGGAACACGACGATGTTTTGCCGAGGTATCGAAGAGTCGCCACAACCCACTAGTCCTCGTTAGAGCACCCGTGCAAGGGTGTAGCTCCCCCTTGATCCGCGTAAGGATCAAGTGCTCTCTACGGGTTGATTCTTCAACACTTCGTCGTGGTGAATCACCCACAACCGCTCACAACTTAAGTTGGGTCATCCATAAGTTCTGCCGGATGATCACCAAACTCTCAATCACCACCAAGCCATCTAGGTGATGGCGATCACCAAGAGTAACAAGCACGAACTCTCACTTGACCACAACAAGCCTAATGAGAAGGGTGGATGCACACTTTGCTACTCTTGCTTTCACTAATGAGGGCTCTCTTTGGGATTCTTAAATCTCAATCACCTCACTAGGACCTTGCTCTTCTTGGCACTCTCAAGGGTGTTTCTCAACTGTTGGAATGAGCAAAAGTACCCCCACACATGAATTGAGGAAGTATTTATACACCCCGTTCAAAAACGAACCGTTATGTGCCTCTGCGGGGTGACCGGACGCTCTGGTCATGTTGATCGGACGCTTCGGTCAGTTCACCCCGAAACCCAGTGTTTAAGTTGTGACCGGACGCTGGACAGCGTCCGGTCACAATTTTCCCTCTCTAGAACTATACTGGAGTTGACCGAACGCTGGCACCCAGCATCTGGTCGCTCACCTCTCAGCGTCCGGTCATGCCAGATGACTTTACCTTGATCAAATGAACTGATCGAACTCTGCGCCAACGTCCGATCACACTGGAACCAGCGTTCGGTCAGTATTTGACCATCCATTCACTTTCAACTCTCAATCATATGTGAATGAAGTTTGCTCAAATTGATCTAAGGGCTATTTTGGAGCTACCTAGTGCTAGATTTAACAAGTGTGCACCACACCTAACTTACTAGACTAACCTAGGTCAAGCTACCCATCCATACCCCCCTTAATAGTATGGCCAAAGGAAAAATAAAGTCCTAAACTACTCTAAGTGTCTCTTCAACACCAAACGACATTTAGAACTAGTCCATCCTTAACCTTGTCGTCCATCCTTTGAAAATCAAAACGATTTCCATCGTAGGGGCATGACCACCATGATTACCCAATCAATCTCCATTACCATGACCTAACTTAATTGCATCTACAAAACACACGTTAGTCACAGTAATCATGTATTATTATTAATCACTGAAACCCAACTAGGGGCCTAGATGCTTTCAGCGTGGCTAGCGCCCAGACGTCCGGATGGACGCACGCGTCCCGCGCAGCCTGCCCTAGTCCACATTCACCCCGCGCCCCATGCGCGCACCTAGTATCTGCGCCCATCGGTCATTTCCCAAACCCGCTCCTCTCTTTCCATGGGTGGCACTCCAGATCCACGACCGGGTGTGCCCCCGATCGGAGCACCCGTCTGGCCCCCGCCGCAGCGCCCCCTTTTGCAGCACCCCACCCCTCACCCTCGGCGCGTCGCGCGCACCATCCTCCTACCCCCCGGCTCGCCCCTGACCAAACAACATAAAACACTTACAACGTGAATTTTTTTTAATGCAACTTACGTCTGAAAAATAGATAAAACACTTGGAACATGCACTTGCAACATGTGTGTAGAACACATGAAACATCCAAAAAATAACACTTCCAACTTGCAACATGAAACCGCTTGCTGCAATATAAGACTGAAACAGCTGAAATATTTTGGAACATACTATTGCAACATATGTGTGAAACATATGCAACATCCAGATCAAAAATGATTGCAACATACGCCTGGAAACAGATGAAACATTTTGAACAAACGCTTGCAACATGCATATAAAACACTTGCAACATATGCAACATCTCCCGATCCACTTTTACAACATCAGAATAGAACAACTGCAACGACATCTGAAACAATTGAAACATACATATGCAACATAGGGGAGGGGAAGGTCGGGACCGATCGATTCTAGCCGTCTGGGTTGGAGTCGGCAGCGAGTGGCGGCGCACGAGCACCACGCCACCAGAAGCGGTCATGGCTCGGCCAGGCAGGCGCACTAGCACCAGTGGCGCGCGGTGCACCAGCGCCGCTCTTGGCTCGGTCGGCTGGGCGGCGCGTGTGACGAGCGGGGCAAGCACCACCAGCACCAGCGTGCGTGGCAAAACGAGGCAGAGTGGCATCCGCGTTCGGGACGGGACGGACGGAGTGGCAGCTGCAAGGCGATGTGGTGGAGAGGAGGGAGCCAAATGGATAAGAAGGTTCTCTCTTTTTCTTAGAACGGTTGGGGCGAGGACAAGTGGATCCCTTTTTGGTAGAAGTAATTCTTTCTTGCAAAGAACCTAATTTTGGACTAAGGGTAGGTTGATAACCCACTGCGGAGGGCATTCTGCCTAATAAGGCGGATACTTTCGATCCTGCTTGAACAAAACGAAAGATATTGTCGAAGAATGAAAGTACGTCTGCTTATTAACATCTCAAAAATATTATATCATAGTTATGGCAGTTAAACCAACTCTCCTATAAGCTCCATGCAGTTCATTCATTTAGACATAGATTAGAGCCACCTTTAATTCCTCAATATTTTTTTTTCATTAATTACTCTGGATTCCTGGCTGCGTAGCGGCCCATCATCGGGAGTAGTATATGCGATGCAATCTCATGCCATCACTATTACCATTTATGCGGATAAAAAGGTAGCCCAATTACTTCTGCAGTTCTGCTTTGTCAGCCAAACCCCTGAAGTAACTGTTTGTTGTTGAGATATTTACTTGTTTGGTCTTAAAAAAAATGTCTTTCTTTTATGGGAACATATATAGTGCAAACCAACTTCTTCGTGCAAACCGTGCAAACCAACTGCGGGGGAGAGGTGGGAGGGAGGATTTACAAAAGTGTAATTAGGAGGGGGGATTTGCAAAAATGTAATTATGCTCCTCCCTCCCACCTCTCTCCCGCAGTTGGTTTGCACGGAGAGGTTGGTTTGCACTTGATACTTTGCCTTCTTTTATGGCTCTATTTTTTTTTAACTTACCTTTATGCCTCGAAAACGAAAATCTCTTCCTTCTAATGGTAATTTTACCCGTGGCGAAAGAATAAAGTTTTAGCACAAAAATTATATCTTTTTCATACGTTCTCGGTTGAAGATGATTTTTATATGAAAATTGTAGCTCTCGATGAGATCTACAACTTTATAGTTTTAAGTTTTTTAATTTAAGGTCGTTGAGATGCTCAAAAAATTAAACAAAGTTTTAGCAGTATATTAATCGCGTACATGCACTTGTCGAATTGAAAAATCATATCTTTTTTATATGGTTTCAAATAGAGATACTTTATATACGAAAGTTGTAGCTTTCAATGGGTTTTACAACTTTATAGCTTCATGATACTCTACACTTTATTTTTTCATCGAGGGTAAATGGTCATTTTACTCACATTTAACACCGTCAATAGCTTGAATCGGACGAAAGGCCATACAAGGAAGAGATTTTTGTTTTCGGGCCATACTGGTAAGTTCAACCAAAATTAGAACCATAGATGGAAGACATATTTTTTTAAGGCCACATGTAAATATCTTTGTTGTTGTTCATGCATGTCACGGCCATGTGTACGGTCTCGGCCTTCACATTGTCCAAGATTACTTGCTCTCTTGCAAAGCCAGGAGTTGCTGGACATAGAGGCCGATGGATGCCTTGCTTAAACACCCGGCTGGGTGATATACCAAACCCAAAACCACCATCCCAGTGTAACCTCAGATTCCTGGGCCAGGCAGGCGACGTCGCCTGCCGTCGCGGGCTCGTTAAAACCACCAGCTCTACCATGCAGAAACGGCTGCAGCGACAGATCAAACTACTAGCCCCAACAGCCCCTGCCTCCACTCCTCTCGTCGCTACTGCTTGCGAGTTGCAAACGACTCGACCGATCGATCGTGTCTTCTTCTTGGCCGCGGCGGAGAGCGCGAGCTCTAGGTAGCAGGCGGCAGCCATGGCGCACGGGATGATCGGGAGCCACCACCACTCCATCTTGGCGTCGCGCGTGGGCATGGTCGCGCACGTGCTGTTCCTGACCACCGCCGTGCTCATGCTCGTCTGGCTGCTGCACTACCGGGGCGGCATCAACATACAGTCCGAGGACCCCGAGCAGATTTTCAATGTACGTGTTATATTACGATCGGTTTCCTCTCTTCAGGTTCATCACCTTTAATTTGTTCAGTTCTTGGTGGTACGAGTAGGAGCTCATCTTCCAATTAATAAACCGGATGAAAGATCAGCTGAAAAAAATTTGGAAATCTTGAAGGATAATTATTCACGACTTTACACCATTTTCAGGTTCATCCATTTGTGATGTCCTGGGGGTTCATTCTTCTGATTGGAGAAGGTATGTCCAACTCCAACCTAATACAATCATGGAATCGCTTCAAAGTATGTCATTATTTGAGTATTACATCTATGATAACTGCCCTGGAATGAAACTTTTAGAGGCTACTTATAGCCTTATTCGCTTGAACTTATCAGCCAGCTTATCAGCTAGAATCTACAGTATTTTTCTCTCACAATAAAAATAACTTCAACCAACTTATCAGCCGACTTTAATACCAGCTGAACAGCCATTCGACACGATAGCTGAGCAGAACCATTGCCCAAAGCTAGCCCCCATGAAGATGACAAGATGCAGCAGTTGTCCTTGTCGAAATGGGCCACGCGATTCCTTTTTGTGTGTGTGAAGAAGGCGATCACGTAGTACTGGTTCCCTGAACTTTAGACCTGCTGACGATAGGTGCTGTAGCTTAGTACTAGTAGGGGGGTTTGGTGGCAGCAAAAAGCAATGGACGAGCTTGTCGTCGTTAAGTGTCAATCAGTGTGTTTGGTGCGTGTCTTAGCGCCAGTCTAGTCGGAATTTCCCGATAATGACCATTCTGATCGCTACGTTTTCCTGCCAAGCACGTACGACGATCAGTGTAGCAGCAACTGCACCATGATTATGTTTCCCGGGGAAGATTATTACAAGCATGATAGCAGCTCAGGTCACAAAATTTGTCTGGATTGCTGTCCGGTTATGGAGCCATTTGCTGTTGTTGCAGATAGATGCAACGATAGTCATTGGTCAAACGCTGAAAATTAAAGATACTGAAATTAAACGATAGTCATTTGCGTGCTGACAGTGAAATTCCAAATCTTTGCAGCGATCCTGGCATACTCGACGATCCCTCCGCATATAGACCACCGGACGCAGAAGATGGCGCACATGCTGATCCACCTGGTGGGGCTCATCCTGGGCATCTTCGGCGTGTACGCGGCGTTCAAGTACCATGACGCCGCGGTGGCGCCGGACCTGATGAGCCTCCACTCCTGGCTCGGCATCACCGCCATCGCGCTCTTCGGTCTGCAGTGGCTGTTCGGCTTCGTCACCTTCTGGCTGCCCGGCGCCCACACGGACACACGCGCCGCGGCGGCCCCCGCACACGTCATGGCCGGGCTGGCCATCTTCATGCTCGCCGTGTGCGCCGCACAGACGGGGCTCGTGGAGAAGAGCGCCGCGGCCGCCTCCACCACCGAGATGAAGCTCATCAACGTCACGGGGATCTTCATCCTCCTCTACGGGGTCGCCGTCGCGTCCGCCGTCGCGCTGCGCAAGGCGTTCTTGTAGGCGGCGGCGCGGCTTTGCATTGCCCCCGCGTGCGCGTCAGTTTGCTTGGTCGGCGCTCCACAGCCTGGCGCGCGTTTCGCCGTTGACGTGACACGGTTGGTGTTTCACTTGTACATGCGGGAGATAGTTTGGATGGTTCGCTTGTAATGGTGTGCATATTGCTCGAGTTTTCTGCGACTGTGCGACCTGCTATATTTATGCCTTCATCTTTTTTTCTTCCAAAAAAAACACAAATCAGCGCCATGTCTTATTCTGTTTTCTTCTTCAAAAATAAAGCACAGAATTTGTCATTCATAAAGGCCTCCAATCCAATAAATTTTGCTATGTATCTAGTATTATGTATCTAGATACATAGCAAAACGAATGTACCAAAAAAATTAAAATGATTTATAATTTGGAACGGGTAGTGCTATATAAATATAGGAAATCAAGGGAATCTTACTTCCCACTTTGAAGGTAGTATAGCTCTTATGTTTTGGAACAAAATTTAAATCTTATAAGATCATCTTACTTTAGACAGAGGAAGCACAGCTCATCTTGAAGCACAAAAAAAACGTTCCCTTGTTCGGTGTTGCCCTGAAGACATAAAATGAAATTCATGAAATAAATTTTGTACTTTTTTACACACAACCGCATTACCCAATGATCGGCGACCCGGTGAAGGGATCCGCCGCGATTCCAGCAGGGCAGTGACGGAGGTCGCAGACGCACTGCGCGCGACTCGCAAGGACGAAGTGGGATGCCCTTGTCTGCTCGCTCCGGGGGATCGACAACGATGAGATCCTAACATATGGGTATGTTAAGCCTTGGGATCAATGGTTCCTGACCGAAGGACCCCCGGACCGACCCCTCCAGGATCGCCCGGGGCTCGAGGGCTATACCCATCGGGTACGCTCACGTGCACCCACCGACAAAGAAACTTGACCGAGCCTGGGCACGGCGCAGCCCCTGCACAGGGCTCGGGGGCTCGCTCGGGCTTAAGGCTCCCGATCGACGACACGCCAGAGCTCGGGCCTTGGCTCCTGCCTGGCTTGCGACGACAGCCAAGGCCCGGGTGCAAGAAGACAAGCCTTGAGCTACCGAGGCTCGGAGGCTCCCAGACGCCACGCTTCTGGTGTGGCCTTGCCGGCCACTCCCGTGACAGGGTCACGCACGGGGCGTGACACAAGAAGAGAAGCTTCCTTTGGCCTCTAGGGGCTGGGTGGCTCTCGGGCCCGCACGTTAGCCCCTGGAGCTAACCTTCTTCACCACCAAGAATACTCTAGAGGGTCCACCTAGGGTAGGCTGGTCCAAGCCGATATAGTCTGACACATAGAGTGTCAGAACATAGCAGTCGGACGACGCCCAAGGCTTCTTCGGCTCCATGACACCACCACGGTCCACAGAGCGCCGTGGCAAGACCCTCCTAGACTTCGGCGCATGTAGACCGTGGACTCATCTCCCCAAACGGCCATATACCCGACCTTCTCATTATATAAGGGATAAGGTCGAACCTAGGGGAGGGAGGGAAGAAGAAGGGGAAGAGAAGGGAAAGAGAACCCAAGACACTCCATTCCATTCAATCCGCTCCTGCTCAGCACCAAGAGCAAAGCAACCCAGAGGAGGGGCACCGAGAGCTCCTCCACCGCATCCCGTCGTCTTCCTCTTCTTCGACGAGGGGAAGACTTCACCGATGGCGAGGCAACCTTAGGATTAGCACCAAACTAACCCCCTACCAAATCTCTCTCTACACTCTATTGTAACACTCCGATTTTTGGTGATTTTGAGTATAAGGATCATCAGCTGATGGACGTAGAGCATCGATTGGCCCGAACCAGGATAAACCGTTGCGTCATCTCTGTGATTCTGGTGTTCTTGAGTCCACCCGAGCCACCGGAGACCCATACTCTGATACCGACTCGAACAACTTTGCTTGCCTCGGTTTCGACCCCGCGACAGGCGGTTCTAAATCTTACCAGTTACCACTGAGGTGATCAGGTGAATAAAAAGGCCTCAACCCTACTTTCAACGTTTGGTGTTTTGATGGGTACATCAGCTTCAGATATGAGGGTTAAGTGGACGCGATTAGCTGTTCATTTCTTGTTCCCAAACAGTTAGAAAGGAACACAATTGCTTCATCATTGAGCCGCTGTCATTAAGTTGTCGATGGATCATATGTACGGATAGATGAAATTGTAAGCTTACGATCCAACGGTGAAGCATAATAGAGACGATGTGAATCAATGTGGTTGCAGAGAAATAGAAGTTAATGACTTTAGTGGGTTCCATCTATATAGGTTTTATAGATATCCATATAGACTAATCCATAACGATTGAATATCTTTTTAGTTTCAATTAATTTTGCAGTTATCGAATCACAAGTTTTGTACGTATCTCTCACATATATAGTCATGACCTAAGGGGATGTTTGGGACTGCTCCACTCCACGTTTTCAGCTCCGCTCTATGTTTTTAGCCAAACAAGTTCAGCTCCACGCACTCAGTTCGAGAAAAAAAAGGTGGAGTTGTGACAAACTCTAGATTTTTTTGGAGCTGCTCCACGGTGGAGTTTGTGGAGCAGTGTTCATGGAGGAGTTCCAAACACCCCCTAAATATCACATTTTCACTATGTGAATGCTTGGCTTATCTTTGCACTTATCTTGCGCAAGTATTTTCCATAAATGCATCGAACGCATTCATCCATCATACCATCACATTGGATGAGCATGTCGCGTACCAAACCTCACTTCACCCTCTGTAACACAAAAGAGGATTGTCACACCCCAAAATTTTGGTTTTGGGATGTGACTAGAAAACACTAAAAACAAACAAAAGATTCTTAATAATTTCTAAAATTTTCTCAACTTTAGTTAAGTTGTTGACATTTTAGATAGTGGAAAATGTGAGTTTCTATTTTTTTTGAAATAGACTTTAATGGTTTCTTGCATTCAAGTCTTTGCATTGAGTTTATGTTTGAAAAATGAATTTAAATATTTTCCAAAAACTCCTAGGTGTTTTTCCCAACCTCATCTTTCAAAACAGCACCAACTTCTGAAACCGTGATCAAGTCTTTTGCCGACATCCTACAAAATCCTATCCTAAGCCATTATCTCTTTCTTTCCTTTCTTTTCTTCCTTGAGCTCTCAATCAATTTGGGGTTCATGAATTCTTTGGGCGTATCATTTCCCCTCTCATCTTCCTGCTACTGAACTCCTCTCCCCTCATGTAGAATCCGATTTTAAAAACAAAACTAGATACACACCATATGTGAGTCAAGGAAGTCAAATCTCACATATAGCTACAAATAGAGGTAATATCAATAGACAATGCTTAATATATAACATACTTAGTATAAAAGATATAACCTTAGACAACAAACAGCGGAAAGACAACTCTGGTCTTCGGGTGAAGACTCCAATTTCATAGGGACAACTGACTGGTTGATCACAAGCCTAACTTCTTCAAACTCTAGCAATTTGGTACCCATCCAGGATTTTTATCCAAATAATTGAAAAGTAAAACAAGCGTATATACATGTCGTACTCAACAAATATAGCATGGGATTCATGAGGCGCAAAAGGCTAACACTAGTTTAATTGTGATTAGCTTTTAATGAGTCATGATTTTAAGCAGTTGAGTAGCATCCAATTTATCGTAAACCCGTATAAACACATGATCAGGTAAACATGAATAATGAATAGCAAAAACAATAATCATAAGTGAGCATATGTATCATCAGTATCATTAGTGTTCATCATCTATTCCGTAAGGGTTCCAAGGCCGCTTGTGACCGTGAGCATGACTGTTATAACAGTTTTACACTCTACAGAGGTTGTACACTTTCACTGTGAGTCATGATTTACCCTTTCGCCCGAGGTGATCAGCCTCTTGACCCACTACCAAGTAAGGTCGGCAGGGTTCACTATGAAGCCTTTCAAAGGTTTGTCTAACAAGTTAGGGCCACTGGGATTCTCTTGGCAAGCAGATGTAGGAACCCCCCTTTCGAATGGCACAATTCCTTCATGGCTATACACATAAGAGTAGAGGTTGTTCTACACCCGACTCGACAAGCCCCTTTTGGGCCATAAAGGTAACCACCAACAAGCTAGAAAAGGTCCTCATACTTGACTAAAGCCAGAGTTATGTGACCCTCACAGTTGTACTGTAAGTCCCGGATGATCACTTACAGATAATTCCTTAGGGAGAGGAATCTAGAGTACCATAATATAAGCCCAATGCTCTAGCCTCCTTATTCCATGTTGCTAAAAGCATCTTTTAGTGTTTATTGCATATTCCATTAGTCAAGTTACAAGATCATGGCTTTAGTTGAGCACTAGCATCATACTACCCAATGCAATACCCCATAGGTGACAAAGAATCCAAGATATCAAATAGCTAGGAAAATTTACTACGGTTGCCAAGGTAGACACATGCATATGATTAAATTATTAAAGTGAATAGGACAACAAGGATAATCCCATGCTATACTTGCCTTAAACTCATATCCTTCTTCAAGTCAAAACCTTCAAGGAATTGCTTCTCGATTCACCATGTATAGCTCACCGACTAGACAAAATCATGACGCACCACACAAGCATCCATGCAATCATACATGAAGCAAACAATAGAACTAAATTAGAACAGTACACCAAAGATATGAAACAGTGAGTGAAAAGGTTTTAAAGTTATTCTACACGTTACTACGAACACACAGACGCGAAAAGCACTCTAATCGGAGCTATAATAAAAAAGTTAAGAATTAAACAAGATTTCCTTTAATAAAATAATAAATTAAATCTAACTTTGAATTTAAAAAGTTGAAAACATGTTTAACAGTAGGATGAACACGTAGATTACGCAATTACAAATCTAACGCAACTTGAACGGATCAAATCAGAGTTAAAACGGAGAAGTTATGGCCTAAAGAAAATAGTAGCAAAACTGTAAATAGATGAAAGCGTATTTTGGATCTAACCGAAGCAATTACGTTTTCAAAAGAAGAAAACCATTTTGAATCTAATAAAGGAATTTTACGCTTTCTGAAAGAGAAAACATATTCTGGAAATACGCTTTGGACCGCGGGTTTGAATATGGAAAAGTGGAGGGGCTCTTTAACAAAATTGCCGGCCGAACCGGTATCGGCCGATCTAAGCCGTTTGATCAAAGATGGATGATGCAGATCAGACAGGAGGGGAGAGAGAGAAAAGCCGATCGGAGAAGATGACCAGGCGCGGTGGTCAACCATGGCCGGCGATGAGAGCTCACCAGAGTTCGATAAAAAAGGGCTTAGGACCTCGGTTCCTTGCGGGAATAGCACGGGGAGAAAGAGAGCGGGATGGCGAACTCACCACGATGCTTTTCGCGGTCGGAGGCGGCATGGAGACGACATGGGACACGGCGGGGCGGACGGCGAGCATGGCGACGGCTAGGGTTTCGACGGCGCTGCAACTCAAGGCGAAGGCGAAGCGAGCTAAGGTTCTAGGATGGGGCGGCATGGCACCTGTGGCGTGGTATTTAAGGGGTGAAGCGGCTTGGAGCACACGACAATGATGCAGGACAGGGCGGCAGCGGACTCCGGTGAATCAGAATCTGGGTCGACGACATGAGGAAGATGACATGTCTGACAGAGCGGGCCCACTTATCGGCGACTCAAGGCGCGGGAGAGAGAGGGCACGGGCGACGTGGCTGCATGGGCTTTTGGATGCTGCTGCTGGGCCGGTGCGGGAGGAAGAAAGCTGTGCTGAGAGAGAGCTGGATTGGGCCTGCGGGATAGATGTGAGGGAGTGGGCTGCGGGGAAGGGAGCAGGCCGAGCTGGGCTCCTCCGGGCCAAAAACAGAGAGGAGGAGGGAGAGAGATCCCTTTTTTTCCAATGTTTTTCAAATCCATTTTCAAATCTAAATTCAATTCAAATTTAAATCCTTTTAAAATTTTGTTCGAACCCAATCATCACAAATAAATATGCAGCAGCATGTATGCACAAACTTGTAGCTAGACCTTATATTTGATTTTAATTTCAACAAAGTTTTTATTTTTCTAAGTTTAGATGCTCACATAAATACATAAATAAATCAAATTATCTTATTTTAAAATGATGCAAATTTTAGGGTGTTACAATTCTACCCCCCTAAAATGAATCTTGTCCTCGAGATTCGAACGATGGTGATCAAAGAGAGGCAGATTCTCCACCTTTGGACGCTTCTTTACTTTGCCTACCTGTTAACCTTACTCTAAGTAACTTGCCAAACTGACTCCAAGATTTTGACAGATACTCCAGACAATACTCAGGTAACTCCAATCACTAGGCCACTTTTTCTTTTTAGTCCATACTTATTAGACCTCTTTCTTCATATGTTCACCTTCCAACAGAGCCTTTTCACTTTCTTGGTCCAAAGTAGGTTCTGTCACCAACTTAAAAACATTAATGACTATATACGCTCAGGTTAAGTTGCTTAATTTTCAAACACAATTTTCATGGTGTCGACCGAATCCTCTTAGCATAACCCTCCTTTGCTAAAGACATCGGCAACGACGTTTGCTTCTCTAAATGATAGCACTTTTCCAAGTCATAAAACCTTGATTGCTTCAATCCAACAATGATGTCACAAGCTCAAAACTATCTTAGTGAAGATGTCCTTAAGATTCTTGTGATCCACCTAGATGTCACTTGTTATGCCCAAGTAGATAGTACCTCATGCTCCACAATGGATAACTCTAGATCATACGTCAGAGGTTCCATCTCATGTTTTCTTGCATAAGCCTCTACTTTTTCTTCTTGCATAAGGACACATCCCACACCTTGATAGCGTGCATCATAGTGGATATAAAGCTCTTGTCCAGATCTGGCAAAGCTAATACATAGGCTTTACTTCAACTTTTTTTTACTCCTTCAAATACTTAGCTGAGGTCTCTTGATCCGAACTTAAAACCTTTTCTAGTAATACTATCAATATCTTGATGGTCTTGGATAAACCTCCCTTGAACCTCTAACCAAACCTCATCATTGAAAACTCTGAGTTTGTCTCTCACATCCTTGGGTGGGTTTTAATCACATCATTAACTTTCTTTAATCCAAACCTTCTTATCATGCTTAGTATATCATTGGGATTTCCTGAGACTCCATAGAACGATTTGTAGTTATCAGATATCTCATTCCTATGTCATCAACTCCTACTTGTCCTAGGTATGTTGAAGATTGGACTCCCAGCTGAGGATAGCTCGAATTGCAGAGCCATATTGACGAATGCATCAATTCCTCGTAGATGATCCAATAACTTATCAACCGAGCAAAGGATACTTACTCTGGATGATGAGCCCTTAAGTGATATACATCCTCTGGGTACCACCTTTCTTATCAGATTAACCGATTCTTCCAAGTGAGAGCTAGAGAGCATAACTGAACTTCAAATGGCACCTTGAGCATTTAGACCCTTCTTAGTTGGTTAGTTTGCATAGGCGTGATCATCTATCTTATTGATCTCCTCCAAAGGTGTTTTTTTCCTCTACACTAACATCTAAAAACTCATAGTTCACTTTACTATCCTCAGTGTACACACCTTCTAATAGACCATCCTCGTATTCCTCAAGTGCAAGTTGAATACCCTCATACTCAATTCTTTCTCCTGACGGTGTTGTTAGAAGCACCGAATGCTGGACATAATTAATCACTCCTTTGCAAGCAGATAACCATCCCTTTCCAAGGATAACATCAATGTCCATTAACTCCAAAACTATAAGTTTTGCCTCAAAATTTACCCCCTTTATGTCAAGACTAACTTTTGGGCATATGCAGTTTGCCTTCATTTCTCCTCCTAGAGACTTAACTATCACGGGTTTCCTCATTGGAAGCATAGTTATCTTATGATCTTCCACATATTCCCTAGAGATGAATGAATGTGAAGCACTAGGGTCAAACAACACCATAGCAATGGCTGAGTTTACTGCAATCAAACCATAAATGACCTCCTTAGCTCCATGAGTGGTAATCATATCCACATTGTTCAGACTTTCAGGGATGTAGTTTTGCTTTAATTTATTTTCTTGCACCTGCTTCTTATGGACATTCTATTCTGGCTCCTACTGCTATCGATTCTGGCTTTGATTACTCTCAGCAAACTTCTCAAGACAATCGTTCTTATAGTATTCAATCTCACCACAATCATAATCTTCCTCACTAGTAAAAGTATTTGTCTTCATCAAGGTGATAGTAGGAGGTGACAGACATGGCTCTTGAGAGCTGAAATGTTGTACTTCATCATTGGATTGCTGATACTGATCCTGATCTGTATTCCTAGGCAGATTCATAGGGTGTGACTGATATTCAGGTTGTATAGCAAAACAGAGATGAGTGTTTCTTAACTGGCGTTGAAGGTCGTGCTTTCTCTTCTTCTCTTCCATCTCTCCTAGAGTATAGCATAACAATTGAGTGAACCTACCATGATACTCACACATTGACAAGGAGCCTTGCTTCAAGTTGAGAAACTCATCTTGCTTAAGTTCTACCACACCTAACGGAATATGGTAGGACCTAAAGCTCTTGCTAAACTTCTTCCAGGTGATCTGTCTAGCATTGTCAGGACGTCCATACTGGTAAGACTCCCACTAGTCTTGTGTTGCGCCCTAGAGTTGGTCGGAAGCAAAAAACACCTTCTCATGGTCATCACATTGAGCTATGTCTAATTGTCGCTCCACAGCTCTAAGCCAGTCATCAGCTTCTAGTGGTTCGCTTGTATGAGAGAATGTCGGTGGGTGTCCCTTCATAAATTCACCACGCTTGTCAATAGGTGGTGCTTGATGCAGGTTGTTCAGCATACTCTGAGCAATAGTCTGTAATAACTAAGTCTGCATCATCAAAGCTTACTCTATAGATGGGGGATTAGGTGGTGGTGGATTAGAATTGGTAGGATTCCTTCGGTCATCATGCGAAGCACTTCTCCTTATAGCAACCATGACAGAGATGCTTCCAAATGAATAACTAGAACGTATGAAACTTTATCTTGCAACTTCTTCAACTTTGCTACCCCCCTCAAGAAAAGATCAACTAGGGGACACAAAAAGTATAGCTTACACCTCCGTCCAAATGAGCAAACTAGTATCAAGATATTCTGACATCCCAATGATACTCTTGTGTATGGGCAAGGACAAGAAATCTAAAATTCCTCACAGGATGAAAAATAGTAGCACAGTAAAATAGTCATAACTCTCATTCTGTTAATCCAATGAAGTTATGGCTTATACTACTGGAAAGCTTATCAAATCCTCCACAATTTCCTTATAGAACACTTTTCCAAATTCTGCAGTTCAGGTAGTCAAAAATAGTGCACAACAGAAACTATTCTAGGCTTCAGACAGCATCGATGTATCGCCTTGTGATTTTCATAACTCCATAACCAAAATAGCTATCAGAGTGATTCTTATGGTCGGAGAAAGATATTGATGTCTACTATTGTTCATAATTTTCTCATGATTTTGGATCAACCAAAATCAGAGATATAAGCCAAAGAGTGTAGGCTGCTCTGAAAAGATAGGATAGAGGAAACAGGAGATAACCAAAACCCAACTATTTATTTCATTAATCCTTTACCTTAGGCCTATGAACTAAATGAAATTGTGGGGACACCCAACAAGATCATTGCAATCATTACAAAGATTCAAAATAAGCATAAGTATAATGACAATTCAATAAAACAATAAAGGTACACAATTCAATCATTGACTCAACTTGCGATACTATCGTCCTCATTGTACTAGGGGTAACAATCCTAAGACTCATCTTCAGATTACACAAGAAGGTGGTGAGGAACAGTTCTAAAAGCATATCAAATCAAGGAGTGAAGATGAGAACAAAGACTTTAAAATAAGCACCAAGGTAGAGATGAATAGCAAGGGTAGAGATATAGTAGAGAAGAAAATATCAAGGTTCATAGAGCAAGGGTTTTTGTAGCAACTTCTAAACATTAGAACGACCAGTTTCTACTAGGCTTGCGCCCTATAGTCAGCATTGCTCTAATACCCTTTGTAGCACCCGATTTTAAAAACAAAACCAGATACACACCATATGTGAGCCTAGGAAGTCAAATCTCACATATAGCTACAAATAGAGGTAATATCAATAGACAATGCTTAATATATAACATACTTAGTATAAAGGATATAACCTTAGACAGCAAACAATGGAAAAACAACTCCGATCTTCGGGTGAAGACTCCAATTCCACAGGGACAACTGACTGGTTGATCATAAGCCTAACTTCTTCAAACTCTAGCAATCTGGTACCCATCCGGGATTTTTATCCAAATAATTGAAAAGTAAAACAAGCGTAAGTACATGTCATACTCAACAAATATAACATGGGGTTCATGAGGCTCAAAAGGCTCACACTAGTTTAATTGCTATTAGCTTTTAATGAGTCATGATTTTAAGAAGTTGAGTAGCATCAAATTTATCATAAGCCCGTATAAACACATGATCAGGTAAACATGAATAATGAATAGCAAAAACAATAATCATAAGTGAGCATGGCTGTTATAAGAGTTTTACACTCTGCAGAGGTTGTGCACTTTCGCTGTGAGTCGTGATTTACCCTTTCGCCAGAGGTGATCAGCCTCTTGACCCACTACTTAGTAAGGTCGGCAGGGTTCACTATGAAGCCTTTCAAAGGTTTGTCTAACAAGTTAGGGCCACTAGAATTCTCTTGGCAAGCAGATGTAGGAACACCCCTTTCGAATGGCACAATTCCTTCATGGCTATACACATAAGAGTAGAGGCTGTCCTATACCCAACTCGGCAAGCCCCTTTTACGCCATAAAGGTAACCACTAACAAGCTAGAAAAGGTCCTCATACTTGACTAAAGTCAGAGCTATGTGACCCTCATAGTTGTACTATAAGTCCCGAATGATCACTTACAGATAAGTCCTTAGGGAGAGGAATCTAGAGCACCATAATAACAAAAATTAATGCTCTAGCCTCCTTATTCCATGTTGCTAAAAAGCATATTTTAGTGTTTATTGCATATTCCATTAGTCAAGTTATAAGATCATGGCTTTAGTTGAGCACTAGCATTATACTACCCAATGCAATACCCCATAGGTGACAAGGAATCCAAGATATCAAATAGCTAGGAAAATTTACTACGGTTGCCAAGGTAGACACATGCATATGATTAAATTATTAAAGTGAATGGGACAACAGGGATGATCCCATGCTATACTTGCCTTAAACTCAGATCCTTCTTCAAGTCAAAACCTTCAAGGAATTGCTTCTCGATTCACCACGTATAGCTCACCGAGTGGATAAAATCATTACGCACCACACAAGCATCCATGCAATCATACACAAAGCAAATAATAGAACTAAATTAGAACAGTACACTAAAGATATGAAATAGTGAGTGAAAAGGTTTTAAAGATGTTCTACATGTTACTACAAACACATAGACGCTAAAAGCACTCTAATCGAAGCTATAACGAAAAAGTTATGAATTAAATAAGATTTCCTTTAATAAAATAATAAATTAAATCTAACTTTGAATTTCAAAAGTTGAAAACATGTTTAACAGTAGGATGAACACATAGATTACATAATTACAAATCTAACGCAACTTGAATGGATCAAATCGGAGTTAAAACGGAGAAGTTATGGCCTAAAGAAAATAGTGGCAAAACTGTAAATAGATGAAAGCTTATTTTGGATCTAACCGAAGCAATTACGTTTTCAAAAGAAGAAAACTATTTTGAATCTAACAGGGGAATTCTACGCTTTCTGAAAGAGAAAACGTATTCTAGAAATACGCTTTGGACCGTGGGTTCAAATATGGAAAAGTGGAGGGGCTCTTTAACAAAATTGTCGGCCGAACCGATATCGGCCGATCTAAGCCGTTTGATCCAAGGTTGATGATGCAGATCAGACGTGAGGGGGAGAGAGAGAGAAGCTGGTTAGAGAAGATGACCGGGCGCGGTGGTCGGTCATTGTCGGCGATGAGAGCTCATCGGAGTTCGACAAAAAAGGGCTTAGGACCTCGGTTCCTTGCGGGAATAGCACGGGGAGAAAGAGAGCGGGATGGCGAACTCACCATGATTCTTTTCATGGTCGGAGGCGGCACGGAGATGACGTGGGACACGGTGGGGTGGACGGCGAGCATGGCGGTGATGGCGGCTAGGGTTTCGGTCAAACCGCGATCAGTCGAGCTCACTTTGCGCTTTAGCACTTCTATTTTCCCGAAATCAACCCGCAGTCCAACATCAGTTCAAAAGCATTTACTTTTAGTCCTGTATTTATCTATTTTAGCCCCTATATTTTTGAATAATAGTACGCGCTGTCCAGAACACGTTAAAATTCAGATTTTATTAGTTTAAATTCAAATTTGAGTTCGGTTTATTTACAAAAATGCCATTGAAACTTGTATTATGCATAACTTTTGTGTTTTAATCCGATTAGAGTGATTCTTTCGCTCATGTATTCATAACAGTACGTAGATTAGTTTTATAAGCTTTTAAATCTCTATTTTTACTGTTTGGTGTACTATTCGAATAGAAGTATATTTGTATGCATGTGATGACTAGAATGGATGCTTGATTGGTGAATTGGAACACGTTTAGAGGGTGATCAGTTCGAGGTTGCTGAGGAACAGTTGGGTGAACAGCAGTACCAAGAAGGAAATTTTGAGGAAGGTAAGTGTAGCAAAGGCCCCTTGTACCTATGAACTCTATAATTCATACATATGCATGTGTTTAAAATTGAATCGCCCTTAAGGACTTTACCTAGATTATTTCTTGTACTACATATCCTTGTTATCTATGGTTTGGGATGCATTTTGGATAGTTGCTGCAGTGCATAACCTAAAATAAATATTAAACATGATTAAAGGTATATGCAACATGTTAAAATGGTACTTTTTAGCAACTCTTAGGGTGCTAGAGTACTGGGTTGAGTGCTCTAGTGCCTCTCCATAAGGACTCAATCTTGAAGCGACCACCTAGGAGGTTCCGTACAACCCCGAGTGTCAAATGGCTCTGACTTTAACCTGGTATCTAGATTGTACTAGCTCATCTATAGCTTTTCGTAAGGGCAAGAGGGGGGCACTAGTTGGTATGTTTCTTTTCCTTTCAGGATGTGTACTATGCCGCCACCATGAGTGCCACTCCTGGAGGAGGGCCGCATACGGCTGGACGGCTGAAACCTTAGCATCTATGACTTGTTAGTGCGACTAGCGATGGGTTATGTGGTGAAACACTGCCACGCTTCCTTGGTAGAGGCGGTGTGGGCTTTGCAAAACCCGGCATTGGGAATCATGGCTCGGTGAGTAAAGTTGTACAATTGCTACAGAAATATTTAACCTATTATAACAGCTAGGCTCACAGACACGAGCGGCCTAGATCCTTCATGATTAGTGGTTACTATGGTTGGTTTGGGATTGACTCAATCTTGATTAATTATTAATACAACTTGGGTTGGTTTATTCACTAAAATAGTGATTCAGGTGTAATAAAACTTGACCAACTAAAATTGCTAACCGTAGTCAAACCGTGTCTAGCCTTTGAGCCTCATAGATCCCTTTATTATACTTGCTAAGCATGGTGCGCTTACACTTATTTCACATTCAATGAAAATCCCGAATAGGTAACAGATGTCATATATGAGGAGTTTCCTGAAGATGTCCAGGATTGCTAGTTGGAAGTCCACTAGTTGGAGTCCCTATGGCGACATGGGTTTAGTTTTCTGCTTTATGTAATACTCTTGCTGATGAGCAAGACTGTGATAACTTTGTGATGAGATATGCGATGTAATAAAGTACTTTACTTTCATATTATTACAATTTGAGATTATATGTGTGTTTGGACATCCTAGGCGCACTTATATGAGTACTTGATTTTGCTCTGCAAAATTGGGTGTGACAAAGAGCTATAACTGACTGTAGGGCGATCAACCTAGTTAGAAATGGACGTTTTTAGGATCATATCATATTTATTTTGTTATTTTTAATTTACTATAAAATTATTTCTTATATTCAGTCTATTATCTGTTGCAAAAATTATCCTTGTTCTAATACTCAACCTTTTTAATCTTATAGATGGCACGCACCAAGTTGACAGCCCGCAAGCGCGCCATTGTGATGCCAACAAGGAGGATGAGGTTCACGCTTGGCAAGTGTGTTCCCCTGCACGTAGTCGAAGCACTGAGGAACATGGTGGAGGAGCCCCAGGAGGTGCAGCCCGTGGAGGTGCCCATGGAGGAGCCTCTGGAGGACAAGTTGGAAGATGAACCCAAGGAACAGAGGAGGCCATGGAGACCTCAACACCAGCACCAATATTGACCCATAGGAGGTTTCCTCAAAAAAGGAATAAGCATGCATAGATGTGCAAGAGTGTGTTTAGTTTCTTTTCTTTTCAATGGTTTAACAATTGTCACTTAAGTTGTTGGATGCTTGTAATAGTGATCAATGTTTTATTTGGATTTTTTTTATGATTCTGATGATTGTGGGCATGTCCGCAATCATTTAGCTTAATACTAAGGATTAAGGATAATATGAATAAATAGTTGGGTTTCTTTTTATCCTGTTGTCTAGTTCTGTTTCATTCTGAGCAATCTACCTTTATCAGTTCATATCTCATGTCCTGGATGTTCAATGGTCATAAAAATTTTATGTATAAGAGTAGACTTCTGTATCTTTCTTTTGGCTCTGGAATCACCTCAATACCTATTACGATTTGTGAGATACAGCTGTTGCAAGTTGATGTTTCTGTGCTGTCAGAAATCTAGAGCAGTACTGCTTGTTATCTGTTTTTGCCTAACTAAACATTGGAATCTGGGAATGTGTTCTAAATAAAAGTTGTAGAGAATTTTATAAGCTTTCTATAAATGTAAATTTCGCATTCATACAATAAACAAAGAGCAAGATATGTTCATTTTACTGCACTGCTGTCTGACCAACTCGCTAGAAAAATTCAGACTGCTTATCTTTCTTGTATATGTTATATATCTCTTGACTTTGGTTCTGTATCATCTACCTTTAGTATGTTGTTATCTCTTAAATATTACATACCCTGGACATATGAGACTTATATGATGTATCTACAGATGGTGAACATCAGGAGGAACAACCAAGGGGGCGAGAATTTGCCGCCACCACCCCCTGTCACTATGGAACAACTGATGATGATGCAAACTCAACTACTGCAGCAGATGGCTCAGAACATGCAAAACAATGGGAATGGAAATGAGAATGCACCCCCTCAAGTTAGAGACGAGGAGAGAGTTTCTGAAGGGACATCTGCCTGTCTTCAAGCATTCCACTAACCCTCTCCAAGCTGATGACTGGTTGCATGCAGTTGAGAGGCAACTTGAGATTGCACAGTGTGATGATAGGGCGAAGGTTTTGTATGCATCTGGGCAACTACAGTGGGCTGCTCTTGACTAGTGGGAATCTTTCCATTTTGACCGTACTGAAGCTAGTCCCATAGCTTGGCAAGAGTTTCACAATGCTTTCCGCTCTCACCATGTGCCTGCTGGATTAATGAAACTGAAGAAGAAGTAATTCCTTGCTCTCAAATAGGGAGGCATGACCTTGGTTGAGTATCGTGATAAATTCATACAATTATCACGGTACGCACCTACTGAAGTGGAAGATGATGACAAGAGGCAGGAGCTATTCATAGAAGGTTTAAATGATGGTCTCCAGTACCAACTATTGTGTAACACCCCAGGTGTTTGTCACTAGTTAAGCAATAGGTTTGAGCTCAAACATGACATGTTAAGTGGTGATGAAGGTGTCAAGATCAAATCTACAAGAGTGAGCTCCAACTTAAACTTAGACAACACACCCTTACTTACATGTGGACCCTTGTTAAGATTATGCAAGAGTAATGTTAAACATGCTTATTTCATGTACATTACATCAACATGCATCCATCATGACCAATGGAAAAGTTTCATGAAGTTTGGAATCAAGAAGTCACATGAAATAATAAGTTATAATCCTTCTTGGATTGCTTTATTAAGTTAATGGGAATATGAGATGTCTACCAAACCTTGCTACTTTTCCCAAATGACTCTAATTGAACTCTACAACAAAAGTCATGAAGGGTTCATGTTGAGCAGAAGCCAAGAAAATACCTCAATCGGTCTAAAACTCTAATTTAAGCTTTACCGTGATGCTACTTTGACTTGGTTTGAACTGTGTCTTAGAGTATTTGCATGACAGTGGAACCTAAATAAAAGTTGTAGTCCATGTTATGTAGAACAAACTTTGTTTTTGGACCAAGATCCAGATCAGCTTGGAACTAAGTCAAACAGAGGCTTGAAGATTGAATCAGCTGTTGTCTTAGGCTCCCACAAATTTTTCTGAGTCCCTGAAGTGACAGCAGTAAGTTAACTTCTTTGCGACATTTTATCGTCCAAATTGATGTGGTAGCTCAATTGGATTCCTTAAAATGAGTTGAAGTACCTTTCATGGTGAAAATAATAGATCAAGTCTCATTAAATTTGGAGTTCATTTGGATCTTCAAAAATAGTTTCCAAAACAGCAAAAGTTTACTTTGTCACTTAACTGACATTGACATGTCGGCATTCCGTGTTCTCCAAATTTTGTTAAACAACTTGATTTGGTACCAAAATAAAAGTTGGAGTATACATGATGGAGAAGAGCATGTATAAAGATGGCACTCGTTTGACTTCGTTTTGACCATCGATTTTTGGATTTGATTAATTAGCGTCAACATGTTGACACTTGCAAATTGGATGCTAATTAATCACTATTTCAAAGCCCTAATGGTTGTGACCCCTTAATCAAGTTTGTAGACCATCAGGAGAGCTGCAACTTTGCTTTAATCACCCACTCTAGAATTTGCCTCGAAGATGCCTAAAACTTGGCTCCAAATTGGCCACGTCGTCGCCCACCAGATGCTTGTTAATATGCCTCTAAGGGGGAGCGCGTGGTAGCCATGCAGGAGCTCACCCCACCATGGCTCTCCCTCTCCACTCCACGTGTCCCTGCGCCATTGCTCTCTCCTAGGTGGATGCCCGAGCTCCCCATTCCCTCACTCGCCTCCCCCCTCTCTCTCGGTCCGCTCTCTCGCCCCTCTCCATGCCGCGTGCGGACGCCGGCATTGCCGGCAGCTTGAGCTCCCGCCGCCGCTGTTCCCTTGCCTCCGGTCTTCCTCTGCTCAGGCCGGCAATACCCTCGCTTCTCCTAGTTTGCGCTGCCGCTCCCTTCTCCATCCTCCACCATGGCACGCCGCTTCCCCGGTGATCGCATGGTCGAGCTGAGCCGTCTGCCGCCACCGCCACCGACCCATGGCCCATGTTGGCCGTGGTCGTCAGCCGAGGCCATTGTGTGGCCGAGCGCGGGCCAAACATGTGTGCGGCTAGGCCGGCCAGTCCTGCCCTGGCTGGCCACCGCCGCCGGTCGACGCCCCTTGTGCGGGGGGGGGGGTGAAGAAAAAGGACTCACTCATAAATAGAAGCTTTTTCATGTGTTCACTTTGCATAAATGCCAGACACATATATTTACATATATGGCATTAGTTGGTTTCTGAGATCTCCAGGGTTCCCAATACAAAAGTATTTTCCTTTTTTGGTTTAATCTTTTCTTTTGCAGATTTCTGTGCTGAAATTTGGAAAATCGTAAAATAACAAATGTGAACTTTTTTGAATCCTTGTGAAATTATCTATGCAATGGATCAATAATATGGCATGATTTAGTTTAAATTTTTTTCTGTAAAAATCAATTTATGCAGTTAGGTTTTTAATAATAGTTATGTCTTGTCTTTGTCATAACTATAGTTGTTGTGCTCTAATAAATGTGAAATTTTTATGGTAGGCTAATAATGCTATGTGTATGCTGTGGTAAAAATTTCACGAGTTTATTCTTGATAGTTTAAGATATATAAAAATAACAAATGTCCTATGTTGCTTTGCTCCTATTCTGAATAGGCCTGCATGTTTGTATTAATTGGCTCAGCTAAGTTATAAATCATGCCTTAGATGACAATAAATGAGTTGTAATAATTTTCTTAAGCTTTTCAAAAAGTTAAAGAGCATAATTTTTGGTTAAGTAGATTTTTAGTTATAGTTGATTAAATTTCTATGGCTGTTTCTGCCCAAACCCAGACAGGGTTGCTTTGTTGGTAATGTGTGGCCTTGTTAATAGTAGAATTAGCTCTAGGTGTTTATAACAAAGTTGTTTTAAATTTGCTAAGATTTCTAAAAAGTCTAGAACCACATTTTTTCGACATGTGTAACTCTAGTTATAGCTGTTTAAAGTTGCATATCAGATTTTGTCCATGTTTTGGACAGAGATGCATTTATTGGATTAATTGACCTTATTAACTGTAGAATCATCTTAAGATGATAATAATAAAGTTGTAGGTAAATTTATAATATTTCCAAAAAGTTAAGAATCATGTTTGTTGGAGATCTAGAACTCTAGTTATGCTTCTCTAAAGTAACTATCAGTTTTCTATCTATAATTGTACCTCTGTTGTTGAGCTGCAAGTGCAGTTTTGATTGTGCAATTATTTTCGTGGTGTAAATGATATTTTCTGTGGTTTTGGTGTATACAAAAGTTGTATATAATTATCATATCTTGCTTGTTTTAAATTTTCATGATCTCAGGTTTGATAGTTTAGGAGTTATGAATTTGATAAATGATCTGTCATGTTTGGTCCATGCTCTGTGCAGATTTTAAGAATTGCATTGTTTGACCTAATTAAGTATGAAATCATATCTTAGTGATAATATAAGAGTTATAGTGATCTCCTTAATCTTTCCAAATTATCTTAGATCACCCCTTTTGGTGTTGTAAAGCTCTAGTTATAAGCATGTGAAATTGCATGGCAGAATCTATCCAAGTCTGGACAGAGGTGCTCAATTGTGCTTGATTGACCATGTTACTTGTGGAATCACCTTGTGATGATAATAAAAATGTTTTATATAATTTAATAAGCTTTCTATAAAGTTAAGGTTCATGCTTGTTTGATGTCTGTAACTCTAGCTATTCATTTTTGAAATTACTACTACTTTTTTGTCCTAGTTCTGTGCCGATCTGAAACATTGGCATGTTTAACCTAGTTAGATTTGGAATAAGATTTTGGTGATAATAACAATGTTGTAGGCAATTTCATTATATTTCCATAAAGTCTAGGATCACCTTCTTTGGATGTTTGTATCTCTAGTTAGGGATAAAATAAATGACTGATGTGTTGCTGTCCAGATTTCTATACATGTGCTAGGTGATTGCTTTAGCTTGCTCTTGTTTTGGCTAAACATGTTGGTTAGTTCTTGATCGACGCTTGTGTGCAATATCTGAACTTAAGTTCACTTCTGTGCCATGCCTAATATGCTTGCTATCCCTTTATAATAGGTTGTGTGATGTTTAGTTAAATAACTCTAGGTGCCTATGTCTTGCATGATCTTTTGTTTGCCTTGAATGCTATTATGTGATGCATCTCATATTACCATTCTTCATATTCATGCACTTGCATCTTATCTAGGTACGCTAGATGAACCATGCGAAGGACGTGATGTTGGAGCCAAACCCAAAGATGGTGAATGGTGGTGGACTATCCAGAAGATAGAAGGACTGGACAAGTACTAGGATGGGAGATACTCGCCAAGCAAGTGTCATCTAACAAACACCGACCTAGTGTTAGATCACAGGCAAGCCCCGGAGCATTCTAAGCCTCCTACATTTTTATAAATATCACTTGAGTTCTTTATGTTTGATGCATTAGGTTATAAGAGTTGATTGGAACCACTTGAAGCATAGAACTACCTTGTCCAAAAATATACCTTGAACCCTATGTAGGTCTAGGATCGAACGGATGCTTAGCAATGCTTAGACCGGTAGAGGTCAGGTGATTTCCTATCACCTACGAGATATAGGTGGATCCCAAAGCACGGTTGACTATATTTGCTATCGTGGAAATAACCATGTGTTGATGAATAAAAAGGAGACCGGATGGGATTGTGATAGAGAAGCAACAAGGCATGGAGGTCTTGGGTGCCTATCTATCCCCGTCTATGTCGATTAAGGACCGATTCGCTGTACATCATCATGTCATGTTGAACGCATGCCTATCACTTAGTTGGCCAGATAACTCGTTTTGATCGCGAAGCCGAGTAGCTCAACTCAGGCCGGAAGCCGGGAAGTGAAAGTGCGCACTTTGGTGGTAGTAAGGATATGCGGGGAGCCATTGGCGTAAGTCCAAGGGCAGATTGACATCCTGGTAGAGTGGATTCCCTGAGAGTGTGATCAAACTGTGTCTAGCCTTTGAGCCTCATAGATCCCTTTGTTATACTTGCTAAGCATGGTGTGCTTACACTTGTTTCACATTCAATGAAAATCCCGGATGGGTAACATATGTCATATATGAGGAGTTTCCTGAAGATGTCCAGGATTACTAGTTGGAAGTCCACCAGTTGGAGTCCCTGTGGCGACATGGGTTTAGTTTTCCGCTTTAAGTAATACTCTTGCTGATGAGCAAGACTATGTGATAACTTTGTGATGAGATATGCTATGTAATAAAGTACTTTACTTTGATATTATTACAATTTGAGATTATATGTGTGTTTGGACATCCTGAGCGCACATATATGAGTACTTGATTTTGCTATGCAAAATTGGGTGCGACACCCGCTGAAGTTGACTTCAGCATCGACTCGTCGTCGGAAGGCTCGCTGATCAGGGGGATCAGCTGTCTTGCTGCGTCGAATATCCAGGCGTGGCCCTTAAAAATCGTTTCATAAATTCGCCTACCATGGCCTAGGAGCTCGGGGCTCTCGAATCGAGGGATTCGATCACGATCTTTGGTATGGGAAGATAGCAGCCCTTTCGTCATGGTGCGCTCTTGGATGTGCCCGCCGTAGGCCATTCCGTGAGCGTGCCCACCATCGGTGGCGAGAGGTGTTGGCCCCCTTTGCGAATCAACTCCGGGATGCAGCCCCCGAGGGCAGTTCTGAGAGCATGTCCGCCGTAGGCCGTGGGATCGAGACTTCCGAGATGGAGGTCCGGACTACGACTGAAGGCAGATGTGGGCACTGGCCCTTTGGCGCTAATGGACTCATAGTTTTCACGGTAGATGTGGCCACCGTGGGCCATTCTACCAGCGAGTTCGTTGGTGGTGCGAGAAGCCATCGCTTCCTTCTCAATAATCAAGAGCACACGACTATCCCCTACCTGGCGCGCCAATTGTCGGTGTTTCATAAACCGGACTAGTAAATTTATACGATTACCATGCTGCTCTAGGAAGATGATAGTAGCATCCAATAGACACAAGGATTTATATTGGTTCAGGCCAAAGCCCTATGTCCAGCCTCAGAGAAGATCAAGTGCGTGTTCCTCGCTTGAATGCTCTGAAATTCTTATAATGGGGGGTGCAAGAATGGTGAGAGAGGTGGTAGAACCTATGCTAGATGAGGGGCAACCCGAAGAGAAGCTCTAGGAGCCCTACTGTCATGGATGGAATGGTAGAGGATGAAGAATGTGAAGATCAGAGCCCTGGCTGCCCTTATATAGAGTTTGGGGCCAGTGTTTGTTACAAAGAGGAGGTTCCCTCGACCAAAGGGTCAAGAGCCTGAGGGAGGTCCTAGCTAACTTGGCTGGCAAGCTATGTCATCTTCTGATGCTCATCGTGGCGTGGCTATTGTCATGGTCTTGTGGCCACATTGCGGCAGGGTCTGACATGGTGCTACTATGCTAGTTGTGGCAGCACTATAGCCATGGTGATAGTTCGTCAGCTGTCCTATGCAACGCGGCATCCGTCATGGTCTCCGCTGTCGTCTCTAGGCTCCCCGGGATGTCGTACCCATAGTAGGTAGCGGCCTCAGGTCATTGTTTGCCTGGTCACTTCGTGGGGTTGAGGGCCACGACCCCGATCATTGGGGTCGGGGCTCTCTGCTAGCCAGGGAGGTCTCCAGGTTGAAACCCTTGTCATGGATCCCATCCTATAGTGGGTGGGATCATGCATGCGTCCTGTCAGTTTGTATTTGGATGGTGGGCATCATACCCGTTGTCACTCCTATGCGGTGCTATCTCGTTGGTGTGACTTGGCATAGGGATGACATCTGACCGGACCATGGTGACTGCCTTCCCCTCGGTCCTTGTGAGATCAGTGCGGCATGCTTTCTCTTGTCAGAGCAAGCGTAATGAGCCACGCTCGATCTCTCCCCATCCTGCCCAGGGGGCCGTGATGGGGGAGAGGCCGTGCATCTTCCATGTGGTTAAGGCAGGAGAAAGGGTCGCGACCGACCCTGGCCTAGGCGTTGGCTTGGTGTGCTCGTCCTAGCTGGGCCTCGGTTATTCGGGCCATTGTTAACCCAAAGAGTTGCGGGCCACGTGGCCTGCCAACTAATCGGCGTCTTGAAACACCCCGGGGTCATAACCCCGACAAAAAGTTACCTCCTATCTCTATTTTCCTTGAAACAACTGTTAAACTACTCTCTATTTTCACTATTCAAAAAGTAAAAAGCCAAAAACTAAAAGGAGGATCCAAGATGTTTTCAAAAATGTACTATAAAAGTATCTGCTTTAGCTCTTGATTTCCACCCATTTGATTGCCTTTTGGCTTTTTGAAGCAAAAAGGAGCTCCCAAAAAGTCTAACCACACGCCTAGCCGTAGACCCGATCTCTCAACCCAGTGTCGGTAATGAACTCTCCCGTAAGATCTATTGTTTTCTATTTATCTATTATCTGTAAAACTTAGACCTTAACTGGATGAAAAAAATTTGATGGTCTAAAAAGACATGGTTTTGTAAAAATGATTTTGTTCTAAAAGTCATGTGTGTTCGATAGCTCAATCGTGCATGTACCAAAAAAAAAGCTTTTTACCTGTATGGCCCTAGAAAAATGGCTCTTCCTTGTATGGCCCTGAAACGAAATTTTATGACTTGTATGGCCTTCTGTCAAGTTTGTTAGGGTAGTCTGTTAGTTTGGCCACTAGTTGAGATGTGAAAGGTCTAAATTACCCTTCTGTTATTTTCCCATACCACTGCATCCTGCACCGCATCGGACCGAGACCGAGACCGAGCAAACCACGAGATCGAGCAAAAAAAAGAAGAACCCAATGGGGGAGGGCGGCCAGGGTGCCACCGCCGTTGTAGCCAGCCAGGGGCCACCGACTGGACCTCTGGCCTCGGATCCACCGGATCCACCTCGTCCCGCCCTCAATCCAAGCGTAGCTCACCGTGGAGGAGGCGACGCAGCTCGTCTGGTGGAGCGCGTGCGGCCACAGCTAGTGGGCGGCGCGGCACCCGGCGCTCCATCCGGCGGCCAGCCAAGCGTGGTTGGGCCATCCCATGGTGCAGCACCAGGCGCGGCTGGGCCATTCGGTGCCCAGTTAGGCGTGACAACCACCTCCAATGGCTAGCGTGGCCAGCAAGTGGAGGCCGGGCAGGTCCAGACAAAGTAGGGCACCGTCGCCTCCGACCAAGACGGCGTTGACTCCGACCAAGATGACTGGCTACAAGAGTGAGTTCACAATTTTTTATGCTCCTAGAAGTAGTTACAGATGTAGCGAAACCCTAAACCCTATTTTGATTTTGAATAACAGCATGGATCCAAATTCCAGTTTCAAGTTGAAAATTAAATTGTTGGGCAACCGTAAGAAGTGTAGACAAGATATGAAATGTTTTAGCTTTGACATGGTTGTTGATTCAGACAAAACAAATTATGAGGACCTTGTTGAATCAGTGGTAGAGAAGTACCCTCCTGGTTATTTGGAAGTAGCTCATATTCAGTATTATGATGATGGTCTAAAATCTTTCCCAGAAGTAAACTCCGACCAAAAGTTGATGTCTATGTTTGATAAACATTTGAAGAGAAAGGTTGTCATCATGTTTGTTGTATATCGAGGTCATTCCGATCCATATGAGCCTGTCATAGAGTGGGATTTTGGTGTGGATACCCAACCAAAGGACAACATAGACAATGATGATATTGATGAGGATGATTACCTTAGGAATCCTGAACCATAGAATGAACATGTAGGTGTTGATGAGGAAGCTATGTACTGTGATATTTTAGCACCCAATGCTCTACAGGTGGTTCATAGCCCTATTCAAAAAGACCCATCCTATGTTGTTAATGATAATGAGGATGATAGTAAAGGTGGGGACGAGTCACACCAAATATGCCCAAAGTTCTATTGTGCCTTTGGAGGAAGATGCACCAGCGGCATCCATGTCTTTTCCCCCAAGGTTTGGTATTTCTTCCTTTCTCATATGGTTATTTCACGGGATTGTAAGTACCAACTAATTTGTCACCGTCGTCAAAACTTGGAAACAATAAATTCTAAAAAGAGGAAAAATGATGATTATACACTTGAAACCTCTAAAAGGTAATTTACATATTGCTGGAATCTCTATCATCACATCTTGCTTTGAAAACTAAATTATTTGACTACCATGACAGCCAAAACCTAGAGGTTTCGAGTAAGAAAAAGGGAAACCGCACTAACTCCAACGCGAAGATCGACCTGCTCAAGTTAAAAGGAAGCGGACACCCATCAAGAAGAAGCTAGGCCTTCCAAAGAAAAAACACGTAGACATTCCGAAGGTGCCACTTGATAGCCCATCAATGGATACAAGAAGCAAGACAACACTTTCTAGCAGCTCTGACATGAGCACGCGAAGCAAAAGAAGGCTCAATCTTTGATTTGTGATATGCCTATTGAATTTGCTAGTTGTATGTGAGATCAATGTATGTTTGAATTCGCACTTTTGTGTGACCTTATTTATATGAGACCTTATTTATGTGAGACTGAAGCTATGGTGGATTTATGTGAGGCTTATGGTTAATTGCAATGCATTTGTGAAAAATTTTAGAGCATATAATAATGTATTGTTATGTGTCATATTTGCTTAATATTACTATAAATATGTATTGTTATGTGTACTTGATTAAACTAGGCAGGCAGGCGCCCGTATTGGCTGCACAGGCCTATAGCTATTTGTCCTTTGTGAAGTCTGAAGTGATACTCTTGCATATCTACGGCAAGGTAAACAACGACGACAGGATAGTATTCATTATAATTTACAAATGTACAGCAAAGTGAAGCACTCGTCTATAGAGACTCAAACATACATTAGTTATTCGTTATTGATACATAAATGTACATGCTTTCAGGAAAACAGAAAACAGTTTGCAAATATTCGAAATGGTTACAAAAAGTACAGATGCTTGACATGTTGTGTGGATTGTAGGAAAACAATAGCAGCTGGACCCTCGTCTCCAAATTGGTTCAGCAAGAATGAAACCACTGTTGCTACATGACCTTTGTGTTCTCAGAACGTTCTCCCTGCAATCTCTTTGTCCAACTGTATATCTAGATACACCAGTGAATAGGCTTGTAAAGCAATTAAAATTGTTGGTCAATGAAAATTTGGCATGAGCAAGCCAAGATCATTAGAAATAATTTGAACATCAGTAAGGTTGCCATTGACAACTGGGATAATATGGATGTTCAAATGTTACATGAAACTTTTAGAAGAAAGAATAAATCACACCAAATTTGGGGATAAGAAAGATATCAGTGTATGGGCCATAGGCTATTATTGAGCATCTAGGCGTTGAGCAGGGCTGCCAAAAAATTTAGAGATAAGTAAAATTGGGCATAACACTCTTTGAATGATAGAACCAAGAGTGATGCTTTCTGCAAATTAGAGGCATTTCATTCTTTCTCCTATAACTAATTGGTAAATACGGACGGACTAAGGCTCAACTGACACTGACAGTACTAAACAGGGAGACTATAGCGACGGAGTGGGTCTATGCGCGCAAAATGTGTAAAAGATCATAGCCACACTTAAAAGCCAAGTACTCTACCATTGAGCTAGCAACCCAGATAAAATAGGATCTCTTAGATACGATCTAAATCTAAAAATCGATGAAATTGCACCGGACGCTCCTGTCAAAACACTGAATTAGCAAGACATCAAAAGAAAAATTCTCTAATCCATTAAAAACACTCAAATACCAAAATGAACAGATGCTGTTAAATTTCACTAAGGCTAAGGGGTAAAAGAAAGCAACCCCAATCACAATGGCAAAATCTTGAACATATATTCTAACATGTAGAAGCATATTTTAGAAAATCATATATCTTTCATCTGTACATGGTATGGCTACACAGGAAAGAACAAATTTTGCATTGCTGTAAGAATCATCCTCTAACCAATTTCCCAAAGCTTAAGCATCATAGGCAGGAAGCCAAAGATACAACACTGGAAAAATAGGATGCTTAAAGAAAACAAAATATATCAACAGACATGGAAGAGTGCAAGGATTCGACATTTTTGCAATGCCATTCAGCACAGGTAGCACAGAAATTATTATCAACTCTACTGCCAAAGTGATGTAAGCGCTGAACAAAATAAGCGAATTAAGTAAAGGCGTTTCTACCAAATTTAACCACCACTAAACATGCAAAGATGGATCCTAGGTTTTACCTTACCTGGAGGAATATGAAAAGGTCAGCTAAGATTATGGAGATTTAGACTTTATTAAGAGAGCCATTACCTGAAACAAATGGTCGATCTGTCACTCAAAATAGGGTACCATGACTGCGAAGCAGTGAAAGGTTCTGTACACATTGCACGAAGTGAAAAATGACAGGATTAGCATATGGCCATATGATGTAAGGGATGGTTACTCTGTGTGGTATACTCAACATACATCTTTTGAATGATTGAAGAACTCACCACAGAACAGCTGATTGGTAGCATCTGTGCTCTCTGGATCATACCGATTACTGAAGCACCAACAAATGAAAAAATAATAATATAGGCAAAAGCGATAAAAAATTGCAGGACACGAAAGAACACAGGCAAAACATCATCTAACTACTGTACGCAGGAAACATAGTGTAAAAAATCTAAGGAAGAAGGAGCTGTGCCTAACCTGCTCCCGCCTCTGATCCATTGGCCACCGTGGCCTCGGCTTGCTTAGGCGAAGGGCCGTAGGCACAACTGTCGTCGTAACAGCCATGACCTTCTTGGCGGCAGGCGCACCCCATGTTGGGAACAAGGACCGAAGGAAGCGCTCTAGGAGAGGACCCCGGACTTGTTACCCCTCGACGCGGTAGAGGTGGTGGTTCCAATGAGCACCATGCCTTTGTGCGGCTTCCCCTCCGTGGCCCTGGTGGCGTCTCCGGATCCACCCTTGTGCGTGAACAGCGGTAGCGTCGGATCACTACCCCTGCACGCGTCATGGGCAAAGGCAGCCAGGTGGCGGGAGTCAACTTGGGCGGTGGTGCGGCCTCTTCCTTCGCTACCGCCATCACCGGCAGGGCAGGGGCGCCCTCAGATCCGCCATGCGCCAACGGTGGGCCCCTCACCACGGAGCACATTCCAAGCGAGCTGCTGAGCGAGCCGCTGAGTCATAATAAACCACGTCGCGCCGTGATTTGACCGTCACAAAGAACTGCGTTGCCACAGCAGCGATCGCCGCTATGGCGATAGGCCAGAAAAGCTCAAAGGCTGGGTAATTTTATCGCCGCCGATCAGTCACTTTCTCAATCGCGTTACCCAAAAGCAGCCACGTCCTCGATTCTACGCCATGTGCTATCGGCGACGGCTCCTCGATGATGTCCTAAAGCATGCACAAACATCTCGAGATACAATGCCCCCACGTCTGATTGGTACCATGCTTAGCACTCTCTATGTTATGTAATTTCGCCACAGTATAGTGTTAAACACTCTTCATATTCTCTAAATTTGCCACGGTATAGTGCTAAGCACTCTCCATGGGCTCCAAATTTCGCCACGGTCTCCAATTTTCGCCACGGTCTCCAAATTTCTCCACAGTTTCTAAATTTCGCCATGATCTCCAATTTCGCCATGGTATAGTGCTAAGCACTCTCCATGTTCTCCAAATTTCTCCACGCTCTCCAAATTTCACCACGATCTCTAATTTTCGCCATGATCTCCAAATTTCTCTACGGTCTCCAAATTTTGCCACAGTCTCCAATTTTCGCCACGCTCTTCAATTTTCACCACGATCTCCAAATTTCGCCACGGTCTCCAATTTTCGCCACGATCTCCAAATTTTGCCACGGTCTCCAATTTTCACAACAGTATCCAATTTTCGCCATGGTTCTCCAATTTTGCCATGATATAGTGCTAAACACTCTCCATGCTCTCCATTTTCTCCATGGTTTAAGTGCTAAGCACTCTCCATGTTCTACAACGGTAAAAGTGCTAAGCACTCTTTATTTTTTCTCCATTTTTAAGTGCTCAGCACTCTCAAAATTTTACTCCAATGTCTAGTGGTAAGCACGGAGATTTTGTCCATTGTATAAATATGAATAAACTCCAAATAAACATAAATTGCTCTACAGGATATATAATTCACCGATATATTGCTCCTGATCAACTCCGCTCTATTTTTTTCATCACCGAGTTCACATATTTTATCTTTAAATCATGTACTATCCATTCTACATATTTGTATTGCAGGATTATCATCTGGGTGGTTGCACCACCTGGCCTTCTGAAAGGTCCTAATGGCTAGAAGGAGATGAATAGCCAATAAAATTTTTACAACAACACTTAGCAAACTGATTAGACAAATATGAGCTGAAGCGAGTGTTACGTTAGCCAACTAAAAATGCAAGCCACCTACTACAATTCTAGTTTATATAGCCTCTATCCACACAATAACTATGTTACTACACTAAGTTAGTGTGCGCTCAAAGGCTAATTAAAGAGCCATACTAACCAAACTAACAAGCTCTCACGACTAGCTACACTAAAGAGCTTTACAACTAGTTTGCGGTAATGTAAAGAGAGAGAGCAAGATGGTTATGCCGCCGAGTCGAGGAATAAACCAATCAATCACAAGAATGAATACCAATGAAGACCAATCACCTCGGAATCAAATGATGACACAATGATTTTTTACCGATGTTCACTTGCTTGCCGGCAAGCTAGTCCTCGTTGTGGCGATTCACTCACTTGAAGGTTCACGCGCTAATCGGCATCACACGCCAAACCCTCAATAGGGTGCCACACAACCAACACAAGATGAGGATCACATAAGCCACGAGCAATTTACTAGAGTACCTTTTAGCTCTCCGCCGGGTAAAGATCAAGAACCCCTCACAATCATCATGATCGGAGCCAGAGACAATCATCAACCTCCGCTCGACGATCCTCGCTGCTCCAAGCCATCTAGGTGGCGGCAGCCACCAAGAGTAACAAGAGAATCCCACAGCAAAACACGAACAATAAGTGCCTCGAGATGCAAACACTCAAGCAATGCACTTGGATTCACTCCCAATCTCACAAAGATGATGAATCAATGATGGAGATGAGTGGGAGGGCTTTGGCTAAGCTTATAAGGTTGTTATGTCAATGCAAATGGCCAAGAGAGTGAGCATAAGCTGGCCATGGGGTTTAAATAGAGAGCCCCCATGAATAGAGCCATTGGTTCTCTATTCCCTGAAAAGTCGGGGCGACCGGACGCGCCGATCAGATCGACCGGACGCACCCTGCCAGCGTCCAGTCAATGGATGGCTGCCACGTCATCCCTCATTTCAAATGTTGAGCGCCCGATCTCAATGATTAAGTGATGACCGGACCCAAGCACAGTGCCACAACCGGACACACCTCTACCGAGTCCGGTCGTTTCTAGAGATGTTCCATTCACGACCAATCGAGTCAGTTTGATCACGACCGGACGCAGGACCCCAGCGTCCGGTCACTTCTAGAGAGCTCCCAGAGCTGCTCAACTATGATCTAGACACGTCTAGTTGGTCAGGATCGGACGTAGCATCAGCGTTCGGTCCTTCACCTCTTCTCTGCGCACCGCCACATCAGCATGATCAGACACTAAATAGTGTTCAGCCAGAGTCCAGCCGCCTGCGTCCGATCACAGGCCGATAGTACCATCTTCTTTTATAATTGACCGGACGCTGTCCCCAGAGTCCGGTCACCATGTGACCAGTGTCTGGTGTACTCTGTGAAACCTTGTCTTTTCTGTACAGGGCGCCGGTGGCACCATCGGACTATTCGCACTCCACGGGTGGACACTCCACCGGTGAAGTTTCGAACCCTTGCTCCCAAGTGCTAAACACAATGTGTATCACCTTTGTGCATGTGTGTTAGCATATTTTCACAAACATTTTTAAGGGTGTTAGCACTCCACTAGATCCTAAATGCATATGCAATGAGTTAGAGCATCTAGTGGCACTTCGATAACTGTATTTTGATACGAGTTTCACCCCTCTTAATAGTACGGCTATCGAACCTAAATGTGATCACACTCGCTAAGTGTCTTGATCACCGAAATGAAATGACTCCTACCACTTATACCTTTGCCTTGAGCCTTTTGTTTTTCTCTTTCTTCTTTTTAAGTCCAAGCATTTGATCATCACCATCATCATCATGATCATCATTTGTCATGAATGCTACCTATCTCTTCATCACTTTGATAAAATGTTGCTACCTAGGGTTTCATGATCACTTTGATAAACTAGAGCTTTCACCTTTAGGTTTCTCCGCCGATCAATTGGTCAGACCGCTAGATTCATGACTTAGTCGCCGACCAGTTGGTTGGACTATTCGGCGTTCACTTCTACTCGGTGCTCACTTAGCTGCCGACCAGTTGGTTGGGCTGCTCGGTGCTCAATTCTCCATCAACCAACTGGTTGGATTATCCGTCGCTTCATCGTTAGCTATGTCGGAGGCTTGCCAGCTAAGCTGGGGACTTCTCGGTGTTTGGATTGTCTATCTCTTCATCGTCAGCTAAGCTGGGGGCTCCCTTAGCGGTCGGATTTTGCTATGTCTCGTCTGTCGATTCGCCTGATGGCTTACTACGTTTTGCCGACACTGCATGTCATATGTGCTATCAAGGTGGTCCATGCTGTCTGGATCAGGGTGCTGATCCTAGGCGGCACGTCAGGGGCCTTGATAAGTATATCTATCGTAGCAATCTAAGTGCTAAGCACTCTCTATTTTCTCCATGTTTTACTGCTTGATATTATTGAGTTTTACTCCACATGCCCAGTGCTAAGCACGGGGACTTCATCCTCTACACTTAATTCTTTGGTCCTGCTACAAGATGCAACTTTATCTTACAGCAAGCTCGAGGACTAAGTGGGTGAGTGTAATTTTCACATCTAAGATGAGAATATATTATTTGATCTCAATATTAATAATGTTCTTTGATCCTGCTACAAGATGTTTCTCTATCTTACAGCAGGCTCGAGGACTAAGCGTGTACACTTCACCTTGCGGTGAGTGTATTGTTTTTTCTCCTTACTGGTTTTCAGCTAAGCTAGGGACTAGCTGTGTGCTCGGCTAAGCTAGGAGTTGGTTATTCTAACTAAGTGATCGTTGATATTCTTTGATCCTAACACCAGGTGTCTTCTTCACCTACTATCAGGCTCGGGCACAATAATGTATACATTGCACCTAGCGGCGCATGTATCGATACTAACATCCTCTTTGACTAAGTCAAGGATGATGATCATCTGACTTCGCCAACGAAGCCTAAGTGTGTACACTTCACCAAAGGGGGAGAATTTTTTAAATTTTAAACTTGAGATCCTTACATCCTTCTGGCAAGCCTTGGCTAAATCTGAGATCTGCGTACCAGTTAAACTGGTTGGCTTCGACTTCCACCGCTTGGATCATTAGTTAAACTAGTCGGTACCTCATTTTATTGATTGGATTACCAGTTAAACTGGTCGGCACTATATTTTGTTGTTTGGATTACCAGTTAAACTGATCGGATTACTAGATTAACTGTTTGACTCCAAGTTAAACTACTCGAATTTGCTCAAAACGGCGTTGCTCAGCGGATACAAGGCACTCGGGGACTAGCTGTGGGGGGTATAACCCTAGGTATCCATGGACAATGGACATGGGCCGCACCACTAGGGGAGATCCAGCCCATAAGATCAAGGACTATGGTGCTCGGCTCTAGTCGACGTGCACCACAAGGTAATCAGAAGACATCTTGGTGATGAAGGAAGATCTATTCGGATATGATAGATATCGTATTCCTTATAAATACTTACCATATAGCTGAATAGATCTAGGCCTAAACCAACTTGTAACCCATACCCCTAGACTATATAAGATGGGTAGGGACTCCCCTCGAATTCATCTTATATACAATACAATACAATACACCAAAGACACAGGACGTAGGGTATTACGTCGATCAGACGGCCCAAACCTGTCTAAATCGTTGTCTCTGTGCCTGTGTCACCATCCGGTTCCTATTACACGCACCTCTACCGATTCATCTACTACTATGGGCATACCCCTCGGTAGACTGCCGACCATATTTCGTTGACAGTAGCCTGGCTCGCATCTAGTATCTAGGCTGGACTGGGATGGGCCCAATGCATGCAGGTGGTCATTGTTTGGTTACCCGAATGAATGCAGACAGGATGAGCAGAGCACATGTTTGGTTGCATGTATGAGCTAGGAACTAACAAGCAGAGAAGAACATGTAGTTGTTTGGTTGGCTGCATCTGCAAGAGTTTGAATACCTCAAGATTGAATTCGGTGAGGTTACCACAGCCACAGTCCAACCCAGCCATTCATACCACATCTCCTCATACAATAGCCTTATGGGATCAATATTACAACTAATGATTAGATTAACTTGTATAATAAAACTAATATAATAATGAACTAGACAATGATAATGATATCCTTGGTCAAGAAGATTGTTTTGTCCAGTTTTTTGATGTCCTTGCAGTCAACAGGGACTTGATCAATTGGGCCTTGAGCACCCTTTTGGTTGTGATATGCAGCCAAAGCTTCTTCTTCAGTCTTGTATCCTTTGTAAAAGGCTCCCTTGAAGCCATTGACACTTGCATGGCATTCTTTCTAGGAGGAGAACACTCTAGTTTGGTGCCCACAGTACACAACATACCAAGTCATAATGTCAATCCTAGGTGATGTAAAATTCAGCAATACAATGTGAGTATATTGAAATAGAAACAATTAGCAAGGAAAGAAGAAATAAATGGAGTTGTGCTCAGATCATGCAAGAATAAAAAAGGACCTCATAATAGGCAATGGAGTAGTGCTCAGATCATGCACAAATGAATTAGGTCATCATAAAGGCAATGGAGTTGTGCTTAGATCATGCATGAATGCAAAAGAACTTCATAATAGGCAAAACAGTTGTGCTCAGATATAGCAAGTATGAATAACAGGATATCACAGCCAAGTGAAGTTAGAAATCAATAGACAGCAATAGATGAATTCTCATGAAATAAATCCATGGCCATAACTGCAACCATGATCAAGTGTCCATGACATCATAGGCAATGTAACTGACTGATCAAATGCATCATCATAGAGCTAATGCATGTGCTACTGGCACCTAACCCACAACCATGGTACTTGCCACTCTCAGATCTACAACCTAAATGTACCACCTAATGGGGATGGGGATCCCGATCTTCCATCAGGTAGAGGTAACTATCATTGTGGCGGAGAATGACACACCGATCCAGCTTCAGATCGAAGGATCGAACCCTGCAATCTTAGCACCATAGATCCTGTGGTTATCAACCAAGTCATGGACCAGGTTGACCTCACCAAGAAGGCTAATCCTTGCCTATGCAATAAAGAACACAAGCAAGAACAAGAAAGAACACAACCAAATTGTAGATGAATGATTAATCTCACGAAGTTGGGGTCTCACAAATCGATAAACGGCGAAACTGTTCTTAACAGAATAATCTAAGTAAAACCCAAACCCTAATGGAGGGGTGGCAGCAGTTTATGAAGACTCTAGGGTTGTGCAAGACCCCTGGACGCGCCCCTGAATGGGCCCAAACACAATACATGGTCCAACGGACCAAAAGACGGTGTCGCAGCACCCTGGCAGATTCTGGACGCTGAATTGTGACCATGATTCCTGTTGATTCCAAACAGATTTTGACATGAGACCACTTGGATTGGCTTCCTTATCAAATTATCTTTCCATCCATATGTGGATCGTTGAAAATGGAGTTCCAGATGCGTCCTGGGTGACCAGTTTAAGGCAGACTGGTCCTGGAGGCCGAGGCAGACTCGAAATCATGTTGGACCGGGCCTCCGATTCCTATTGGACGTCCTTGTTGGTCATCATTGCCTCCACCTCTTTCTCTAAGTCCCTCATGACCCTCTCTAATGTTCCAAATCAATATAACATCATTAGGTAGCAATCTATTCTCAAAAGTATGAAAAGGATCACTTAAGAACGAGCTCACCTCTAAATTAAGTTGTCGCCTTTGAGCTCGGGTCATTGGAACTTGCATAATGGTTGGAGGATCAGTTGGTGCATCTGAAGGAGTGATGTTCTCATCATCCTCCCCCTCTTGAAATGGAGTCGTCCTCGACTCAAGCTCATCTTCTTCTCCCAAATAAGGTCTCAAATCTGCAATGTTAAAGGTGGGACTAACCCCGAACTCGGGTGGCAACTCAAGTTTGTAGGCATTATCATTTGTTTTCTCAATGATCTTATAAGGACCAGTTGCTCTTGGCATTAATTTAGACTTACGTAGCTCAAGAAATCTATCTTTTCTCAAATGTAACCAAACCAAATCACGTGGTTCAAGTTTAATTTCTTTTCTACCTTTACTACCAGCAATTCTATACTTTTCATTCATTCTTTCAATATTTGCTTTAGTTGTTTCGTGCAACTTAGGAATGAAATCAGCATGCTCTCTAGCATCACTATGTGTTCTCTCAGCAGTAGGTAAAGGCAAAAGATCAATAGAAGCGCGGGGGTTAAAACCATACACTACCTGAAAAGGACTTACCTTGGTGGTGGAATGTTCCACCCTGTTATATGCAAACTCCACATGCGGCAAACACTCTTCCCACATCTTCAAATTGCGCTTCAAAATTGATCTCAACATGGTGGATAATGTTCGATTCACCACCTCAGTATGCCCATCAGTTTGGGGATGACATGTTGTAGAAAACAGTAGCTTGGTCCCCAATTTATTCCACAAAGTGCGCCAAAAATGACTCAAGAATTTTGCATCACGATCTAAAATGATAGTAGAAGGCATACCATGCAAGCGAATGATTTCTTGAAAGAAAAGGTCAGCAATATGAACAGCATCATCGCTCTTATGACAAGGAATAAAATGTGCCATCTTAGAAAAATGATCAACCACCACAAAAATACTATCCCTCCCCCTCTTAGTCCTTGGCAAACCAAACACAAAATCCATAGATATATCAGCCCAAGGAGTAGAAGGAACAGGAAGAGGCATATACAAACCATGTGGGTTCAACCGCGACTTAGCTTTTTGACATGTGGCACACCAAGCCATGTACCACTCTACATCTCGCGTCTCATCCTTGGCCAAAAGAAGTGCGTGGATAGCACCTCCTCCATCTTCTTGGCACCAAAATATCCCATCAATCCGCCTCCATGTGCCTCCTGCTACAACAACAAAAGACGAACGGAACCAACTAGAATGCATAGGCGGTTAGCTCTAAACAAAAATCCATCATTGATCATAAACTTATTCCATGCACGCCCCTCTCTACAACTAAGCAACACGTCCTTAAAATCAGGATCAAGCGCATACTATTCTTTTATTGATTGAAGACAAAAAATCTGACAATCAAGTTGGGACAGCAATGCTTATCTTCTAGACAAAGCATCAGCAATCACATTATCCTTCCCTTTCTTGTGTTTGATAATATAAGGAAAAGATTCAATAAATTCAACCCATTTAGCATGCCTATGATCCAGATTATTTGGGAGCGAAGATACTTAAACGATTCATGATCAGAATGAATACCAAATTCTTTAGGATACAAATAATGACGCCACGTCTCTAAAGAACGAACAAGTGCATATAATTCCTTATCATACGTGGAATAATTAAAAACAGGGCCATGCAATTTTTCACTAAAGTAAGCAATGGGTTTACCATCTTGCATCAAAACACATCCGATGCCAACTCCACTAGCATCACATTCTAGCTCAAAAGTGTTACCAAAGTTTAGAAGTTGCAGCAATGGTGCATGTGTGAGCTTGTCCTTCAAAGTGTCAAAGGACTCCTCATGTGCCTTTCCCCAATGAAACACCACCCCTTTCGTCGTCAACTCATGCAATGGGGCAGCAATGGTGCTGAAATCTTTGACGAAGCGACGGTAGAATCCTACAAGACCAAGAAAACTCCTCACCTATGTGATGGTTTGGGGAACCGGCCAGCTCTTTATGGCTTCAATTTTCATCTCGTCCACCTCAATTCTCTATGGAGTTACAACATAGCCAAGAAAAGAAACTTGATCCGTGCAAAAGATGCACTTCTCAAGGTTACCAAATAAACGTGCATCACGTAAAGCATTAAAAATAGCACGTAAGTGATCCATATGTTCATCAAAAGACTTGCTGTAAATCAATATATCATCAAAGTAAACTACCACAAAATGACCAGTAAAAGCTCTTAAAACCTCATTCATTAAGCGCATGAAAGTGCTAGGTGCATTTGTCAAACCAAAAGGCATTACTAACCACTCATACAACCCGAATTTGGTTTTAAATGCAGTTTTCCATTCATCTCCAAGTTTCATTCTAATTTGGTGGTAGCCACTTCGCAAGTCAATCTTAGTGATAATTATAGAACCACACAACTCATCAAGCATGTCGTCTAGCCTAGGAATAGGATGATGATATTCAATAGTAATATTATTGATGGCTCTATAATCAACACACATACACCAAGTTCCATCTTTCTTAGGAACCAAAAGTACAGGAACGGCACAAGGACTAACGCTTTCACGTACATACCCACGGTCCAAAAGGTCTTGGATTTGCTGCTGAATTTCCTTAGTCTCCTCGGGATTGGTTCGATAGGCAGCACGGTTGGGCAAGGTTACTCCTGGAATCAAATCGATTTGATGCTCTATTCCTCTCATAGGTGGCAGCCCCGGGGGTATCTCAGCTAGAAAATGTCCTCATACTCCTACAAAAGGTTAGTGATAGCAGGAGGCACCGAGCTAATAATATCATCAAGCGAAAACATAGCTCGTTTGCAAACCAAAGCATAGCAAATATCATCATCAGAAATTTCAGCAAAGTCACATTTTGTTGCAAGCATAACACCGCCCTTCAATTTAATCCCTTCGGCCTTAGAAATAGATGTAGACTTATCCTTTTTAGGTGGAAGAATAGAATTAGCAACTTACTGATTTTCAGATTGAATATTATTCAAACTAGCAGCGCGTTCTCTATCAGCTTGTACAATTTGAGCAGGGGTCAAAGGTACCAAAGTAATTCTCTTTCCTTTATGCACAAAGGTGTATTTATTACTTCTACCATGGTGTGTAGCATCATTATCATGTTCCCAAGGATGACCCAATAAGAGTGAACAAGCTTGCATAGGTACCACATCATAATCAACAGAATCAGCATAAGAACCAATAGAAAATGATACTCTGCAAGTTTGTGTTACCTTTGCTTTACCAGAATCATTTAGCCATTGAATATAGTATGGACATGGGTGCGGGCGTGTGGTCAAGCCAAGCTTCTTGACCAAACCAGAACTCACCAAATTATTGCAGCTACCTCCATCAATAATGGCACGTGCTCGATGGTTGCTGATGACGAAGAAAATCTAGAACAAGTTATGGCGTTGTAGCTTCTCAAGTTGCTGTACTTGTGAACTGAGCACCCGCTATACAATGATGCTCCTATAGGACGTCGTGGCCTCGTCACCAAAGACTTCGCTGTCCTCCTCATCTGCATCTTGATCTTCTTCATCTTCAATGTTAGAGGTGCTGATGTAACCATCTTCTGTAGCAATATATGCCCGTTGACTTGGGCAGTCCTTCTACACATGGCCAATGCCATGGCAGCGGTGGCACTGAATGCCCGAAGTGCGTCCCGTCGATGCAACGGATGAGGCACTCTTGGTAGGCACCTGTAAAGAATTTTTACCTAAATCTGAAGGTCGTGTGGGAGGTGCCTTAGGTGTAGCAGAAACTCTAGAGGCTGCTGGTCACTTGCTCGCTGGTGGAGGTGGCCGAAAAGTGGTTGGCTTGGTCAGCCCCGAAGATGGTGCTGAGTGTGGCGTGTATGTGGTGCTGACCTTGCTCTTGCTCTGTTGTTCACGCCCCTGCAATTCTTTTTCTGCAAGCATAGCAAACTAAAACAACTGGTGGACAGTGTTAAATGCTTTATAATCAACAATGTCCTGAATCTCACGCCTTAAACCCAAATAAAAACGACAGATGGAATCTTCGTTCCCCTCGACAACACTACAACGCATCAATCCCTTTTGGAGCTCACCATAGTAATCCTAGATAGATTTATCTCCTTGTTCTAAACGCATCAATTTCTTACGTAAGTCTCTATGATAAGAAGGAGGTACAAAACGATCATGCATAGCTACCTTAAGCTCTTCCCACGAACCAGGTAAAGCATCCTGTGCAGCTAGCCCATTCCACCAAATAATGGCAAAATCCTTCAACTCACTAGTAGCTTGTCAAACTCTATGATGCTCAGGCATAAGGTGGGCGCTAAACTTTTGTTCTACTATCATCTCCCAATCAAGATATCCCTCAGCATCATAATGACCCGAAAAAGATGGTATTGTGAACTTAATATTAGCATAAGGATCATCGGGCACATGGTGATTATTACCTTAATGGCGGTGGACGCCACCCATACCTGTCGTGTTGCGGCGAAGACATCGTCGTAATCTTGCTTATCGGAAGGCTGCTCGATCTATGTTCCCAGCGGCATCATGCACCGTGTCTTCTGGCAAGAGACCATCGGTGTTGCTGCCGAAGACGTCATTGTTGTTGACCGCCACCAAGGTTTCCAACTCATTAACCTTGTCGGTTAGCCTAGAAATTCGTTTGTCCAATCTCTCCATGTTGTTGCCAATGTTGAGTTCAATGAGTGCGTCAGTGACGGCCTTCCTGAGGGCCTTATTCATCCTTTTTTGGGCATCCTCTACAATAGCTTGTAGTTGCTCTTGGCTGACACACTCGTTGAAACTCTTAGGATTGTTATCTCCAGTCTGATCACCTCCTGCCATTGTAAACACAAAAATAGAAACAAACGGTGAAAGCTATCCCTACCAAATGACTACGTGGTTGCAGTGGTGTCACTTTTCACAGCAAGTGGAAGCGTCTTACCAAGCTCTTATAAAGTTCTTACCAACGCAAGCAGTGGGCGGTACAACCGGCGGCTGGTTCGTGATACCTATGAGGCAGTGGTATCGAGATTGCAAGGCCCTTTTTCCGTACTAATCTGAAGAGTTTGTAGAGCTTGGAAGGCACACAAAAAATAATATGTATATCTAGCACACAAGTCAGTAACAGAAAGTAATGCTGAATTATAGTCCAAAGTACTTGTTTTCGTTGCTGGTCTAAAATGTTCTAAGTACCAGGTGTGTGACAAACAAGTATGGTGGATAGCAACGTGATAGGTGTGTGAAAAACAAGTATGGTGAATAGAAACAGCAACACAAACAAAGAACCAGACAGCACACGCTAACATAGCTCACTTTGGTCTTCTCTATGTGCTCCTCTAGATATTGTTCCTCTTTTGCCCCTCTTTTTCTAGTTTTTGGGGCTATCGTTGTTTTTTTGGGAAATTTCAACTTTTTAATTTTATTTTTTTGATATTTTTCCTTCACTTAGGAGCACAAAAGAAGTAACCACAAAAAATATGAGCTTAAAAAAGTGAAAGACGTGGCCTGTGGAAATTTCAGAAGACGTGCTCAAAATCGACAAAAAGCTTGTGACCACGAAAAGAGGATCTTGTGATCAGTTTTTGACCAATTTAAAATTTTTCAACCCTAGCAAAACCATGAATGGATGGATCCAAAAAAAATTCTGATCGATTTTGATATATGGAACGTCGAAATCGGAGTTCGTATACGAAAACTAGACCAGTTTTATGAATTGGCTCTGAATTAGAGGACAAAACGGGAACAATGTGCGCAAAATTGGTCACAGCAGCAAAGATTTGATGGAAACGATGGGGGAAAACACATGAACTGGACTCTAACACGACCTAACCAGCAACAAGACCTCGACTTGGACACAAACTCAACACGACGGACTCTGAAACTGAAATATGCAAAGGCTATGGCGCGGAAGGTTCTAGGACAAGAAATAAAAGTATGTCACTGGACTATGGGACGAATGCGAAACACTCAAAACTAGGGGATAAATGTGAACCTGACGGTATACCTTAGCTCTAATTACCGCTTAATGGGGACGGGGATCCCGATCTTCCGTCAGGTAGAGGTAACTATCGTTGTGGCGGAGAATGACACACCGATCCGGCTTCAAATAGAAAGATCGAACCCTGCAATATTAGCACCACAGCTCCTCTGGTTATCAACCAAGTCACGGACTAGGTTGACATCACCAAGAAGGCTAATCCCTGCCTTCACAATGAAGAACACAATCAAGAACAAGAAAGAACACAACCAAATTGTAGATGAATGATTAATCTCACGAAGTTGGGGTCTCACAAACCAATGAACGGTGAAATTGTTCTTAATAGAATAATCTAAACAAAACCCAAACCCTAATGGAGGGGTGGTAGCTGTTTATAAAGACTCTAGGGTCATGCAAGACCCCTGGACGCACCCCTAATGGGCCCAAACACAATACATGGTCCAACGGACCAAAAGACGGTGTCGCAGCACCCTGGCAGATTCTGGACGCTAACTTGTGACCACGATTCCTGTTGATTACGAATAGATTTTGATGTGAGAACACTTGGATTGGCTTCCTTATCAAATTAGCTTTCCATCCATATGTGGATCGTCGAAAACGGAGTCCGGATGCGTCCTAGGTGACCAGTTTAAGGCAGACTAGTCCTGGAGGCCGAGGCAGACTCGAAATCATGTTGGACCGGGCCTCCGGTTCCTGTTGGACGTCCTTGCTGGTCATCATTGCCTCCACCTCTTCCTCTAAGTCCCTCATGACCCTCTCCAATGTTCCTAATCATTATAACATCATTAGGTAGCAATCTATTCTCAAAAGTATGAAAAGGATCACTTAAGAACGAGCTCACCTCTAAATTAAGTTGTCGCCTTCGAGCTCGGGTCATTGGACCTTGCATAATGGTTGGAGGATCAGCGGGTGCATCTGAAGGAGTGATGTCCTCATCACCACCCAACCATGAGGTAACTAGCTAAAGAGACCAGCATGCTATCTCAAACCAAAAGAAATGGAGCATAGTGTTGCAAGCTCCAGTCAACTCTGTCCTACACAAAAGAGGTCACTGCACAAAAGGAGGAGGAAGCAGCAGGTTGGTAGCTTCACTCCATAAAAGATAGATCAGTTAGCAAGCATGTAGATACATCTACATGTAGTAATGCTTGGCAAGCTATGTCCTGAGCCAAAGGACATAATGAGAGTCAGTCATGTTGACAAAAGCATCACTCTGAGCCTTGTTGTCAACTAGATGGGAGAAAACACAGATCAGAGCCTCCTCAGTGAACCCTGGCATGTACATCACTGCACCATATAGATCAGGGTTTGGCACCTCAACCTTAGTCTCACAGATAGAAGAAGCAACATCCCTCACTGCCTCAGTCATGCCAGCCATAACCACATGGTCCTCCTCAGTGAGGACAGACCTCTTCCTCTTGTTGGAACGACCAGAACCACTAGTGATATCCTTTGCATCCTTGCATGCTTCACCAAAGACCTTGGCAGCATCATCCATGGACTTGGCTACCTTCTCATCATCATGTGGTTTAGTCTTCACTGAGCTATCTGCAAAGTTTGATGGGCTACCTAGAGCCTCATTGGAACCCATAGCATACTTGCCGGTGGCCAAACCATTCCCAAAAATGGTCATTATCTCCTTGTAGTTCTCTATGTGCTTGTTCAAAAACTTAGCATCCTTAGGGTGTGCCTAATTTTAATGTGTATGATCAGTTAGCAATATAACTAAAGGATAAGAAGAAAGAAAGAGCTATTTAACATAATAAGAAGGTAAGAAAGATCGAGGCATCCTACACACCTTGATGTGTCCCTTGTAATGCTCCTCGTCAAGGCTGATGAAAGCTCTAGTTTGGTTTTGGTTAATTGATGAAACCTTAAGTGCTAACCTAGTTTATCAAAGTGATTATGAGATAGGTAGCACTACTCCAAGTGATGAAGCAATGGTGAAGATCATGATGATGGTGATGGCATGGTGATGATCAAATGCTTCAACTTGGAAAAGAAGAAAGAGAAAAACAAAATGCTCAAGGCAAAGGTAAAAATAGTAGGAGCCATTTTGTTTTAGTGATCAAGACACTTAGTGAGTGTGATCACATTTAGGATCGATAGCCATACTATTAAGAGGGGTGAAACTCGTATTGAAATGTGGTTATCAAAGTGCCACTAGATGCTCTAACTCATTGCATATGCATTTAGGATCTAGTGGAGTGCTAACACCCTTGAAAATGTTTGTGAAAATATGCTAACACATGTGCACAAGGTGATACACTTGGTGGTTGGCACATTTGAGCAAGGGTTAGAAACTTCACCGGCGGAGTGTCCGCCCGTTGAGTGCGGATAGTCCGACGGTGCCACCGCGCCCAATACAGAAAAGACAGGGGTTTATAGAGTGACCGATGCCGGTGGTGCAGTGACCGGACGCTAAGTTCAGAGTCCGGTCAGTGACAGTAGTAAGCACACGGTCTCAGTCTTGTGACCGGACGCTGGCATGTAAACTGACCAGATGCTCATGGTCTGAGTCCGGTCAGTGCTGACGTACGATGACGTGAGGAGCACAGAGGAAACATTGAGTGACCGGACATAGGGTGTGTCCGGTCGAGCATGACCGGACGCGTCCGGTCATAAAATGTCACGTTTGGAACCTTACTGGAAACGACTGGATGCTAAGATCCAGCGTTCGATCACTTTCTAACTGACGCATCTGGTCATCACTTGACCATTGAAATCGGGTGATCGGCGTTTGAAGCCGATGACACGTGGCGCACATCGCACGACCGGACGCTGAGGTCCAGCATCCGGTCAATATGATCGGAGCGTCCGATTGGCCCGTGTTCAGTGCAGTGAGGAGCCCAACGGCTCTATTTCGTGGAGGCTTCTATTTAGGCCCCATGGCCAGCTCAAGCTCACTCTCTTGGCCATTTGCATTGACATAGCAACCTTGTGAGCTTAGCCAAGTCCTCCCACTCATCTCCATCATTGATTCATCATTTTTGTGAGTTTGGAAGAGAATCCAAGTGCATTGCTTAAGTGATTGCATCTAGAGACACTTGGTATTCATGTTTTGCTGCGGGATTCGCTTGTTGCTCTTGGTGGTTGCCACCACCTAGATGGCTTGGTGCAGCGGTGGAGGATTGGTACGAGTTGGTGATTGTTCGTGGCCATCTCTGGTGATTATGAGGGTATTTGTACCTTCCCTGGTGGACTGCCAAAAGGTAACTCTAGTGGATTGCTCATGTCATTGAGTTACCTCACTTGCGGGTAGGTTCTTGTGGTGTCCAATCGTGTGGATGAGGTTTATGCAACACCTCTTAGCCGCTGAACCACCAAGTGTTGGTCGACACAACGGGGACGTAGCGTGTTGGTAAGCACGTGAACCTCAGGAGAAAATCGATTGTCTCTTGTCATTTGGTATTCTCCTGGTGATTGGTTTAATATTCATCTTGTGATTGGTTCACTTCTCTACACAGAGGTATAATCATTCTACTCACTCATTTATATTCTTGCAAACTAGTTGTGGCAAGCTCTTTAGTGTAATTGGAATTGAGAGCTTGCTTTGCTAATCAAGTTCATCTAGTAGAGCTCTTTAGAGTAACAAGGTTGAGAGCTCTTAGTGAGTAGTATCATAGCAAGTTGTGTGACTAGCAATCATTGCAACTAGAATTGTTGGATAGGTGGCTTGCAACCCTTGTAGAGCTAGAGCAAGTTTGCATTTCGCTATTTGTCATACTAATCAATTTTCTCTAGTTGATTTGTAGATTTTTAAAATAGTCTATTCACCCCCCCCTTTAGCCATATTAGGACCTTTCAAGTGGTATCGGAGCCATGGTCACTATTTGATTAAAGGCTTAACAACCTTGGTGTCAAATTATGGCTCAAGTTGTGTTCAACCATATGGGGGGCAAACCATCGTTCTTTGATGGCACATGCTATGATTATTGGAAGAGAAAGATGAGGATGTATCTTGGTTCAATCAATGATCAAGTATGGGAGGTGACCGAGAATGACTATGCTATCATTGATCCCGATGATCCCACCATCCAAGACAAGATCAACAAGCAATGCAATACAATGGCTCTCAACACCATATACAATGCCATTGATTCCAAGGTGTTTGAGCAAATCAAGGATTATGAAAGAGCAAATGAGGTGTGGAGGAGATTGGAGGAAACATATGAGGGCACACCGGCGGTGAAGAGTGCCAAGTTATATATTCTCAAGGATAAATTGATAAGTTTCAAGATGAAGGAAGATGAAAGCATTCTGGAAATGTTCCATCGATTGCAAGTGATTGTAAATGACTTGAAGGCTTTGGGAGAGAAGATCAAGGATGATGATGTCTCTCATCGGTTCTTGATGTGCCTACCTCCAAGATTTGAGATGTTGAGATTGCTCATCATAAGAGGAGGATTGAAGGAGATTACCCCTAACCAATACTAGGTGATGTCATGACCCAAGAGACATACCATGTGGAAAGGGAGGGGGATGACAAGGATGACAAGAAGGAAGAAGAAGAGTATAGCATTCAAGGCTAGCTCATCATCATCCAAGAACAAGAGCAAGTCCAAGAAAGAATCAAGTGATGATGATGATCTTAGTGATATTGATGATGAAGCTATGGCCCTCTTTGTATGTAAGATGGGAAAATTCATGAAGAAGAAGGGCTATGGTGCAAGAAAGAGAAGAAATCACACCAAAAGTAAAGAATATGTGAGAAGATGCTACAATTGCAAAAGCCCCGATCATGTTGTAACAAATTGTCCCTACAATAGTGACAATGATGAGGATAAAAAGAAGAAGTACAAGAAGGATAAGAAAGAAAAGAAGGAGAAGAAGGAGAAGAGAATGACCTTCCAAAAGAAGAAGAAGAAGGGTGGAGGCTATGTGGTCACTTGGGATAGTGATGGCTCTTCGGATAGTGATGACTCTAGTGATGATGATAAGAAATCTATCAAGAAAGCACTAGCAAGCATCGCCATCAATAACAAGCCCTCCATCTTCGACACTCCATCGACATGCCTCATGGCAAAGCCTACCAAGGTAAAATATGATGTGAGTGATGATGATGAATGTGAAAGTGATGCTTGTAGGAGTGATGATGATGAGGAGGAGTACTCCAAGGAGGAGCTTATGGACATGTGTGAGCAAGTGCATACTTGCTTTGAGATAAAGAGAAAGGAGTTTAAGGAATTGAACAAGAAAGTTAAATTTCTTGAGCAATACCTTGATGAGCTCAATGCCACTCATGAGAGGCTAATGGAAACCTATGAGAAGCTTGGTAAAGCTCACTCTAAGCTTCAAAAGGCTCACTCATCTCTCATCAAGCAAGTCAAGGAGGAAGCCAAGAAGAAACAAGTGATTGTATCATGTGATGTGGGACTAACATGTGATCTTATTGATGAATCTTTTTATAAGCCCATTGTAGTTGCTCCCATTAACACTTCTTATAGCACTACTACTTCTACTTCACCTTTGAGTGATGGTCTCACTTGTGATGCCTCACTAATGGTGGAAAATAAGACCCTCAAGAAGGAGGTGAATGAGCTCATTCGTGCCTTAGGCAATGCCTATGGTGGAGATGCCCGCTTGCTAAAGTGCTTGGGTAGCCAAAGGTTTTCTCTCAACAAAGAGGGATTAAGCTATACCCCCAAGAAAGGCAAGGCAGCATTTGTCACTCCCAAAGTGAGCTTTGTGAAGGGCAATGGTCGGTTTTGCAATAGATACAAGGAAGTTGGGCATGTAGAGCAATATTGCAAGATTAACAAGAACGAGCTACCTATTGTATCCTCAATTAAATTTGATTCTTGTTACATGCTTGTTAAGGGTGCCAATGGTGTGAAGGCTAAGTTCATCGGTACACCAATTGTGGGCCCAAAGAAGAAGGCCATTTGGGTACCAAAGACCTTGGTAACTAATCTTTAAGGACCCAAGCAAGTTTGGGTACCTAAAAAGAATTGATCTTCCTTTATAGGTCAATTATAAAGTCGGAGGAAGGCATTGGGTACTTGATAGTGGGTGCACACAACACATGACCGGTGATTCAAGAATGTTCAATTCAATAAATGAAAACAAGAGCAGTGGGATTGATAGTATGATATTTGGTGACAATGGCAAAGGCAAGGTCAAAGGGCTTGGTAAGATTGCAATATCCAATGACTTGAGCATTTCCAATGTGCTACTAGTAGAGAGCTTGAACTTCAACCTATTATCGGTAGCTCAATTGTGTGATCTTGGTTTCAAGTGCATATTTGGTGTGGATGATGTAGAGATTATAAGTGTAGATGGCTCTAACTTGATATTCAAAGGATTTAGATATGAGAATCTATACTTAGTTGATTTTAATGCTAGAGAAGCTCAATTGTCAACATGTTTGATCACTAAGTCAAGCATGGGTTGGTTATGGCATAGAAGGCTTGGTCATGTTGGAATGAAACAATTGAATAAGTTGATCAAACATGATTTAGTTAGAGGCTTGAAAGATGTCACATTTGAAAAGGATAAGCTATGTAGTGCATGTCAAGCCGGAAAGCAAGTTGGTAACACACATCCTAAGAAGAGCATGATGAGCACATCTAAGGCATTTGAGTTGATGCACACAGATTTGTTTGGACCAATCACATACACTAGCATTGGTGAAAACAAATATGGATTTGTGATTGTGGATGATTTCACTAGATACACATGGGTATTCTTTCTAGTGGATAAGAGTGATGTGTTTGCAACATTCAAATCATTTGTCAAGGGCATTCACAATGAGTTTAAAACAACCATTAAGAAAGTGAGAAGTGACAATGGTAGTGAATTCAAGAACACTAGAATTGATGAGTTGTGTGATGAATTTGGAATTAGACATTAATTCTCAGCCAAGTACACTCCACAATCCAATGACTAAGTTGAAAGAAAGAATAGAACCTTAATTGACATGGCAAGATCAATGTTGAGTGAATACAATGTGAGTCATTCATTTTAGGTCGAAGCAATCAACATGGCTTGCTATTATAGCAACTGGCTCTATTGTCACCCCATGATAGAGAAGACACCTTATGAGCTATTGAATGAAAGAAAGCCCAACATAGCATACTTTTGGGTTTTTGGTTGTAAATGCTACATATTGAAGAAATGAACTAGATTGAGCAAGTTTGAAAAGAAATGTGATGAAGGTTTCTTGCTTGGTTACTCCATTACTAGCAAGGCTTATAGAGTTTGGAATTTGGCTAGTGGTACTCTTGAGGAGGTTCATGATGTGGAGTTTGATGAAACAAATGGTTTCCAAGAGGAAGATGAGAATCTAGATGATGTAAGAGGCACTCAATTGGTCAATGCAATGGAGAACATGGACATTGGTGATATAAGGCCTAGAAAGGTGATTGATGTTGAAGATGACAAGAATCAAGTGCTCTCTAACTCAAATGTGCAAGCTAGTGGTTCTCATGATCAAGTTCACGCGAGAACTAGTGATGACAAAGTGCAAGATCAACAACAAGTGGCTAGTTCATCATCTCAACCAAGCGATCTATCAAATGCAAGCAATCAAGTGTAAGTGCTTCAACCAACCAATGTTGCAATAGATCATCCCTTGGACACTATCATTGGTGATATTTCAAGAGGTGTGCAAACTAAATCAAGATTGGCTTTATTTTGTGAGTATTTCTCATTTGTATCATCCATTGAACCTAAGAAGATAGATAAAGCTTTGAAGGATGTTGATTGGGTCAATGCTATGCATGAAAAGCTAAACAACTTTACAAGAAACCAAGTATGGGAGTTAGTTGAGAGGCCTAAGGATCATAATGTTATTGGAACCAAGTAGGTCTTTCGGAACAAGCAAGATCAAGATGGGATAGTAATAAGGAACAAAGCAAGATTAGTGGCTCAAGGTTACACTCAAGTTGAAGGTCTTGACTTTGGAGAAACATATGCCCCAGTTGCAAGATTGGAAGCAATTAGGATCTTATTAGCCTATGCTTGTGCTCACAACATCAAGTTGTACCAAATGGATGTGAAGAGTGCATTTCTCAATGGTACATCAATGAGCTTGTGTATGTTGAGCAACCTCCCGGTTTTGAAGATGAGAAGAAACCCAACCATGTTTACAAGTTGAGAAAGCCTTTGTATGGATTAAAACAAGCACCTAGATCATAGTATAAGAGATTGAGAGATTTCCTACTCTCTAAGGGATTCAAGATAGGAAAGGTTGACACCACTCTCTTCACCAAGAAGCTTGGAAATGACTTGTTTGTAATACAAATCTATGTTGATGATATCATTTTTGAGTCAACAAATCAAGATTTTTGTGAGGAGTTTGGCAATATGATGGCAAGTGAGTTTGAGATATCCATGATTGGAGAGCTTAGCTACTTGTTTGGTCTTCAAATCAAGCAAATGAAGAATGGCACATTTGTGAGTCAAGGCAAGTATATCAAGGACATGCTCAAGAAGTTTGGAATGGATGATGCTAAAGCTATTAGTACACCAATGGGGACATGTGGAAGCTTGGATAGTGATGCTAGTGGCAACATGGTGGATCAAAAGATGTATCAGTCTATGATTGGAAGCCTACTCTATGTGACTGCATCAAGGGCGGATGTGACGTTTAGTGTATGCATGTGTGCTAGATTTCAAGCCTCACCAAGAGAAAGTCATTTGAAGGCAACAAAGAGAATATTAAGGTACTTGAAGCATACACAAAATGTTAGATTGTGGTATCCCAAAGGAGCAAGATTTGAGTTGATTGGATATTCGAACTCCGATTATGCGGGATGCAAAGTTGAGAGAAAGAGCACATCGGGCACATGTCAACTATTAGAAAGATCATTTGTGTCTTGGTCATCAAAGAAGCAAAATAGTGTAGCACTTTCAACCGCCGAAGCGGAGTACATTTCGGCCGGTAGTTGTTGTGCTCAATTACTTTGGATGAAGGCTACTTTGAGTGACTTTAGAATCAAATTCAAGCAAGTGCCATTGCTATGTGACAATGAGAGTGCCGTAAAGCTCACCAACAACACGATGCAACATTCAAGAACAAAACATATTGATGTCCGTCATCATTTCATAAGAGATCACCAAAAAAAAGGGACATTTGCATTGAGAGTGTGGGCATCGAAGATCAACTTGCCGATATCTTCACCAAGCCACTTGATGAAAAGAGGTTTTGCAAGCTAAAGAATGAATTGAACATTCTTGACTTCTCCAATATGTGTTGATGCACCCCCTAAATTTATATGACATACCTCTCCTTCGAGCAATCCAAAGTAAAAGTTGATTGGCATGGCATACATCCTTGCTAAGGACATGTTTAGTGCATCTAGACATATTTCACATTTGAATAGACTCATTCATGAAAATTAAATGAATTTGATGCTTGTATGCTACCACTATTGCTTGTATGCTTGAAATGATCTAGTGGTAGCATACGACATGTTTGTGGGCTTGTAAACCTAGTGTTTGATCTAGAAAATAAGCTATAAGTGTTTAACTCAACATGGTACAAGATAACCCTTATGTGGAGGTGTTTAACTCAACATGGTACAAGATAATCCTTGGATCAAACCGAGTTAAATATCTTTTGCAAAGTAATCTAGATTGAACCAAATTGGAAAAATGATCCTCATTTCACATGGTTTCAACCCAACATATCTATAATTTAAGCTCACCTTTTGTTCTAATTGTTGACAAAGGGGGAGAGAAATTCACAAAGATAGTAAGATAGGAGGAGCAAACAAATGAAATGACATTGTGACATTGCAAGGGGATCAATAAAAAATGCACACAAGTAGGGGGAGCAAGCTCATAAACTTGTATGATGCATTTGAATGTGCATTTCATATATTTGCTTGCATGGTACAAGTTCTTAATTTTAATATCCATGCTTATGTGGTGTATGCTAGTTGTAGGTTTGAATGTTGAAATAAAAAATTAGCATGCATAGGCTAAAGTAACTAGACTTATGTTCATTCTATGGAAACTAGACCCTTGCTTGTAATATTGATCTCATGGGGTATTCTAGTTTTTGTGTATGTCTAGTTACTAATGGTGCTAAGGATGGTATATTGGTGCACTTCGATTGGTATCACGCTTCAAAGGTCCATCTCTTATACCTTAGCATCATTTGGTAGAAATTGACTCCTATATTTCCTATCTAAGCATATGTGCAAGCTACAATCCAAACTCTTAGCACATATGTAGGGGGAGCAATTACTACCATTTGGAGTTTATGAAACTTGTCCATATTCTTTTACACATAGTAAATATGCTTGGGCAAGCAACATGGATTCAATTAAATTTAAATTCATATCTTTGTGTAAGGGTTGTCATCAATTACCAAAAAGGGGAGATTGAAAGCTCTAGTTTGGTTTTGGTTAATTGATGAAACCTTAAGTGCTAACCAAGTTTATCAAAGTGATTATGAGATAGGTAGCACTACTCCAAGTGATGAAGCAATGGTGAAGATCATGATGACGGTGATGGCATGGTGATGATCAAATGCTTGAACTTGGAAAAGAAGAAAGAGAAAAACAAAAGGCTCAAGGCAAAGGTATAAATAGTAGGAGCCATTTTGTTTTAGTGATCGAGACACTTAGTGAGTGTGATCACATTTAGGATCGATAGCCGTACTATTAAGAGGGGTGAAACTCGTGTTGAAATGCGGTTATCAAAGTGCCACTAGATGCTCTAACTCATTGCATATGCATTTAGAATCTAGTGGAGTGCTAACACCTTTGAAAATGTTTGTGAAAATATGCTAACATATGTGCACAAGGTGATACACTTGGTGGTTGGCACATTTGAGCAAGGGTTAGAAACTTCACCGGCGAAATGTCCGCCCGTTGAGTGCGGACAGTCCGACAGTGCCACCGGCGCCCTATACAGAAAAGATAGGGGTTTATAGAGTGACCGGACACCGGTGGTGCAGTGACCGGACGCTGGGTTCAAAGTCCGGTCAGTGACAGTAGTAAGCACACGGTCTCGGTCTTGTGACCGAACGCTGGCATGTAAACTGACCGGACGCTCATGGTCTGAGTCTGGTCAGTGCTGACATACGCTGACGTGAGGCGCACAGAGGAAACATTGAGTGACCGGACGCAGGGTGTGTCCGGTCGAGCATGACTGGACACGTCCGATCATGAAATGTCGCGTTTGGAACCTTACTAGAAACGACCGGACGCTGAGATCCAGCGTCCGGTCACTTTCTAACTGACGCTTCTGGTCATCACTTGACCGTTGAAATCGGGCGATCGGCGTTTGAAACCGATGACACGTGGCGCACATCGCATGACCGGACGCTGAGGTCCAGCGTCCGGTCAATATGACCGGAGCGTCCGATCGGCCCGTGTTCAGTGTAGTGAGGAGCCCAACGGCTCTATTTCATGGGGGCTTCTATTTAAGCCCCATGGCTGGCTCAAGCTCACTCTCTTGGCCATTTGCATTGACATAGCAACCTTGTGAGCTTAGCCAAAGTCCTTCCACTCATCTCCATCATTGATTCATCATCTTTGTGAGTTTAGGAGAGAATCCAAGTGCATTGCTTGAGTGATTGCATCTAGAGGCACTTGGTATTCGTGTTTCGCTGCGGGATTCGTTTGTTGATCTTGGTGGTTGCCACCACCGACGGCTTGGTGCAGCGGTGGAGGATTGGCACGAGTTGGTGATTGTTCGTGGCCATCTCCGATGACTGTGAGGGGATTTGTACCTTCCCCGGCGAAGCGCCGAAAGGTAACTCTAGTGGATTGCTCGTGTCATTGAGTTACCTCACTTGCGGGTAGGTTCTTGCGGTGTCCAATCATGTGGATAAGGTTTATGCAACACCTCTTAGCTGCTAAACCACCAAGTGTTGGTCGACACTACGGGGACGTAGCGTGTTGGCAAGCACGTGAACCTCGGGAGAAAATTGATTGTCTCTTGTCATTTGGTATTCTCCCGGTGATTGGTTCACTTCTCTACACGGCGGTATAATCATTCTACTCACTCATTTATATTCTTTCAAACTAGTTGTGGCAAACTCTTTAGTGTAATTAGAATTGAGAGCTTGCTTTGCTAGTCAAGTTCATCTAGTAGAGCTCTTTAGAGTAACATGGTTGAGAGCTCTTAGTGAGTAGTGTCATAGCAAGTTGTGTGACTAGCAATTATTGCAACTAGAATTGTTGGATAGGTAGCTTGCAACCCTTGTAGACTTAGAGCAAGTTTGCATTTCGCTATTTGTCATACTAATCAATTTGCTCTAGTTGATTTGTAGATTTTTAAAATAGGCTATTCACCCCCCTCTAGCCATATTAGGACCTTTCAGCTGATCATGCACATCTCCTCAACCTAGAGGGTACCACTGAGTTCCCTCAGCTTGGACACCCTCATCCATCTCTGCCTCCACTTCCTCAAGTGGTTATACACTTGAGTACCAGTCACCTCATTGCTAGTAAACTCCTGCAGGTACTTGGCAACTTGGTTCAGGTGCACCTCCTTGAAGCCCTTGTCTGTTCTAACACCACTTTCAATCAGCTGGCACATACGACGCAAGACAAAGAAAGACATTGCACTAGTCTAGCGCATAGCACCTCTAAGGCACTGCTCGGCACCAGCCTGCACCTGCTGACCATCTCTACCGACCTAGACAACCTCATCACCCTCTAGATCAATCCTAGCAACCTCCTCAGCCATCCCCTAATTATGTCAATCATACATTGCCTCAGTGTATGATCAAGTTAGATTACATAATGCAATGCATGCATGGTTATCACAGCACATACCCATTGCCATATGATTAGAAAAATAGAATTTAATTCATGCATGTTTGTCATCATTGCACTAACAAAAAACCTGAACCAAAATCAACAGCAAGAACATAGAGGAATAAAGGATTGAATCATCATTGCACAAGTGCATAGGCTGAGCTAACAGAACAACAGTTCATCATTGCACAAAAAAACAGCAAGCTCTAAACATGAGAGGTGCCCCTATTGTTCCACATTTGATTTGCAATTTCATCCCTCCTATTAATCCAAGCTACATTGTTAGTCTCATTACCATGACCAGGTCCAGTACTACTAGAATTAGGTTTCTATGTTGCTTCATCAAGAAAAACCTCATCTTGACCATGGCCAATTATCCAATTATGAAGAATGCAACATGTAAGAACTAATTTGACTTGTGTCTTGAATGGGTGGTAGGGCTTGTTGTCTAGAATACGGAATCGATTCTTCAAAGCCCTAAATGCCCTCTCAACTGTGACCCTTAGGCTTGAATGCCTCAAGTTGAACAACTCTTTCTTATTGGTAGGATAATTTCGTCCACCATATTCTTTCAAGTGGTATCTAGTGGCTCGGTAAGGGGGCAGAAATCTAGGACGACATGCATAGCCAGCATCCACTAGGTAGAATTTACCTAAATAATTAATTAGATAGCCAAGAATCAGTTATAGTGTTTATTTGAAATCTCATTTGTTGTTTGCCTAAAAATTTGTGTTACAAGTACCTGGAGGAACCCTTAACCCATCATCCCTCTCTAGAGCATCGGCTAAAATGAGGGCATCATGTGCAGATCCCTCTCATCCAGCTAGCACATAGGTGAACATCAGATCAAAGTCCACTGCAGCAAGCACATTTTGAGTAGGATAGTGCTTTCTAACCCTGAATGTTGCAGATATCTTTGCTGGTACTCTAGCATGAACATGAGTACCATCTATTGCACCAATACAGTCCTACATTATAGTAAGACTGGTGATTAAAGTTTGGTCAGGACTGTAGTTAGGTAGAGTTGAACCTTAGATTCATTTAATTACTTTAAAATAAAGATACCACCTTGGGCTTGTTCTGATTTTAAGTGATGTCTCAGTTGATGGTGGCCTTATCATCTCTCCCCTAAACTCACCAATAGCATACAAGACCTCCCTGAAATACCTACTGACTGTTTCCATGGACCTCCTAAATGTTTGGTGAATAACTCTAAATCTCTGGTTGTGTCCCACAACATGGAGAAACATTGCTACTTGTTCCTCCATAGTACAGTTTATGGTGTCTCTTAGCAAGTTTATGTCCCTAAGTAGGTTACATAGGTTGAAAAGGGGAGCTCTACACATACGCAGCATGTTAACACATTCTATGTCATTACAATTAAAATTTTTGTTCAGATTGGCTTGGTGTTCCTCATCCATGGCACTCATTGGGGAATATGTGGTCTAAGGCTGTAAATTATGTGCCACTCTCAGCCTACTCATGAAGTAGGCATAAATGACAGACACAAAAGCAACAACTTTTATCACAAGCATGCGTCTCTACTCGGCAGGGTTCATCTATTGTAGTTAAAAAATGCAAAGCATGTCTCAGTAAAAGTAAAGATCATTTTCAGCATTCAACAAGTCAGTCACCAAAAAATAATATCAGCATCGCCTAATGCACAAGAGCTCAGATATAGCTAGTTCAACGTTACAGGCATGCATCATTGGCTAAGGACATGTGCTCAGTTTTCGTATTTATAAAGTAATATCATCGGCTAAGAACATGTGCTCACTTTTTAAAATAAATAAGCATTCATCATTGGCTAAGAACATGTGCTCAATTTTCATAGTAAGCAATCATCATTGGCTAGTGACATGGGCTCAATGGAAAAATCGTTACCGTTGGCTCCTTGCAAAAAAAAGTCGCAGGGCTTTCCGAAGTTCAACAGTTAAGGAAAGGTAAAGGTAGATCTGTACATGAGGGAAAGAAATTAGTATGACAAGTAGGCAGATCCAATCCGGGAAAACAAGAACAGATCAAAACCTTAGGGGGGAACTTGCCTTTTTACCTCCAACGAAGTCACCAGCACAAATCGAACCCTACAAATGCTCAAATACATTAGGAACCCAACAAAACCGATTGGGAAAGGGAACAACACTAGATCTGCGAGGGATTATAGGTTACCTATTCTCTTTACCATGAAACACCGACGAATCAAACCTCAAACCTGCGAAAAATGAAGAGAGGGAGAAGAGAAAGGTCATCATAGATTGAATCGAGCCTCAAACACCGTGGATCTGGAGCAAGAGGATGGGAGGATGCATCACCTGCTAACACTAGTAGGATCTGGACGAGCAGGAAGAGGAAGACGAGGAAGCGAGAGAGCTCAGAGCGGAGAGGCAGAGGGCGAGTGCGAGGGAGAGAATAGGGAGAGGGGAGGCGACGGTGAGGATTATAAAGTGGAAGAATGGCGCGAAAGGGGCGGTGGTAACCCTAGCTTCCCGCGCGCGCCCCCATGTCCCACCTGCATCGGAGAGCCAATTTTTTTGGTCGCTGAACGCTTGCTCTCGTCCCGTGAGAGCCAAGCCGCCAAGAAACGGAATCCATTTTCTTTTCCCAGCAGCCAGGCTCGGGGGAGCGCGTTGCACGCCCAGGCCCATGCCCAAAACCCCATACAAGCATCCAAACGATGGAAAACTACATCCTGGGGGTCAGGCCAGGGCAGATACAAGAAACCAAACGCGCTCTATATGTATTCCGTTGGAGACCGATATATATGGCTGAGTCGCCTCCTGTACTTATTGATGTAAACACTTGTAAAGTGAATTAATATCCTACCTTCCTTAGAAAAAAGCAAGCGGTCACGTCCGAGCTGATATTTAGGGGTGGCTCCGGCTCCCCCGATATACACTGTTCACTGAAACCGATTTTGTCTCTCCTCTCCTTCTCTCTCACTGGAGCAGCCGGAGCCGCATTTCGCTGGCTTCTCCTGCTCCGGCTCCTGCGCGCTACAGTGCCGGAGCCGGAGGATGCGGGAGCCCGGCCAAGAGACCCTTACTTGCAGTTGCAGTGGCCAGTGGGCGACCTGTCTCTGACCCGTGCGGCCCCCTGAACTTGACGTGCGGGTGCGGCTCCTCGCCTCCTCCTAGCAGACGGCGCCAGCGCCGCCTCCCTCACCCTCTCGCCATCGGCCGGCGACGGTAGCTGCTTCTCCGAGACCGCAGGTGCTGGCTTCTCCCTCCGCAGACCCCCTCCCCCCTCCTCTTCCTCGTCGGTCTTCGCGTTCCAACGGATGTGACATTTTCCTCGCGAATCCACGGTCTCTCCGATGGGATGGTAGGTCTGGTTGGGCTCGTCGTTGTCCAGGCCTGAGAGAGCATCTAAGTCCTAAATTTACGCAATAGTTTTCTTTCTAACGACTGGGAGAGCCTCGAATCCTCCTAAATTTATTCAATAATTTTTTTTTCTGACTGCTCCTGGCGCCGTTCCCCTCGGAAATTTCGACCGCTTTCTCGATCGCCACCTACACGTCTGGTATTATTCCTTCCGGCCGCTCGCCTCGCTTCCTTGCCCTCGCTGCTCTCCCACGAAAATTCTCGAATCCCCCGAACCCTAGGGCGGCGAGGAGTCGTGCTCCGGTGACGGGCTTGGTTTTGTTCGATCCCTCCCGCTGCTGATTCGTCGCCCTGTTCGCGTGTTCTCATAGACGGAACGCGGTTACTCTCGTCTCTTGGTGAGTTTCGTCGTCTTCTGTGCTGTGTTTTTTTGTTCGTGGGAGATCGGTGGCATTTTAGTGGCGGAACCTGGGGCTTCTCGCGCGAATCGTTTGCAGTGGGGCGCAAGTGCTCTTGAGATGGAAGTTTAATTGCAGTTGTTAGATAATTTCTTATTCTCCCTCCCTTTTGGGGGAGAGATTGGGGGTGCATTCGGAGTTTCGGACCATTTCCTTCGTCTTTTGCAGCCTGCAATTTTGCGTTAGCTCCATGGTTTGTTCAATTGCATACCCTATTGTTGATACGCTGTTTTCATCTGGATTTTTTTGTGATCATGTCACTAAGTTTGATGAGTGAACATCATGGTCAATTTTGTGTATACATCACACCCCAATCCAATATTCCTATATGCATATGGTGTGAACTCCATAGCTTCATTGGTTTCATTGTAATTTTGGCTAAAACTTGACCGTTTCTCACTTTCCCATGGACAATTTTGGTCCCTAAGTAGTACTCCGACCAAGTCTTGTACAAGTGCAATTCTCCATGCACCTATTCTCTTAGTCAATGTTCAACTTGGTTGGACCTATAACTTCAGAGCCTTGGCCTTCAAATTTTCTTGCTCCATATGGCTTCTTTGCTGTGCCCCTGCTGAAACTTTACTTAATTCACATTCTGTATTTCTTGACTGTTGTGGTGATTGAAGTTGTTGCAGTGAAAACTAGAAGAAGAGAAGAACGGCCTCAGAATGGATAGAAACCAGGAACTGGAAGAGGTGGTCCCAAATGACTCTGACCCTCTTCTTGGGAGGGAGAACAGCGAGTCAGAGTCATCGGTGGAGCTGTCACCGCCACAGCCAGCAACTGTGAGACCGCCGGAGATTGAGGATGAAGAGACCGACGGCTCTTCTGCTGCGTGCTGCCGCATTTGCCTTGAGGCCGAGTCTGAGATAGGTGATGGTCCCAATGAGCTACCTCAGTGCATTTTTGTTATGCCTGTTAGTTCACTTTATTTCAAATCAGGAATGCTTTTGTCAGGTGTTAATCTTCCTGTGTGGTAGTAGCAAGATGAAAAATGAAGAATACTCATTCCTTTGATATTTTGCTTACCTTGTCTATTGGTCTAACAAAATTCTCTGTACTGCATTTATTGTGTGACTAGTAGAATATGATATGGCTTGGTCACAGGATACATCCAACAAAATAGGAACAGGAATGATATCTGATCTGAAGTTCTGTACCATACCAGATACCACAAGCATTAAGCCTTAACTAGGAGAATAAACAAGATGCACAGCTGACTAGATTACATAAGTTTTTTGCATTCCCTATGCTATTAGATAGAAATCAAAACCTGTCTTTTTAGGCTATCAACACTTTCCTTGACGTAACTGATTTAATGATTACCCTGGATAATATCTGCAATGCTGTTGTGACATCTGAGAACAAAAACCAGCAGTAAGTTCTAGTCCTGTCAGCCACTTACAAGGAATAAATATTACTTTGCTCATGTTGAACAACAACCAATTTGTAATTCAGCCTTGGTGTGCGAATAAAATGAAATTAATTGCCCGTGTATTAGGATTCAGGATGTGTATTGGGCTAACATTTTGTTTTGGGTAATTGAACCTGTAGAAATGCTTAGGATACAATATATCGGTTGGGTGCTTCAGTTTTCTTTCCCTATCCAACCAACCAATGATGTAACTCACGCCTGTGATTCCATTGATTCTTTTATTGTTTTTGCAGGTGATGAGCTAATATCACCTTGCATGTGCAAGGGAACTCAGCAGTTTGTTCATCGTTCTTGCCTTGACCACTGGCGGTCTGTTAAGGTACACCCAGTGCTTTCCTAACATCTTCCATGCCAATTTCCTTCAAGGACATGCTGTGTGCTTTTAGATTATATGAAGACTTTAGTGCGGGATAGAGGGAACATATTACATAGAAACCTGCACAAAGCAGTGGTGGACTAGTTGAAGTTTTATATATGGAGATTAATGCAGCTATCATTGATCAGGTCATGTGTATGGTAGAATGAGCAGGAAGTAGCTATGCTGCATAGATGTTAGGTTTTGTTTTCCTCTGGTGGTAGTAGATGATTGTGCTCCTGCAATGCACAAGAACCCAACCCTTTTTCTTCATTAACCATTTTTTTCTTTCAAATGGCAGATTCTGACATTGCAAAGATGTCATCAAAATGAGAATTTTGACATGTACTGGCAGTACACTACCTGTTAGAAGTTGAGCCGCATCTCTTCAAGCTATCTTTTTTCCAGCTTGATCTGGAGGTTTAACTGTAGAATGCAGAGTCTTGGCTGCCATTTCTGTGCCACGTAAAGTCTAGCTGCACTAAACCTTCTATTAAAGTTATGCCTGAACTTGTGCTCCTTATTGGCCTTCAGTGATTCTCTTTGCACTTGATTTCGTAGTTAGATGTTATGGGTATTCAAATACAGTATCTTAACTGCTATCTTCATTAAGTTGTCTTCTATTTATGTGGATTCACTGGAGAATAAAGTTATGTACTAGTTATGATTTTGATATTTCATGCTTTTGTAGGAAGGATTTGCATTTTCACACTGCACAACTTGCAAAGCTCAGTTTCATCTTCGAGTGGAGACCTGGGAGGATAACTCATGGCGTAAAATGAAGTTCAGGATCTTTGTTGCAAGGGATGTTCTACTCGTCTTTCTTGCTGTACAGCTTGTAAGTCTTCTAACATTTCAAAGCACTCAAGTTACGATGTGCTTCTTTCACAAAACGAATCTGATAGCTTTACTTTTAGAGATGCTCACGTTATGATTCATCCTATGCAACTCATATCATGTTACTACATTTGAAACGTTGTTCTATGCCTTAAGTATAATATATTTCATTCTTTCTACTTGTTCAGTTAAGTAATTAGAAGTAATGAAATCGAATTTGTTTGCTGTTTTGCTCAACTCCTCGGTATAAGTTGTGATTCATCCTATTGCAACATATATCATGTTACTACATTTGAAATGCTATTATATGCCGTAAGTATAATCTATCTCATCATGTCTACTTGTTCAGTTTAATAATGAAGTCATGAATCGAATTTGTCTGCTGTTTCACTCGACTCCTGGGTATAAGTTATATGGTGAATATTTGTAAAAGAGATACATAGTTGAAGAAACATGATGCAATGCCATAGGACAATGTGTTTTGCTATCAACATTTTAGCAAGTGAAAATCACTTAAATCACATTGTTTTCATTGTTTGCAGACTATTGCTATTATTGGTGCGATTGCATACTTTCTAGACAGGGATGGAAGTTTCCGGAATAGTTTCAGCGATGGTTGGGACCGCTTCTTGTCAAAGCACCCAATACCTTTCTACTATTGCATAGGTAGGCAAATTGTCTGTTTTCCTATCCATTGTCATGAATCATGATGCATCCATATTTATCGTTGATGTGTGCATTTTGGTTATTTACAAAGGAACTTATTGTGCCTCTGATAAAAAAAATGGCTGTATGTTTGAAATGCAGGTGTTGTGGTTTTCTTTGTGCTGCTTGGATTCTTCGGGCTGATAGTACACTGCTCATCCTTCAACGACAACCAGGATCCATGCCTGGCTGGGTGCCGGAACTGCTGCTATGGTTGGGGCATCCTGGACTGCCTGCCTGCTTCCTTGGAGGCATGCTTTGCCCTGGTTTTGGTTTTCATCGTTGTGTTTGCTATCCTTGGCATCGCCTACGGCTTCCTTGCTGCAACCATGGCGGTCCAGAGGATCTGGCAGAGGCATTATCACATCCTGACCAAAAGGGAGTTGACAAAGGCAAGCAACTTCCCTCTATAGATCAGTACTCTTATAGTATCTAGGACAACATATTCAATTGATCCATTCAAATTATAAGCATTCAAGCACGTCAATCATGTGAAAATCTAATTGTCGCGCGGCCAATTTTTCAAGGCAGCTGAAACTTTCACTTATGATATGCAGGAATACGTGGTGGAAGACCTTCACGGCAACTACACGGCGCCGAAGCTTGATCCAGAGCATGAGGAACGGCTGAAGATGCTGAAGCTCCTCTAGAGAGAGAGAGAGGTGCACGCCTTCCTGTATCCATCCATGGCAAGTGCATCAACATGGGGCAATCCTCTCTGCGTCCTGCGTCCTAGATCAGGGAATGTTCACCCCATAACACTGTACAAAAAGATGAAATCCTGCTTGGACCTGTATGAAATCCGTATAGGTTCTCATGAGTTTTACCTACTCGGTAACCTTCGTCGAAGACTTCTAGTTCCGGTGGCTTTCGTTTTTCTTGTCTCCGAAAGTGTATGCGTGTTCATCTTTTCTCCTTCTTTTTTTTTAAGGATTGAAAGTTTGTTGTCTGAATTGATCCTGCTATTTCGTTACCTTTTAGCGTCCGAAGTAAGAACTGTTCTCAGTGCGCATGTTGTGTAACAACTGTGTGGTAAAATCCATTCCCAAATATTATTCCAGTGCTTGCAGTTATTCCATGATTAATTACACCTCAGTTTACACGACACATTATGCTTTCACCTGCTGACTCGCTAGTAAACTGAGCACATGAGAAGCACGTCACGGCTAGCCTCAGCCGGTGCCGGTGACGCCGAGATCCAGCTTCCCGTCCTCCGTGCCGGCGGCGAACACCGGCCCGCCCTTGCCCGCGGCATCCTCGACGGTGTCCTCCATCTTCCTGACAGGCAGCCCGCGCTCGTCCTCGCCAGATCGGAGCTCCGTCCGCGGAGTCTGCCGTCTGTCCTGGCCCTGGGCAACGCCGCCACCGGTGGTCGCAGCCGCCGATGTGTAGGTGGTCGCCGTGAAGGCGCCCTTCGGCTGAGCTCCTTGCGCGCCTGACATGATTGCGCTCCGATGCTCCCGGCGTCCGTCGGCCGGTGGATACGGCGGTCGCCGGTGGGGTACCTTGCTTTATAATAACGTGGCTTGTGGTTACGTGTCGTGCCATCTGTACTGAGCCGCTGCCACGTGGAACCGAGTTCCTCCAGAACTTGAACACGTGTGTGCCATACATAGCTTGATCGTGTATGCAGTGCACCCAAATGGCTCACGGCTTCTGTTTATAAAAAATCAGAAAAAAAAGAAAGAAAAGGAGTTCACGGTTCGAGCCCATCCACCCTCCTGATTTGCAGGTGCTTCGTCGAGGCCGGCCTTGGGCGAATTGCGGCCCATATGGACTCAGTCGAACATGACGGAAAGGAGTCACGACGGATTCATTTTAGCAGCAGGCCGTGGTAGAGGGGCGGCGAATCGGGCGCCGAGGGGCGCGCAGGGAGACGGTGGCGGAGCGGCACATACGGGCTGCGGACGGTCACGTACGAGCAGTGGAAGAAGAATGGGAAAGGGCGTGGTCACCAACAGGAGGCGCGGCAGTGCCGGCCCCTCGGCGGCGTGAAAGGGCTCCGAAACTGCAGCGAATATCGTAGCAGGGGGAAGTGGCCACCGCACCAGCAGTCGCAGTCAGCAGCTGGGGCTCTCCATTTCTCCCGAGCTGCGGCCTGCGGCGCTGGGCAAGCCATGGCCTGCGTTTATTCTTTCTTAGGTTAAACGAGCCGCTGCACAAAAGGAAGAAACAAAAAAAAAAGATGTGTTGCGTACACAGTTTCAGCCTGTTCGTTTGGCCGTGGCTTGTCGTAAACGATCGTAAATTTTCAGCCGGAACAGTATTTTTCTCTCACACAAACCTTGAGTTGGACACGACAGGACGATTATCGGCTGCCGGTTCATGCGGGCTGCATGCGTCTGCCCTCTGCCGGCCGGGCGCGCGCTGAGCTTTCAGCCGGCGGAGGGTCCGAGGATTTTTCTTTCACAATAAATTAGCTTTAGTCGGCTTTAATATCAGCCGAACGAGTCTGGCTCTCCATTTCATTTCAGCCGCTCAGTGTACCGGAAATCGAATCGTGGCGCTTTTGATTCGCGATCTGGGAGGCTAATTCGAAATAGACCGTGTTTAACCGTTGTTCGACAAGTGTCGGCGTCGACTACCTTCCGCACACGCGTGCTCCAACACTCAGCCTGTTCGCTTGTTGGTTTCATACAGGGTTTATCAGCCAGCCAACAGTGTTTTTCTCTCACAACAAATCAGCACCAACCGGATTTATTAGTAAAAAAAAACCAACCAACGAATAGACCGACCAGCTTCTCTGAAAGTGAAGGTGGTCGTTGTTTTGTCTTAAAAAAAAAAGAAAAGAAGAAAGAAAGAGAACCACGAGACCATGACACGAGAGGGACGAGTACAATCACCAAAATCTGATACAATCTGATATGGTGGTGTGTGATGCTGGCGCTGTCAGGGCATGGACCAATAATTGTACGCCTGCCTGGTGCCTGCCAACTACCAAACAGCCTACGAGCCGGTCCACCAGGCAGGCTGGCCTCGTTGTAGGCTTCTCAGCACATGCCTGCCCGGAGACCGGAATCCTAAACATCCTTGTACTGACATGACTCACGACAAGTCGCCTCTTAGGCGGTGATTAAATCCACGAAGTAAAGTTTAAAGATGTTATATAGGATATTATATAGAGTGTTTGGTAGTAATAATAAAATAAATTAAAGAAGTTCTAAGTAATCCGCAAGATAAATTTATTAAGCATAATTAATCTATCATTAACATATGTTTACTGTAGAGCCACATTGTCAAATTATAGGCTGATTAGGCTTAAAAAATTCGTCTCGCAAATTAGTCGCAATATATGTAATTAGTTATTTTTTAGTCTATATTTAATATTCTATGCATGTGTCTAAACAACCGATGTGATAGAAAGTAAAATTTAGGTGGAGGAACAAAACAGGGCCTTAATTCCGCCCTGCAGCTGCACGGGGTGATGCGGTGCCATAAGACCATTTGATCGGTCATTAGTACTACTAGTACCAGTAAAGATTGTCTCTCATGCTTCACTCTCGCCTGCTGTTCCCCCAACCACGAGCTGGGAGCCGCAACTGCAAGAGGCCAAGAGCTCTCTCCTCTCGTTCATCTCATGCGGATGGTCGAGCACAAAAACAGCCACCCAAAGTCCACGTGAATTGAACGGACACCAGATGGCCGTTCGTTTGTTGGGACAGACACGGATCGTGGTCCCGGCTCAGGGATCCTCCCTTCGTGCTGTTTTTTTTCCAAGTGTAAAAACCTTCCCAGGCGTTTTTCCGCCCACGAATTTTCGACCTATTTTGATGGTGGCAGGCAGGGGACGCAGAGGCCAAATCAAGCAAAGGCCCCTCAGCTGCACAGCTTTTTCTCAAAGAAGAGGTGCCATACTGCCATTTGCTAGCCGCGCCATATGGCTGCTCCAGCCTCCAGTACAGGTACTACTGCATGTGCAACAGTCCGACGAAGCCTCTTTTGGCCAGTTGCAGTTGGTGGCGGGCATCTGATCTCGCCAAAGCGACATCTGAATCTCATCATGGAGCTGGAGGTGGAGCGGGGGGCATTGAAGAACCGTGCACGACCACGAGAACCGCCGCCTACTTTCACTGCCTCCTCAATGCGACTTGCGACGCCGTCCTCTCGCTCGCCGGGATGCCTGCCGGATGCGCCTGCATTATCTTTCTCATCAACCAACCAAGTGCACTTGCACGCAACTTTGCTGTCCAAATGTTAGGCCGCCTTGGTTCCTAGTAGAAGCTGCCGCATGCCTATGCTGATATGCCTGCATTGGCACGGGGACTTGAAAAGCGACATCATTGCAACGGAAACGAAAGGCAGCTATGATGTTTGTGTGTTTTGGGGATCCAGCCCCGGCCATGCATGCAGTGCAATGCAACCAGCTGGCTATCCAAAGCCGTTCTTTCATCGGGAAGGTTACCAAAAGCTTGGGCACGATGTGCACCGCACTAGCTAGCTAGACGCTGGCTTGTCCACTTTAATTGGACGGGTTCAACTCAGGGCACGCGAAGAACTGCCCATGTTTTTTTCTTTCTAGAAATGCGGCGAAGCACTGTTGAGTGTGCCTAATGACGCACACCAGCCTCACCGGTTCCTCAATTTGTTTTGTGCTTGTGGTGACCAGATAAATGCGGCGCAGAGTAAGAGCAACCAGATTCCAAGCATCAGTCGACGTCGAGATGTTCGATTTTCATAATAATGAGAAAACGATCGGCGTCAGGAGAGTTTGGTTGGATTGATCAGCCGACCCACTAAGAAAGGCTTTTCCCGTCCTTTTGCAGGGGCCACCCTTTTACGATAGAAAAATTCCCACGAACATTTCGTATTGTAAAAGGGGTGAAGCGATAATTCACCGTCGCCATGATATGCCCGTGTGACTTGGATTGGATATACTATATGCCAGCCGATAGGCGATAGGCTTGTCTTCGCCGACAGCCATCACGGGCAAGCTTCGCGGTACTTATTCCCGTGCGTGCGCGCCCGCATGCGTGTTCTGACTTCTGAGGCACCATCATGCGAGCCAGCTACTGCGTCGCGTTTATATATCCATCTGTTGTTCAGCTCGATAAGATGTGGTGAATGGAATGAACGGGCGGCTCAGGGCCGGCGTCGTTTTCAAAGTGGATTTCACGGACGGCAGAGACGACTTTCTGCACTTCTCTTCTCTCCCCTGAAACAGCGAGACGCAATAGTGCAGTGCTTCTGGAATCGTCAGTCTGGGGGGAAGCGTGTTTGGATCTTTGTCTTTAGAGTAAAATGCACGAGGATATCCATTAACTTTCGTCGGGGTATCATCTAGGTCCATCGATTTTGAAACTGTATTTTTGATCCATGAACTTTTAAAATGGTTCACTGCAGGTTCACGCATGCATGCATGCACGTCGGCTTCGGCCTCCGGTCTTTGCGTCGGTGGAGCCATGCCTGCACTCGCCGCCGTCGCTCGTCTGCTGGGCATGCATGTGTGTTTTCCTGCTCGAATCATGACAGGGTTAGTGCATTTCGGCCCGGCTAATCGGCTAAGCGGCCATGTGGTGTCACGCCACCCTGCTGCTGCTCCTATCGCTGGCTCTCCGCGGCGCAACGTACCTGCAGGAGCGGAAGAACTTCATCGTCCACGCGCAGCCGCTGCTCCATCATGGACATCATCGTCGGGCTGGACGCCGCCGTCAAGGACGGCGTCGACGTACTGTCCTCCTCCATCGGCGCCTACTCGGGCATGCAGTTCAACTACGACCCCATCGCCATCGCCGCGTTCAAGGCCATGGAGCGCGGCATCTTCGTCAGCTGCGTCGCGGGCAACGCGGGGCCGGACCCCGGCACGGTCGGCAACGGCGCGCCATGGATGCTCACCGTCGCCGCGAGCAGCATGGACCGCGCGATACAGACCAATGTGAAGCTCGGCGACGGCGAGGAGTTCCACGGAGAGTCCCTGTTCCAGCCCAGGAACAACTCCGCCGCGGACCCGCTCCCGCTGGTGTACCCTGGCGCGGACGGCTTCGACGCCAGCCGCGACTGCAGCGTGCTGCGCGGCGCTGAGGTGACCGGCAAGGTGGTGCTCTGCGAGAGCAGGGGCCTAAGCGGCCGCATCGAGGCCGGCCAGATCGTGGCGGCGTACGGCGGCGTGGGCATGATCGTGATGAACAAGGCGGCGGAGGGGTACACCACCTTCGCCGACGCGCACGTCCTCCCGGTGTCGCACGTCAGCTACGAAGCCGGGGCCAAGATCATGGCCTACCTCAACTCCACGGCCAACGGGACGGCTAGCATCGACTTCAAGGGGACGATCATCGGCTCGTACCCGTCGCCGACGGTCACCTTCTCGTCCCGTGGGCCGAGCAAGGCGAGCCTGGGCATCCTAAAGCCGGACATCACGGGCCCCGGCATGAACATCCTCACGGCGTGGGCGCCGAGCGACTCGCACACGGAGTTCTCCGACGGCGGGGCCGACCTCTCCTTCTTCGTCGAGTCCGGGACGTCCACGTCGACGCCGCACTTGAGCGGCATCGCGGCGCTCCTCAAGACCTTGCACCCAGACTGGTCACCGGCCGCGATCAAGTTGGCGATCAGACGGGAGTTATTGCTTAGGACCCACGCGTCATACACACATGCATGGGAAGGGAGAGAGAGAAGCTAGCAAGATAAAGTTCTTCAAATGCTTCTTCAAGCTCCTGGTCTTCCACATTGCTTCATCGGCATGGACGACGCCGCACGGCCCGGCCAGCACCGCGGACGGCTGCCGCCGCGGCATGTTCGTGGAGCATGTTAGCGTCTTGGTTCGATAGTGCCGCCTGCGGCACTATCATGGCTTAGCGCGTGCTATCATGGGACGCAGGGCAAGCACCGCAGTACTCAGAGTGTCTGTGGCACTAACACTAAAAGTGTCAAACACCTCGTAAACTTCAGAATTTTAACGAAACTTGTACAATACATCAAATTTTAGAAGATCACACTTTTGAGAGAGATACAAGTTCAAACTTTAATCGAAACTTCGGAAGATAACAAACACGTAGCATGACCGAGAGAGAACAAAATAAAATTTTATTGGAGCTTTAGTGCAATGGTCGCCTCATTAAAAACTGTCTAGGTAAAACTCACCCTTGTGAGAAACCCTAGACAGGGGAAAAAAGAGTCACCTAGCTCCTTTTAAGTTCATTGTCCTTAAATCAAAGTTCATAAGTCCAAAGATATTGGTCCGGCACATAAATGATAACTAAGACAACTAATCAAGATAAAGTTCTTCAAATGCTTCTTCAAGCTCTGGTCTTCCACATTGTCTTCGCATCCTTGCCTCAATTTGCCTCCCCGTCTTTGATGCGGTGAGCATCTCCACCATCTCGACCTTGACCTCCTCCGCCGCCTCCTCGATTATCCCGCCGGTCATACTAAAAGTGGACTCGGAAGATATGGTAGAAACAGAAAAGTTAAAATATCTTTAGCCATGATTGTGAGAATCGGATAAGTGAGTTTGTGCTCATGCCACCAGCGGAGAGTTAAAATCATCAGCGGCGGCTATGATGTCACAGTCCAAGTAGGAAACCGATTTGAAGTATTATTAGAAGAACTTAAAAGATGCAGATAGGGCGATTCTTGGAGAGGTATGTCTAGACAGATTAAGAGTACCGAGATAGAGGATGGATACCACTGCAGAACAATCACCTTCATCATCATCATAAATCTCATCCCAAGCAGACCTTTTCTTACAGACGCATGTTAGGAGGAGGGACCTCCTCAACCTAACAGATCCAAATTTCTTCTCATACTTATTGTAAACATCAGTTAGTCGAGCTCTAGTGGCAAGTTGGTAAGTTTCATAGGATGTACCGTAAGGCTACCCAACCTCCCTCGATTTCTCTTTGAAACCTTTCATTTTAGCTCTAGGATCTAAGATGAATGCAAAGAATATAGCAAAGGAATATTCCTCCAAAGATTTATTATATTTGTCTATCATTGGTTGAATCACATGTCTGAGGTGAGTGTCATTACCATAGTTTTTTAGGTGTATAGCAATCTTAACTAGATAATGAATCATAAGTGGAGATGTAGGATAGTACACACCAGACAAAGCAACAAGAGCATCATAAAACAGTTCAAGAAATTTAAATACTTTTTGTACAACAGCCCAATGTTCATCGATTAAAAGCAAGCGACCACCTTCACCCCTAGGATAGTGAGCATGCATGAAAGTAGTGAAAGAGTCTGCGGTGGAAACAAATGCTTGAGCATCGATATGTAGAATTCCACCTTACCTCCATGTCCAAATTGAAATTTCCTAGGTCTAACACCGGTGTGGCAATACAAGAACTTTTGTATGCGCAATTCTACAAGTTAGATGAGTTCAGAAATGATATTGCAGTTCTAAATGTTTCAATCAAAGGTGAAGAGCATTAAGGGCCTCCTTAACAATGAGATTTATGATATGACACGCACAACGCCGATGCATAAACAAAGTACTAACTGCATTATCGGTTTCATTTCTATCATTTCTATCATTATCGGGGTACTTCAATACCAAGATATTTAGATAGTACAGCCTAAGTGTACGCATGGCGAAACATTAGATGAGGCATTGTCCAAAGTAACAAAGAAAGACCTTTTCGGTCAAACCATAATCAAGCAAACACAGATATAACCCTTTCAAAGAATGTTTTGTCCACTATGGGACACATCAATAAGCACAAGACCAAGCACCCTCTTCTCTAGTTGCCAATCGGGATTTATGTAATGAGCAACCACACTAAGATAGTCCTCTTTGGCATTACGGACCAAATGTCGAGGTAAGACAAACACAATTTATAGCGAGATGAACTAAGAGTCTCAACAAGCTTAGTCTTTTTATCGATGAAGTATTTGACTATGTCTCTCGGTGGTGGTTTGTCTAGAGACAGAACAAACTTTGGATTATGAGCATTTCTAATGTAATCATAAAAGCATCAGTTTCACCCATACTGAGATAGGCACATCAAGTCTACAAAGCAATCGAACCCGATTCGGTCACGAGCAACAATAGATGATACTCCCAAGAACGCATACTACCATCAGGATTAAAAGATATCTCGAGACCGAGTCATGCGAGTTTTCTCATTCCTCTTAACACATTTGTCCCTATGACGAGTGAGGTGACCAAAGTGCCACCACTAGAGAGAGCAGAGATCTTGCTTATTGCGGTGGATGCAATGAGCGGCATACCTTACCTTCTTACCTTTGGGACCTTTTTGAACAACTTCTTAAAATCGAGCCACACACCGAGGTAGAAGGACGCGTGGCGCTTGTTGTCGTTGTCATCCTCTCCTTCTTCTTCTTCGCCCCCTATTGCATCATTCTTTGCCGCCATCGGCCACAATGGGATCCTCAACGCGACGGCCGAACAGCTCACATGGCATCCTCGCTTGGTCATCCTCGTCGTCATCTCCGGCTAGCCCGCACATCCGCCTCTCATCGTTGGCGCTGACCTCAACGGTCTCGTCGGAGGAGCGGGCCATCATCACTGGGCCGGCCGCCGGTTCCTCAACGGCTTCACACATAAACAAAGAATCGATGAGTGAGATCTAGTTAGGGTTAGGGTTAGGGTTAGGGTTAGGGTTAGGGTTCTGATACCTTGGCGGCGGAGCACCGAACGCCGGCGACGTCGACGACGGGATCCGCCCTCTCTGGTTCCTCGGCGGATGCGAATCAAGAGGGACCTACTGGGACGGGAGCACATCGGATCGAGATCCGGAGGGGATAAGAGAGGAAGAGCCAGATCGGAGGGGAGCAAAGCTCAACTTACCGACATCCGAGCACCAGAGTTGGGGGCCCGGCGAGGTCGACGACGGTGACGAATGAAACGACGAGGTGGGCGACAAGGATGCCACCGGGAGGCTTAGAAGAAGAGAGGAGACACCACCGGAGAGGGAGACGAAAGAGGAGAGAGCCGCTCGCGAGAGGTTAGAGCGAGAGAGAGAGAGAGAGGGAGCTGAAACAAATGAGCTAGGGTTTCGTCGATCTGGGCGGCGTGGGCTGCGTGGGGAAACGACGAGGTGGGACGACAAGGCTACATCAACGGAGCGAGATCAAGACGAAGTTGCGTGCAGTGTGCCGTCTTGGCCAAAGTGGTGGCTCTAGATGCCACCGAGGGCGAGAAGAAGAGAGGAGACACCACCGGAGAGGAGAGGCGAAGAGAGGAGAGAGCCGCTCGCAGAGGTTAGAGCGAGAGACAGAGAGAGAGGGGCTGAAACAAATGAGCTAGGGTTTCGTCGTCACGGGCGGCGGGGCGCGCTGGCTTATATCCTTTTTGGAGCTGTGCCAAGGCTCACGCCCTGCTTGCCGTGTTGCGTGCACAGGCGTGCTAAGCGGGCCGAGGTGTGGCAGCCCTGCACGCATCTGCTTTGTTGCTTGCCGTGCGTGCACGTGCACGGCACGGCAAAGGCGGGCCGGGCCGGGCTGGGCCGTGCTTTTTTAGTGCCGTGCCGTGTGCGCGCCCATGATGTTAGTGCCATTTGGAAAACTATAGTCACAGGTGCTCTTCTTGCTTCATGCATGGACGACGCCATGGCTGAGCTCGTGGAGCTCGTGGGCAGCTCGGGTTGGACGGAGGGAAGCAGGGCGAAGACCACAGGGAGGGAGGGAAGAGCGAGGGGATGCTCATGAGCTGCTCACCTCGTCCTGCGACAACGGTCAAGCCCGGCTCGTGCATATGGCCGTATACGGTATACGCGTGGCAAAGCGAAGCGAGAGCAGGCGAGCGAGTAAGCTGAGCGTGCTGCTGGGTGGAGGAGGAGAGCACCTCGGCGTCGCCTTTTATAGGCCGGAGAAGCGGCTGCGCGTGGACGATGAAGTTCTTCCGCTCCTGCAGGTACGCCGCGCCGCGGAGAGCTAGCGACAGGAGCAGCAGCAGGGTGGCGCGACACCACAAGGCCGCTTAGCCGGTTAGCCGGGCCGAAATGCACTAACCCTGTCATGATTCGAGCAGGAAAACACACATGCATGCCCGGCAGACGAGCGACGGCGACGAGTGCGGGCATGGCTCCACCGACGCAAAGACGGGAGGTCGAAGCCGACATGCATGCATGCGTGCGTGCACCTGCAGTGAACCATTTTAAAAGTTCATGCACCAAAAATGCAGTTTCAAAGTTGATGGACCTAGAAGACACAAAACAAAAGTTAATTAACTCAAAAATACAGTTTCAAAGTTGATGGACCTAGATGACACCCTAGCAAAAGTTAATGGACCTCCGATGTATTTTACTCTTATCTTTATTTAGGTCTAAACTTTAGTCCATGTTTGGAAGCTAATTAGAAATATTAAACGTGATCTAATTATAAAACTAATTGCATACGCGGTGGCTAATTTACGAGACGAATTTACTAAGCCTAATTAATTCATGATTAATAAATACTTACTGTAGCATCACATGAACAAATCATGAATTAATTAGGCTTAATGAGTTCGTCACATGAATTATCTCTATTTATGCAATTAATTTTGTAATTAGTCTATGTTTAATACTTAATTGGTATGAAACATTTGATGTGAAATGGACTAAAGTTTAGTCCAGCTGATCGAAACACATCAGCCATACATTTTCAGCGAAATAACAGTGTTTTTCTCTCACAACAAATCAGCATCAGCCGTTTTTCCAGCCAACCAAACAGGGTCTAATCAGGATTCGTCAAGGGTGTATACGTTTGCTATTTACATTTTGTCACGATGGCATATATATATCGAGCTACTTCTCTACCCTTGGTTATTTGTTTTCGTTTGATAGTTTGAGGGCACGTTTTGATGTGCAGCGGGCTTTGCCTAGCCATGCTCAACTAGGCAATGCTAACCTTGTCCCTCAAAACGAGCCAGATTGTCTCTTCTGGGTTAGCAAGGAAAAGCTCGCTTACAAAGAAATTGAGACATCAGGGAAAGAAATCCAAACCATCCCAAATTCACTGTACATCCTTGCTTGGCAAGGGTAACACACTGCCGAGCAATGGATCCAAACATCCCTTGAATCTCTGAACGATGCATACTTGTTTGGCCAGGAATGGACGGCAATCATGGAGTTCCTCTCCCCCGAGTGGAAACTAGTATGACGCCTTGTAAAAACACGGCATCAATCCCTTCAGAAAATATGTTTCTATTTACGTTTTGCCACGATGGTATATATCGAGCTACTTCTCTACCTGGACTCGAAGTCTGCATCTTCTTCTTTTGTCGGTCTGAAACTCTGAACGACACATACTTGTTTGGCCAGAAATGGACGGGCGATCACGGAGTTCATTCCTCTCTCTGCCGAGCGGAAACTAGTATGACTCTTTGTAAAAACATGCATCAATTCCTTGACAAAATTCGTAACTCGTTGGTCGCTCAAGAAAGCACTGTCCTGTCCTCCCACTGATTTCTTACCGTGTGTGTCGGGGACCAATATTAGGGTATCCGAAGAGGAGGAGCTAATGGCCATCAACATTGATTCATCCGAGCAGTCAAGAGCCTATGGCTCCAACCGACCTCTAGGCGTGCAAGCTCCGCCTCGCCCGACACCAAGGCCGCGGGCTCCGCCTCGCCTGACCTCTGAGGGCTGGCTCCGCCTCGCCCGACCCCAAGGCCACGGGCTCCACCTCGCCCGACACCGTGGTCGGGGGCTCCGCCTCACCCGATCTCTAAGGGCTGGCTCCGCCCTTGGGTTTACGCTCCGCCTCGCCCGGCCTTTGGCCGCGGGATCCGCCTCGCCCGACCTCTGAGGGCTATCTCCGCCTTGCCCGACCCCAAGGCCGCGGGCTCTGCCTCGCCCGACCTCTGAGGGCTGGCTCCGCCTCGCCCGACCCCAAGGCCACGGGTTCCGCCTCGCCCGACACCAAGGATGGCAACGGGGCGATTTTGGGTCGGATATCCGCGGGTTTCGGGTCTTACGGGTTCGGGTTCGGGGATGATTTCTCACCCATGGTTTTCAGGTTCGGGGCCCCGAAACCAATCGGGTTCGGTTTTGGGTTTGGTTTTCCACCCATGGATATCCAATGGATATCCGAAATAAATCATTTAAAATTAAAACTCATGTTTTATAATATGCTAATAATAACTTGTTTGCTTATATTATTAAATTTATTCTAAGTTGACTCATGAAAATATTTAGTATTTGTTGCCTCTTGTTTATACATGTGAATATGTGTATATATATCATGCATATGTTTATAGAAAGTCCTTATTTCTCTTACTATGTTGTCATACAAAGCGGGTTTCGGGTATCCATTCGGGTTTCGGGTATCCACGAGTTCAGTTTTGGGGACGGATTATCACCCGAATCGGTGTTTGGTGCGGTTTTGGATTTTGATTTTGGGTTTTGGGTTTGGGTGCACAGAGACTCCATCCGATCCGAATCCACCCCGTTGCCATCCCTACCCGACACCGTGGTTGGTGGCTTCGCCTCGCCCAATCTCTGAGGGTTGGCTCCGCCTCGCTCGATCTCTAAGGGCTGGCTCTACCATTGGGTTTGCGCTCCGCCTCGCCCGGCCTCTGGCCGTGGGCTCCGCCTCGCCCGACCCTGAGGCCGCGGGCTCCGCCTCACCCAACCTTTAGGTTTGCACTCTGCCTTGCCCAGCCTCTGGCCACGAGCTCCGCCTCGCCCGACCCTGAGGCCACGAGCTCCGCCTCACCCGACCCCAAGGCTACGGGCTCCGCCTCGCCTGGCTTCTGGCCACGGGCTTCGCCTCACCCGACCCCGAGGCCGCAGACTCCGTCTCGCCTGACGGAGACCCATGCCACCACCAACCACTCCAGGTCCAAGTGTATGGGCCTGGGTCAAATCTCTGACACCGGGGAAGAGACCGGCATGCCCCGATGTAACCTGCGGCCACGACGGGCCATACCCGAGGGTTCACTTCAGGAACAGCGTCGAGCGTACCAGAGCTATTCTGCCTAACCCTCGTACAAACACTGATAGAAGCGTTAGTTCACCACGACGTCTGCCAAGACGGAGTGGAGCGCCATGACCAGCAGACGACGCCTGTGCATGGTGCCAGTGATGGACAGGGCCGCGATGTGGAGCCATCCCTGTTGACATCTACAGGGTCAGCGGGACCCGCATGAAGGATAAGAAGGACCCAGAGATCCTGAAGGACATTGTCGGGGACCTAATATCGAGGTACCCTAGGAGATGGAACTAATAACCATCGAACGTTAAAAACTCCTGAACGGACAAGAGCACTAATGCGCTTCTTGCCTGAACGATGGGGGTTTGGTTCCGCCTCACCCAACGCTCATGGACCAGCTCTGCCTCACCCGAGGGCTGAGGGCTTGGCTCCGCCTCGCCCGAGGGCTAAGGGCTAGACTCCGCCTCACCCGACCCCCGAGGTATAAACTCCGCCTCGCCCGACACCCGTGAGCCAGCTCCGCCTCGCCCGAGGGCTGAGGGCTTGGCTCCGCCTCGCCCAAGGGCTAAGGGCTAGACTCCGCCTTGCCCAACCCCGAGGTATAAACTCCGCCTCGCCCGACGCCCGTGAGCCAGCTCCGCCTCGCCCGAGGGCTTAGGGCTCTAACTCCACCTTGCTCGACCCCCGAGGGCTGGGCTCAACCTCGCCCCACGGATAGAAGCTGGGCTCCGCCTCGCCCGATGTCCGAGGACGGACCTCGCCTTGCCCGATGTCCAAAGGCTAGCTCCACCTCGCCTGACAACCGCACCCCGCTCCCTCATGATGATAGGCACAGGGTAAGACAAGACGTTTGGGTCAACCACGGTATCGAGGACCATGCCCTGTGCCCCTATAGGAAAGTACCGTCAGGGCGTGACAGGACGGGCGCTTAGACCCTTCTAGGCGTGGCAGAGCATGAATAGTGTTGCAGGCGCGTGCCCTTTGCCCTATAGTGTTGTAAGCGCCGCCTTCAGCCTCCAGGCAAAGGACCCGACACGGACATACGACAACCACTATGTTCCAAGGAGGGACTCCCATCCTCTATAGTGGCAAACGAGTAGTCACTATGCTATCCGCTCCCCACGGGGGCGGAGATCAACAACCCTGTCCGACACACCGCCCGCGGGGGTGGGACGGGACGCACCCACTTGCTAAATGAGGCCAGGGCATGGCCTACAAAGATCAACATCCATGCCACTCCTGACACGGTCTGCCATGTTATGCAGGGCAGGCGCGGGGAAAAAGGGAGACCCGAATCCTTCGAAGGACCTTCTATACTCATGGTATTTTCCTCTTTCTCTCATCTGTAACCCCTGCTCCCCCCTTGGTCTATAAAAGGGAGGGCAGGGCTCCCCACTAGGGGGACCGACTTTTGACGGACAACTCACACACAGACGAACTCATAGAGAGCTCGCCTCGACACATCACGCACACAGCCAGGCCGCCACCAGGCTTTTGGCATCCTTTCAACCCTTCCAACAGAGACTTGGGACCAATCCCTCTCTCTACTGTTTGTACCTCCTACTACGAACCTCTTTTGGTGCTAATAACACGAGCGACAACAGACTGGATGTAGGGGCATTCAGCCCGAACCAGTATAAACCTAGTGTCCTTTAGCGCACCATCCGGGTCTAATGCGCATCAATTATAAATTTACTAGCCGATGCTTGTTCAAAACACCGACAATTGGCGCGCCAGGTAGGGGCCTTTGTGCGTTCCAAACCAGGACACGGATGGCTAACCACAATGTCAGCTGGGTCCCAGGCGCACACGTGCGCTTCGGGAGCCTAGATTTCATCATTATGGTGGGAGGAGAGTTGGTACGGGCACACACCACCATCCAATCTCTCCCCTCCATCGTCCTTGACCACAAAAGGCTTGGGCGCCAGCTCGGCGTCTCCCTTGGACCCCAGTAGTCCAGGGAGAACCAGCGTCGCCTCACCCTTTCCAACAACGATGATGTGGCATGGCCTTCCGGAGAGGGGCACCTCCCTCCAGAGCGCCACGTGTGGAGCGCCCCGACAGCGTTTCCGTTCGGTCTCCGCAACGCCGCGGCGACCGCTTGCCACCTCGTGGCGCTATGCATGGTTCAACCACCCGCGGACAGCGAGTTCTTGGGGCTAATTGAACACGACGTGGAGTCCCTCCACAAACTCCTCATCGAGGAGCCAGAATCATCCTCTAGCTCTGACTCCAGCAGGGGGAGTCATCACCCTTCCCGGGAATGCTTCATGGCAGAAACCTCCGAGGGGCATGTTGAAAGCGTCTCCGAGGGGAGGCTACCCCGACAGGCAACCCCGACGCCAGGACCGGAGGGGAGGTGGCGGCCCCATCTCATGTAAGGATGGAGCAGCTGAGAGCACGGAAGCTGGAGATCGATGACGCCGGACAACAGCTTGTTCGGGATTACCGGAAGATCGATGAGGAAATCAAGCGTCGCGGAGACGGTTGGCACGCACGCGCCACCACCCGTAACATACACCAAAGGATCCTCACCGACGATGGGACCCTCCCTCACTTCGCTCGGGCAAGCCAGAACATCGCCGCTATGACGGCCTTGTTTCACGGCCTTCTAGAGGCCATGACGTCCGAGGATCGCCGGGCCCGCCGAGAAATTCGCACGTTGCTCGAGCGTGCGGCGGCGCAGCAGGCGGAAAGCTCATTGTCTTGGCGACGCGAGCCCGACACCAGCCAACGCACGTCGGTTCACCAGACACCGCCAGGTGGTAGGCAGCACACCGCTGTCCTGGTGCATCAACGTCTCGGCCACAACCGCGACGCATGCAACACCATCGACGCCCGCAGACGCGCCTACAACGACTCAAGAGAAGGAGCCAAACACGGCTACCACCCTCGACGTGGTGGACGCTATGACAGCGGCGAGGACCGGAGCCCGAGCCCCGGCCTGCTAGGCCCTCAGGCCTTCAGCCGGCACATCCTCAACGTTGCTTTCCTACCAAGGTACCGACCGCCTACCAACATCCCTAAATATTCTAGAGAAACAAACCCCGGGCTTTGGCTCAAAGACTATTGGCTTGCTTGTCAAGCCGGTGGCATGGATGATGACGATTTCATTATCTGCAATCTCCCACTATTCTTGGCCGATTCGGCGCGTGCATGGTTGGAGCACCTACCATCCAACGCCATTCAGAGTTGGGCGGATTTGAGGGAAATCTTTGTGGGAAACTTCCAAGGCACGTACAAGCGCCCTGGAAACCCATGGGACCTCAAGAACTATCGCTAGAAGGCCGATGAAACCCTCCGCGGGTACATCCGACGCTTCTCCCGGCACTGCAACGAGCTCCCTAACGTCGCCGATGCCGACGTAATAGGAGCCTTCCTATCCGGGACCACCTGCGAGTCTTTGGTCTATAAACTGGGACACAAGGGCCCACGGACCACCAAGGAACTCCTAGACATCGCCACCAACCATGCCTCAAGAGAGGAGGTGGTCGGAGCAATCTTCGACCGTTCCGACGGCAAGGCGAGGCGGGATGAGGGCGCCGACGAAGGCGCCTCCAACCGTTCCACCAAAAGAAAGAATAAGAAGCTGAAAGGATCAAGATGCCCAAGAGGGGGGGTGAATTGAGCTAATTCTAAATTTCTTTGAAATAAATAAGTCCTACAGTTAGCCCAATTAACCCCTTGTGCCTAGAAAGTGTTTTTATTGAACTAACGCACAAAAGTTTAGCAACCTAAGGTCCAATCCTACTCTAGCATGGCAATTCTATGAATGTAAATGACAAGAATTGAATTGCTCAAAGTAAATGCTCAAAGTAAAGAGAGGAGAGGAAATGCGGCGATGTTTTGCCGAGGTATCAGAGAGTCGCCACTCCCCACTAGTCCTCGTTGGAGCACCCGCGCAAGGGTGTAGCTCCCCCTTGAACCGCGCAAGGATCAAGTGCTTTCTATGGGTTGATTCTTCGACACTCCATCGCGGTGAATCACCCACAACCGCTCACAACTTGAGTTGGGTCATCCACAAGCTCTCCGGATGATCACCAAGTTCCCAATCACCACCAAGACGTCTAGGTGATGGCGATCACCAAGAGTAACAAGCACGAACTCTCACTTGACCACGACAAGCCTAATGAAATGGGTGGATGCACACTTTGCTACTCTTGATCTCACTAATGAGGGCTCTCTTTTGGATTCTCAAATCTCAATCACCTCACTAGGACCTTGCTCTTCTTGGCACTCTCAAACGTGTTTCTCAGCTGTTGGAATGAGTAAAAGTACCCTCACACACAAGTGGAGGGAGTATTTATAACATGGGCTGAAAAATGAACCGTTATGTGCCTCTACGGGGTGACCGGACGCTCTGGTCATGTTGACCGGACGCTCCGGTCAGTACACCCCAAACTCCAGTGTTCTGATAGTGGTGGGACGTTGGCGTGTCATTCGGCCAAGATCGATCGAATGAGTCCGGTCACGATTTTCCCTCTCTAGAACCTTACTAGAGTCGACCGGACGCTGCCTCTCAGTGTCCGGTCACTCGACCTCTCAACATCTGGTCACGCCAGACGTAGTCACCTTGGTGAAATGAACTGACCGGACTCTGCGCCAGCATCCGGTCACACCGAAGCTAGCGTCTGGTCAGTATTTGACCCTCCATTCACTTCCAACTCTCGATCATATGTGAATGAAGTTTGCTTCATTGGATCTAAGGACTATTTTGGAGCTACCTAGTGCTAGTTTTAACAAGTGTGCACCACACCTAACTCACTAGACTCACCTGGGTCAAGCTACCCATCCATACCCCCCTTAATAGTACGACCAAAGGAAAAAAAATAAAGTCCTAAACTACTCTAAGTGTCTCTCCAACTCCAATCGACACTTAGAACTATTCATCCTTAACCTCGCCGTCCATCCTTTGAAAACCAAAATGATTTCTATCATAGGGGCATGACCACCATGATTGCTCAATCGATCTCCATTACCATGACCTAACTTAATTGCCTCTACAAAACACACGTTAGTCATAGTAATCTTGTATTGTCATTAATCACCAAAACCCAACTAGGGGCCTAGATGCTTTCAGAAGCAATGGACGCGACGACTCGCTCGTGGCCGCTACTGACCGCAAGGGTGGCCGGAAGCCCACGGAGAGCACTCCAAACCACTTCGAAAAAATGCTCGAGGGACCGTGCCCAAACCATGCTTTCCCGACCAAGCATCTATACAAGGATTGTGGCCTCATGCGCAAATACTTGTCCGGAGGCCTCAACAAAGGGGAGCAGGGGAAGGAACATTCCCCACCGTAGATGACGCTGAGGAGAAGGACGACGCCTTCCCAAACCCGAATGGCGCCCTCATGATCTTCGGAGGATCAACGGCCTATGACTCCAAACGCCGCCAGAAGGTCACGTGTCGCGAGGTCTATACGACGGACCGCCACGCCTGCCTTCCTTCGGTGGTCAGAATCCGCCATAACCTTCGACCGGACCGACCATCCGGATGCCGTCCCACACCCAGGAAGGTACCCACTGGTAGTCGACCCGATCGTTGGCCCGAAGCGAATCACGAAAGTACTGATGGATGGAGGCAGCGGCCTCAACATCATGTACGCCAAGACGCTCGACGAGATGGGCGTCGACCGGATGAACCTCCGCCCGATCCGAGCGCCTTTTCATGGCATCATGCCTGGCAAATAGGTCATGCCACTGGGACAGATCGATCTGCCCATCACTTTCGAGGATCAGTCCAATTACAAGACTGAGACCCTCACCTTTGATGTGGTGGGATTCCCGGGAACCTTCCACGCCATCCTAGGACGACCATGTTATGCGAAGTTCATGGCCGTCCCCATCTATACATACCTCAAGCTGAAGATGTCGGGTCCCCGTCGGGGTCATCACCGTCGGCACCTCCTTCCAGCGCGCTTACGAGTGCGAAGTTGAATGCTACGGCCACGCCGCCACGGTCGTCGCCTCCAGGGAACTCACCGCCCTCAGGGAGGAGGTTGCCGAAAAAACGCCCGACGCGAAGAAATCAACTGGGTCGTTCGAATCGGCAGAGGGCTCCAAGGAGGTCCTCATAGACCCCAGCAGCTCCGAGGGTAAAACGGTACGCATTGGTACCGTGCTCTCCTCTGAATAGGAAAGCGCGCTCGTCGACTTCCTCTGCAACAACAAAGACATCTTTGCGTGGAAACCCTCGGATATGCCAGGCATCCCGAGGGAGGTCGCCGAGCATACTTTAAAAATCCACCCAGGCTCCAAGCCGGTGAAACAACACCTACGCCACTTTGACGAGGAAAAGCGCAGGGCCATCGGTGAAGAAATAGCAAAACTATTGGCCACCGGATTCATCAGGGAAGTACACCACCCAGAGTGGTTAGCAAATCCCGTTCTTGTATAAAAGAAGAGCGGGAAATGGAGGATGTGTGTAGACTACACAGGTCTCAACAAGGCGTGCCCAAAGGACCCGTTTCCTTTGACATGCATAGACCAAATAGTCGATTCTACCTCGGGGTGTGAAACCCTCTGCTTCCTTGATGCGTACTCCGGCTACCACCAAATCGCGATGAGAGAGTCCGACCAGCTCGCGACGTCTTTTATCACCCCCTTCGGATCGTTCTGCTACATCACAATGCCGTTTGGTCTGAAGAACGCCAGGGCAACTTACCAGCGCTGTATGCTCAACTGCTTCGGGGACCTCATCGGGTGAACCGTTGAGGCCTACGTCGACGACATCATAGTTAAGTCCAAACGGGCTGACCACCTTGTCGCCGATCTTGAAAGAACCTTTGCTAAACTCCGGGCAAATGGCATCAAACTCAATCCCGAGAAATGTGTTTTCGGGGTCCCGAGGGGCATGCTGCTCGGCTTCATCATCTCCGAGCGCGGTATCGAAGCCAACCCAGAAAAAATCTCAGCCATCACAAAGATGGGCCCGATCCAGAACATAAAGGGGGTTCAGCGGGTCACAGGGTGCCTCGCCGCCCTCAGCCGATTCATCTCGCACCTCGACGAACGAGGACCGCCCCTTTATCAACTCCTGAAGAAAGCCGACCGCTTCGAGTAGACAGCCAAGGCCCAGGAGGCGCTCGACATGGTCAAGCTACTTCTAACAAAGCCCCCGGTCCTAGTTCCTCCAAGCAACGGAGAGTCCCTCCTACTATACATAGCGGCCACCACGCAAGTGGTCAGCGCTGCCCTAGTAGTAGAGCGGGAAGAAGATGGGCACGCATTCAAAGTACAGCGCCCAGTGTACTTCATCAGTGAGGTACTGTTCGACTCCAAAACCCGCTACTCCCAAATCTAGAAACTCCTATACGCCGTACTCATCACGAAGAGGAAGTTACGCCACTACTTCGAGTCGCACATGTGTGACAGTCATGACGTCGTTCCCCCTCGGCGAGGTCGTCCATTGCCAGGACGCCACAGGGAGAACCGCAAAATGGCCACTCGAGCTGATGGATCAAGGCATCGCGTATGCACCCCGAACGGCAATCAAGTCCCAGGTGTCGGTTGACTTCATCGTGGAGTGGACCAAGGTCCAGATACCACCGACGGTCGTCGATCAAGAATACTGGACGATGTACTTCAACGGGTCGCTGATGAAAAAGGGCACCGTCGCGGGGCTGGTCTTCATATCACCCCTCGGGGTCCGCATGAGGTACATGGTTCGGCTCCATTTTCCCTCATCAAATAATGTCACCGAATACGAAGTGCTCATCAACGGCCTACGAATCACCATCAAGATGGGCATCCGACGCCTCGACATCAGGGGCAACTCCTAGCTGGTCGTCAACCAAGTCATGAAGGAGTCGAGCTGCCACGACGCTAAGATGACAGCGTACTTCCAAGAAGTCCAACGGTGGGAGGACAAATTCGACGGCCTCGAACTCAATCACATGCCAAGGCGCCTCAACGAAGCGGCCGACGCGCTCGCGAAAGTAGTGTCCGGTCGAGAGCTAGTGTCGACTGGAGTCTTTGCTAGTGATCAACACAAGCCCTCGGTGCGCTACGAGGGGTCTGAATGGGCCGACGATGACCCATCTGATCTGGCCCCGAGGGCTGACCCCCCGACTGCTCCGTCCGACCCCGAGGTCATGGAGCTTGAAGAGGATCCAGCGGTAGAGCCCGACCCTCCGAACGACTAGAGAAAGCCTTACCTCGACTACCTTCTCCATGACACACTACCAACGGGCAAGACGGAAGCTCAACGCCTCGCACATCACACCAAGTCCTTCGTTCTTGTAGAGGGCGAACTCTACAAACGGAGCCACACCGAGATCCTGCAGCTCTGTATCCCTAGCGAATAGGGAAAACTTCTGCTAAGCGGCATCCACGGTGGAGTCTGCGGTCACCATGCCGCGCCAAGGACCTTGGTTGGAAATGCATTCCGACAGGGCTTCTACTGGCCCACTGCAGCAGCCGACACCGAGCAAATCGTACGCACCTGCGAAGGGTGTCAGTACTACGCTCGGCAAACTCACCTCCCGGCCTAGGCACTCCAGATGATTCCCATCACGTGGCCCTTCGCGGTCTGGGGGCTCGACCTGATTGTGCCATTCAAAAAGGTGCCCGGGGGCTTCACCCACCTACTTGTCACCATAGACAAGTTTACGAAATGGATCGACGCTCGGCCGATCTCCACGATCAAATCCGAGCAGGCCGTGCTGTTCTTCCTCGACATCATCCATAGTTTTGGAGTACCAAACTCCATCATCACGGATAACGGCACGTAGTTCACCGGCAGGAAATTCATTCGATTCTGCGATGAACAACACATCCGAATTGATTGGGAGGTTGTCACGCACCCCCGGACGAACGAGCAGGTCGAGCGCGCAAATGGCATGCTCCTTTAGGGCCTCAAGCCCAGGATCTTCAACCGGTTGAACAAGTTCGGCGTACGCTGGGTTGTCGAGCTCCCCGTAGTACACTAGAGCCCGAGAACAACTCCTAGCCAGGCCACCGGCTATAGGCCTTTCTTCATGGTCTACGGTGCCAAGGCTGTCCTCCCGACGGACCTCGACTACGGAGCGCCAAGAATCAGAGCATACGACGAACAGGGAGCCGAAGCATCCCACCAAGATGCCATGGACCAACTAGATGAAGCCCGCGACATTGCCCTCCTCTATTCGGCCAAGTACCAGCAGGCGCTACGGCGGTACCACAACCAACGGGGGCGGGACCGAGCATTCAACGTCGAGGACCTTGTTCTCTGCCTTATATAGAGCAACAAGGACCACCACAAGCTCTCCCCACCCTAGGAAGGACCGTACGTCGTCGCGGAAGTACTCCGTCCGGGTGCCTACAAGTTGAAAACCATCGACGGCAAGGTCTTCACCAACGCCTGGAACATCGAACAGCTACATCGTTTTTACCCTTAAAATAAACGCATACTCTTCCTTATCAATTTTTGTCTTTACAAAACCCTAATCTTTAGTGACATCCGACCCCTGCAAATTGCAAGGGGTCAGACCTCACTCGGGGGCTGATACAAATGATACAAGTACGTTTATCTTGCAAAAAACTTCCTGTGTTATATTTGCAAACATTCTCTAAGTTTTATGTTCTTCTCATAACAAGTCCTAAGGACTAAGATTTCAGGAACAAATTCTGAGTACAACTGGTAGGACTATGGGAGACCCATGCCCCAGCGGCTACGACCTCTTTGCTCACCAGCGTGATCAGAATTAATTCGCCCGCACTCCTAGTTTCTTACGACTTGATCCATGGGAAGGGTCGGAGGGCACCGAAACCTCTTCTACAAAAGGAGGAAGCTGAAAAGCTGTTTGCCGTAACAAAAGATGAAAATTTGTTCATTCTTCGCACAAATTCACCACTTACAAAGTGATTTCATCACGAAACGGACTAATGTACTCGTAAATTGAGAAGATTGTTTACTCGGGGGCTCCCCCACAAACTTATTCAATTATAGTCTCTGCCTAGCTTTACTACAAGTACTACTGCGGTCGCCGCGCCATGCTCTCCATCGGCAACGTCCTGGCATGTACATGGGCCAGTTCATCTACTGCGGCCACCGTGCCACGCTCTCCATTAGCAACGTCCTGGCATGTACACGAGCCAGTTCATCTACTGCGGCCGCCGAGCCACGCTCTCCATCGGCGACCTCCTGCCCCTCCGCAGGATCCTCGAAGGCGCCATCATCTGCAACGTCGAGCACCACGCCGGCGACTGTGGTGCCCCTCCATCGGGGCATCCGAGGACTACACCATCATCATCAGCCACAACCCTGACAACGGCATCTGGACGGGGGGCGCCCGCCACCGAAGGAAGGCCACAACAGACGACGTCGAGGCCAACAACGCTCGGCTCCCTCCAGTGCCCATCCTCCTTCGACGGTAGCGACCCCTTCTCGGCAAAGGCGGCCCTCACCATCTCATCTACGTTGGATGACCTCCAGCTCGATATCACGCCCCAGACTCACAAACGGATCTATGAGTTCTTCTCTCCCTGGCATTACCCTCTCCTACTTAGGAACCGCTGCATTCGGTGGAAAGGAAGGAGAAGAAGTGACGGCATAAAGGCTGGCAAGGAAGTGGGACGAGAACTCCTCCCCCCTATTTAAAGAAGGGGCTCAACAGCTGAGGAAAGGCAAAAGGTTGGGATGAAAAACTCTCTGCCTTCCCCTATTCAATGAAAATGCGAAATCAATGCTGACAGAAAGCCGAGGGGACGACGGAACTGGCGGGACGCGCTCTGGTCGACAAGACGTCGCCTGGTCAAATAGGACATTGCCTCAGCATGGCCCGCCACTAATGCGTCCCGAGGCGCGAGAACCAGGGTAGGTCCGCATGCAGGCGACTCTCCGCTTCCCCAGGCAGGATCGTCGAACGACCCAATGACGGAACCTCCATCTAGAGAGAGCCCAGTGGGCCTCCTGGGCCGATCGGACCGCCCAGATAAAACAACGAATGGATGACCGCTGAAAAGATAAGTACCACTGTCTACTTACTTTAGGTGATAATTTCTCTACCGAGCTACCGACCCCTAGCAACTGCAAGGGCACAAACATTGCTCGGGGGCTACCGAGGGTGTCTATTCATTCGGACACCCTCTTCGCCTCACCCCCCTTTTTACGTTTAAAAATCCGAGGCGTGGTGTATGGGTACAAAACTTTGAATACAACTAGACGAACCACCACACCCTACGCCTCGATGGCTCTGGTGTTGTCTATTCACCAGCATAAACCGAACTCATAGTTCCCCGCACCATGAGCCTCGGCTCCCACCTTCCCGAGAAGGGTTTGGAGGGGATCCCCTGCAGAGCCCCCTTCAAGGGAAAGCCGTCAGGTCAACTAAATCAATCAAGCGGCTCGAATCACCGCCGAGTGACAAAAACAAAGAATAGCGATTCTTATGCAGGTTACTCCAACCTCGTCGCAAACATCAGGGCCCGAACCCCGCATGGACACATCTGGTAGGAGGTTCCCATCACTCATATCACCAAGGTAATTCTGCTTTTGTTTCAAATTAAATCATACATTGAACCCATGCAGTTGTTGCATCCCGAACGCTTCATGTCACGTCACGAAGTGGCGATCGCCTCGTTCGATACAAAATGACAAAATGACCGAGGTTCGAAGGCCGGCCCGCAAAGGGCTCGAGGCCGCCTCATGTCAAACAGAGCCAGGGAGAAATAATTGAGACGAGCCCCAACGGCCCTACCTGACCCCGCTCAGAAGCGGACAGGGGTATCTCGACCTTTTCTCGTTCGATTCTAACCCCGAGCCAAGCCCACAGAGTCTCCACCGAGGAGAGGCTAGCGGGCCACCTGAGCCTATCGAATGGCTCGGGCATCTGCCAGGAGGTAGGTTAAGAAGTAGTGGAGTGCCACCTGAGGGCTCTGTCGACCCCGTCAGCAAATGATGGACCCAGATTCCACACGAACGTACCCATTAGCGAGCTCATTGAGCGTGGCACTCGAGCCATCGAGGCAAGTGTCGTGAACTCAGCCCCTCCGATTGTGGAAACCGAGGATGGGGTAACACGCGAAACACGGCCGACCCCTATCAGACCCTAACAGGGCTCGGGGGTTCAAGCCGCTCGATCCAAGATCAAAAGACCAAGGTTCGAAGGCTGACCCGCAAAAGGTCTGAGGCAGCCTCACGTCAAACAAGAGCCAGGGGAGAAAAACACGGATAAGCCTCAGCGGCCTCTGCCCAACCCGCATTAAGGCGGATAGGGTCATCTCAACCTTCTAGTTCAAACCAGCCCCTAGCCGAGCCCATAGAAACCCCATTGAGGGGGAATCTGTTGGAAGGCGGGGCAGGGAACAACGGAATGCCACCCGAGGGCTTTGCCGACTCCATCACAAAGCAATGGGATCAGATTCCGCCCAAACACCCCCGTTAGCGAGCTCATCAGGCACGTCATTCGAGCCACCGAGGCAAATGACACCGCCCCAATCCCTCCAAATTGCGAAGAATTGCGGACGGGACGAACGTTACGAAACCGGCCGGCCCTCGACCAAATCCCCACCACACGTGGGGGCTCGGGGAAGGCTGAGCCAGCGGTAAAGATCGAACGCACGGTCACGCAGCGATCGCCAAAGATCCTAAGTAAGGGGTACGAGCGAATACAAACGTAAGTTCGCTTCCCTCGCTCCGGTCTCCAGTAACATCCAACCCCAGCAAACCGCAAGGGGTTGGATCTCACTCGGGGGCTAATAAAGGTACGGCTACCTCCTTTCTTTTTCGAAAAAAGTCATTGCATCTGACCTCTTACTCGCATCAAGACTGGCGGCAAGGTTCGGGGGAACAGATTAGTAAGACCACAAAAAGCCCATGCCCAGACAGCTATGGCAATTTTGCTCACCAGCATGATCAAGGTTTCCCCTCTAAAAAAACCTCGGGCCCTACGATCTTAACAAACGGAAGGGTCGATCGCATAAATCTCTTTTTTATCACTAAAAGGGAAGAAGGTAAGATCAAACAAAACAAAATTATGAAACTATGAAACTATCTCTAGGACACGAAAGTACCGACACTTGTTCACATATTATGAATAAATGTTTTCAAACTTATTCC